>CAWUFW010003480.1:1442500-1811633 GCA_963921515.1 Calotriton arnoldi | reverse complement strand
TACACTGACTTGCCCAGCATACACATATTTCCTTTCTTTCAGTGGGCTTCACTGTGTGCTGGTGTTGTAGTGGTGGCTACTTGTCTGGATGTGTTTGTCAGTTATATTTGTGCCACTGCCTAGCTGTAGTTGTAGTTGTGTTTGTACATGTGATGACACAGTTAAATGTCACTTTGTGATGGCATGTGTTGTGTTTCTCTGAGTGACATACACATTTTGGGATGATTCTGTTCTGGTTGCTCTGTATTTGCTAAGAGTGCATGGTTTGACTCTCCCCTTGACAGTGATGTGTGTGTGTAGTCGCAGAATATTGTGTACATTTGTTGTGTACTCACCAGGCTCTGGGATGTTTTCTAGTCCATAGACGCTCACTGGTGGTAGGATGGCCCGCACCTTCTCCTCCCAGGGCCTGAGGTATACTGGCTTGGCAGGAGGGCCACTGCCGGTGTATTGGCTCAAGATGTAGTCCTTCTTCAGCAGCTCCTTCACCCTCCTGCGCACGTCATACCACCTGTTCTGGATGTCTGTCTTTGTGCACAAACATGGTGATTGTGCGTTCACCCTGTCGACGATCCTCTCCCACATCTTTGTTTTCTGTGACATGGGTGTCTGTTGGACCAGTGTACCAAAGAGCTGTGGCTCTACCCTGAGGATCTCATCTACCAGGACTTCCAATTCACTATCTAGGAACTTGTGATTCTTCTTTGGGGGCATGGTGATGGGTGGTGATGGTGAGTGATGTGTGTGTTGGTGTGCAGGTGAAGGTGTGTGAGTGTGTGTTTTGCTAGGTGTATGTGAGGTTTCTATTTGTTGTGGTGCTGATGGTGTGTGGCTTGTGTGATGGATGAGCTGTGGGTGTGTGGTTGCTGTCTGTTGAGTGCTGGCAGGTAATTTGAATTTGCAAAGGATCATGGTAGGGATTTGTGTCCTTTATATGGGTGGAGTTGTGGGTGTGTCTTTGTTCCCTGCCCCCCCCCCCCCCAGTATTTATTGGCTTTGTAATTGCTTGTTTGGCCTTTTTTTGTGTATTTTCCCTTTGTACTTTTCGTGCATGTAGAAGACGTTCTTGTGATCGAGTCGGACCCTGCAGTTGTCTCGTACGGGCTCGTCCGTTTTGTTCACGCTGTGTTTGTGCTGTTTTCTATGCTGTTACGCTTGGTCGCGGTGTTTTGGGTTGCTTCGGCTCGCAGTTTTGTATGCGTGTCGGTCGTACGGCTTGTCCTCCGTGCGACTCGGTCGTGTTTTCCACGCCTTGCATCGTACTTGGCGGGTGGGAGTCCGCGGGTACGTCTCGTTCGGTATTGTTCCGGGTGCGAGTCGGTCGGTTCGAATCGCGTGTTTTTCCGGCCGGATTGCTGTTTTCCGCGCGGCTCGGTCCTTCGGCTTGTGTTCCGTACGAGTCTGTCGGGTTTTGCTTGCTTCTCATCGTACTTGGCGGGTCGGGCTGCACAGGTACGTGTCGGTCGGAATTAATTCCGGCTCCGAGTCGGTCGGTACGTTTTCCGGCCGGAATCGGAATCGGCCCCTAAGTCTTTTGGCCGCCAATACTAAAAGGAATAAACTAAATAGGAGAAAAACTGCTTTTATCACTCCATAAACAACTCTAAGTACGGATGTTTATAAAATTCTCAGTAAACACTGGCATCTGTTGACACATGATGTTACCCTACAAGAGGTAGTGAGTTCCAAACCAATAATTATCAATGAGAGAGGTAGAACACTTAGACAACATTTGTGTCCCAGTTTTATACCACCAACAGTTAACACAACATGGTTACCATCTCCTCCGAATGTTTTTTTTAAATGTGGATCATGTAATATCTGTTGTTTTGCTATACATAAAACCATGACATTCAAGTATAACACAGAGAAATTGTATACAGTTCGTAGCTTTATCAACTGCAATAGGAAATATGTCATCTATTGTATCAAATGTGTCTGTGGGAAAATCTACTTCGGCAGTACAGTGAGACCGTTAAAGGAAAGAATACAAGAGCACATAAGAGCAATTAGAAACAACAATGAACACTATCCTTTGGCCATTCATTTCAATACAGTACACAAATCCAATGAAATGCTGAAGTTAGGTTTCCATGGCATTGATGTGATACGCCCTGGATTAAGGGGTGGAAATAGGACTACTAGACTTTGGAAAACTGAAAGTGAATGGATCATTAAACTTAGGGCTGTAGAACAAGGTATAAATATTGATAAAGAGATGTTTGAGTTCCTTTGAACAAAACAGTATTTATACCCGATGATCATATCAGTCTTTGGAAGATTCTGTTGTATGTTGTTCAATATTCCTTCTACTTCCAACACACCATTTCCGAAACTAACATTATTTCCGGTTCACAATGATGTATAAGTGAATTCGTTTACTAACTCACGCTCCTGGTAAAAGGAACAGGGTCGTTCTTAACAACACGTTTACTGCATAGATAGATTTCTTGTCTTTGCTTTTCTTTCTTCCTCAATCATGAGTGGAACGGAATTACCAGCCTCTTATTTCGTTTGAAGACTTAGTCCTCGTTTGAGGAGTTAAAGAACTTGTGACTAGGCTAATATGGCCGCCCTGTGAATTATCACGGCGCGGTACTTTTCAGAGTCCGGGTTTCTATCACCTCTAATAATTTCTGCCTCAACAGGGATGTTGTCCCATACAAACATTGCAATGATAATTTCAATTTGCAATATTTGCACAAATATACACCATATGATATGAATATTAGAATATTGGCCGCCGGCTAAAACAACAGGGTGCGGCAATTTTCAAATTTCGGGATTTAAACACTTTCAACAATCTTTGCTTCAAGACGAATGATGTCCCATACAAGTGTTACAATTTAAATACTTATTTGTGAGTATTGCAGAAATACACAGTATACGCTACGATTTGTAGAATTGTGGACCAGAACATCATGGCCGCCGTGATAATTGTACATGGAGCGATGTTCTTTTAGTCCGTTTTCCATACTTATGAAACTGTTGAACACGTACAAAATGCAATAACGAAGACCATCACATACACAAGGCAGTTTGGGAGTCCGGGTGAGGCTCTCGAGTTTGATACAGTTGCGGTAAGATTAGTTTTGACATTTAAGCCCATTTCAAGTTGCATTTCGCTCCACTATCTGTGAAGTTGTATTAGAAGCAACTTTTGACATACCATGGGTGAATTTATGTTTCCCTTTGTGCTTGCTTCCCCTTACACTCAGCTGACTTATCATGGTGGAAGCGCCCATTAGATGGATAGAATCGTTTTTGTGAATAGTACGTGGTCTGTGGAATTGAAACGACAAACATTTATGAAACGAATGTCATTAAGTCTACCCTGGCTTAAAGAGCACTTTGCTTTCGGTAAGCTTCAGTCGTAAACAAAGGGGAAGGTGCTGTTCCTAACGTTTCCCCTGACTAGGAATCTGATTAGTGACACAGTCGTTCAAATAATAGAGACGTGTCTATCTCCCCCCGCTTTTGTTTCTTTTTCTATACACAGAATCAAGAGAGTTTTATATAGAACTCACTCAGCAAGATATTTTCTTATGAACTTTTCATGTTAGACATCTAGAAGGACTGCCTTTTAAATATTGAGAGAAGGTGAGGCACAATTTTATGTGTTCAACACCTTCAACGCAATAGAGTTTTAATGAAACTGCATGGGTATTTTATAATGGCACTATATATCACTAGAGGTGTATTCACTATCTCTTTCTTTTAATCACACCAACGTTTCGTTGGTTGTGTGCACTCAATTTCTCGTTTGATTGGGGCACAGTTTTTTAATTAAATTGCGATCATTTAAAACTATATGATGCAAATTATATGTATATGTAATTTTACAGCCTTGAGAAAGTCCAGGAGGACAAAACGCGCGTCGGCTGCTGTGTTTGTGTCTATGATTGGAATAAAATAGAGTGACCTGATACATCGACTTCTGTGGATCATTTATTGAAAGTTTGTCAACGGGACTTCGAAAACTGGTCTTTTCTTCGCTGAACTACTGATTGGGGATAAAAGTGATAGTGTTTTGGTGTGCTTTGGTGCATATGTTGGGCATTTTGTTCTAGACTGCAGTTGCAGCTCTAGTGGACTTATACCCAAGGTGGGTGGGTATTGCAGCACCATGGGAGCACCCTTTGTAATTAATAGGATATAAAATGATTGTTGAAACACGAATAATTGACTTATAGATGTGCAGATCTGAAAGCATATCCACCGGTTGTACGCATGTGATTGAATTTTGCTGATCTAGCACTCTACAGTGGCAACTGTTTGTTTACTAGAGGTGATATAACACTGTCAGCTAAGTGGATAGGATAGAAGTATCAGGTCTACATTTGAACTATGGCTACCTTTGATGATAATAGGGATGCCCTCATTGATGACTTATTTAATTCAAATCCAACACAGGTAACAAATAACACACGGGAAGTAGCGAAGGAGGGGTTGAAACAGAAATTCCTGAGATTAGAGAGAATGAAAAAACAGGAGCTCTCCAGGTGGTGGGATGCAACAGTCCTGCGCAAATATATTGAAAAGGAACAAGTCCCAAGGGGGTTGCGTATACTTATTTTTCCATCTTTTGAGGATTTGGATAGGGGTCACTTAAAAGAGTGGGAAAAGTTATTGTTCAATTCATCCATTGGTATGATAGACATATTAATCAGGGATGCTGATTTGAAACGCAACAAACTATTATTGGACATTGCCATCTTAGAGAAAGAAATCAATGATTTAAACCTACCATAGGCAACTGAACGTAATCTTGCAATTTTGAAAGAAGAAATACATAAACACCAACTATACTTAAAAGAGAAAAAGTCACAAAAGATCAGGCGGGATGAAAGAGACTATCTCAATGGGAGAGTCTATACGTTTGCCAAGAAATTTGACAACATCAAAGCAGGCACGCATTCAGAAATGACAGAACGTACTTCACATACAACTGACTTAACCAGTGTATCTGATACGTCAAGTGTTAGTAGCATAACAAGTGGGGACTCATTGAGTGTACAGGGTCAAGCATAAGGAAGCGTTTCTGATCCGTTTTTTTAGAGTTACAAAGATTCAGAAAGGGGAACAAACAGGCTTACAAAAAAGAGCTGGGTTCAAAAAGACAAGGAGTGGCAAATCAAGACTCAGAGTCAAACACAAAGGAAAAAGTGGGTGTCACGACCAGGTCAGGGTCACGGAATCAGAAAATGTGAATGAAATGAATACTGCTGATATGTCTGACAATATCAATATTGTGAATTTATCGAGCCATGATTTGACCGATGTAGAAATAAAACTGTTAAGCAAGGGATTGGGTTTCTGTCCGAGATCTTTGCCTAATTTCACATTGTTACATGTCAGTTGTTTTAACTTCACTAGGAAACTTAAACTACACAAATTCTTTCAAGACAAACAACACTCAATTCCCTACACCAGAGCACCGGTGAGCATAGATCCAACCCCCACCATCAGGGACATAAAAAATGTACATCTATTATTATCCTTGGGGGATCAGGAGGAATCTCCCTCTATACAGACTGTTGTAGCAGATTTAGATCTAGACACATTTTCTGATGTGGACAGTGGACTGAGAAATAAATCAAGATTCACTCCTTGCCTACCAGGATCAAATCCTATGGATAGGTTTCAGGAATTGGTGTATCAAGACTTGTACAAACTGGAGGATAAATTCCTCTCAAATAATACAAACATCAAACAGAACATTACTATTGAGGAAAGAAAGGCGCTTAATAGTCTTAAGAATGACAACTCCCTTGTCATTAGAGAAGCTGACAAGGGAGGAAACGTAGTGCTCATGGACAAATTGGACTATCTTTAAGAAATAGATAGACAACTAGCAGACACCACCGCTTATGTGAAACTCAGTAGTAACCCCATGAAAGCAACAATTGAAATAGTAGAGAACAGGTTAAGACATTGGAAGGATTTGTGTCTCATTTCGGACCTTGAATTTAAATATCTTTTTAATGAGAACCCAACCACTCCTTGTATTTATACCTTACCAAAAATACATAAGGGTTTGGGTTGACCTATCATTTCAGGAATTGGGTCTCCCACAGAGAGGATATCTGAATACATAGACCTGTTTTTACAGCCTTTGGTCATAAATTTACCATCCTATATCAAGGATACTCGGGACATTTTGAGTAAAATTGCGGATGTGGAGTGGATGGAAGGACATCAGTTGGTAACTCTTGATGTATGCTCTTTATACACTAGCATACCGGGAGGGCTGGGTCTGAATGCTGTACAACATTTTTTGGATACACGACCAGTAAATATGTTTGAACATACTAACATGTTATTAGACCTGATTGAACTGGTATTGGCCAACAACTTGTTTACACACAATGGCGACTGGTTCCACCAGATACAGGGGGTAGCAATGGGGGCGAACTTTTCGCCGTCATTTGCGAGCCTCTACATGGGGATGTTTGAACATACACATTTATGGCGAAAAGGGCCTAGCGCCCTATTGGAGAACATACTATACTGGGGACTTTACATTGATGAAATTATTATCTTCTGGGCAGGGACTAGTGATGCCCTGGAACAATTTTTTACACACATCAATGACAACCCCGTTAATCTTGTTTTCATTAAAGAACAGAGTACCACTCAGATACATTTTTTAGCTATCACCATTCGAGTGGACAATAACAGGTTAATAACAGTGCCGTACAGAAAACCAACGGCATGTAATGCCACACTACATGCGAGTAGTTCCCATCCTCCTTCACAGATCAGGACCATCCCCTATGGGGAGATGTTAAGAACTAAAAGAAATTGCAGTGATGAAACACAATTGGAATATGAACTTAATCTGTTGGAAAACAGGTTTGGGCCAGAGGTTATACAAAAGAAACCATTAGAGAGGCTCGATACATGGCCAATTGTGTAAAAAGAGCAAGTCTTTTGGCCGCCAATACTAAAAGGAAAAAACTAAATAGGAGAAAAACTGCTTTTTTCACTCCATACACAACTCTTAAGTACGGATGTTTATAAAATTCTCAGTAAACATTGGCATCTGTTGACACATGATGTTACCCTACAAGAGGTGGTGGGTTCCAAACCAATAATCACCCATGAGAGAGGTAGAACACTTAGACAACATTTGTGTCCCAGTTTTATACCACCAACAGTTAACACAACATGGTTACCATCTCCTACGAATGTTTTTTTTAAATGTGGATCATGTAATATATGTTGTTTTGCTATACATAAAACCATGACATTCAAGTATAACACAGAGAAATTGTATACAGTTCGTAGCTTTATCAACTGCAATACGAAATATGTCATCTATTGTATCAAATGTGTCTGTGGGAAAATCTACATTGGCAGTACAGTGAGACCGTTAAAGGAAAGAATACAAGAGCACATAAGAGCAATTAGAAACAACAATGAACTCTATCCTATGGCCATTCATTTCAATACAGTACACAAATCCAATGAAATGCTGAAGTTAGGTTTCCATGGCATTGATGTGATACGCCCTGGATTAAGGGGTGGAAATAGTACTAGACTTTAGAAAACTGAAAGTGAATGGATCATTAAACTTAGGGCTGTAGAACAAGGTATAAATATTGATTAAGAGGTGTTTGAGTTCCTTTGAACAGAACAGTATTTGTACCCGATGATCATATCAGTCTTTGGAAGATTCTGTTGTATGTTGTTCAATATTCCTTCTACTTCCAACACACCATTTCCGAAACTAACATTATCTCCGGTTCACAATGATGTATAAGTGAATTTGTTTACTAACTCACGCTCCTGGTGAAAGGAACAGGGTCGTTCTTAACAACACATTTACTGCATAGATAGATTTCTTGTCTTTGCTTTTCTTTCTTCCTCAATCATGAGTGGAACGGAATTACCAGCCTCTTATTTCGTTTGAAGACTCAGTCCTCGTTTGAGGAGTTAAAGAACTTGTGACTAGGCTAATATGGCCGCCCTGTGAATTATCACGGCGCGGTACTTTTCAGAGTCCGGGTTTCTATCACCTCTAATCATTTCTGCCTCAACAGGGATGTTGTCCCATACAAACATTGCAATGATAATTTCAATTTGCACAAATATACACCATATGATATGAATATTAGAATATTGGCTGCCGGCTAAAACAACAGGGTGCGGCAGTTTTCGAATTCCGGGATTTAAACACTTTCAACAATCTTTGCCTCAAGATGAATGATGTCCCATACAAGTATTACTATTTAAATACTTATTTGTGAGTATTGCAGAAATACACAGTATACGCTACGATTTGTAGAATTGTGGACCAGAAAATCATGGCCGACGTGATAATTGTACACGGAGCGATGTTCTTTTAGCCTGTTTTCCATACTTATGAAACTGTTGAACGCATACAAAATGCAATGGCGAAGACCATCACATACACGAGGCAGTTTGGGAGACCGGGTGAGGCTCTGGAGTTTGATACAGTTGCGGTAAGATTAGTTTTGACATTTAAGCCCATTTTAACTTGCATTTCGCTTCGCTATCTGTGAAGTTGTATTACAAGCAACTTTTGACATACCATGGGTGAATTTATGTTTCCCTTTGTGCTTGCTTCCCCTTACACTCAGCTGACTTATCATGCTGGAAGCGCCCATTAGATGGATAGAATCGTTTTTGTGGATACTACGTGGTCTGTGGAATTGAAACGACAAACATTTATGAAACGAATGTCATTAAGTCTACCCTGGCTTAAAGAGCACTTTGCTTTCGGTAAGCTTGAGTCGTAAACAAAGGGGAAGGTGCTGTTACTAACGTTTCCCCTGACTAGGAATCTGATTAGTGACTTAGTTGTTCAAATAATAGAGACTTGTCTATCCCCCCCCCTGCTTTTGTTTCCTTTTCTATACACAGAATCATGAGAGTTTTATATAGAACTCACTCAGCGAGATATTTTCTTATGAACTTTTCATGTTAGACATCTAGAAGGACTGCTTTTTAAATATTGAGAGAAGGTGAGGCACAATTTTATGTGTTCAACACCTTCACCGCAATACGGTTTTAATGAACCGATGGGTGAAATAATTTGGCCCACTTTCATTAAATATTTTTCTCTGCACAGAACTAACATACTGGATGAAAATTGCATGTAGAATACACGTGGATCACGGAGGATTTTATTACAAATGGAACAACGTTTGCATGGGTATTTTATAATGGCACTATATATCACTAGATGTGTATTCCCTATCTCTTTCTTTTAATCACACCAACGTTTCGTTGGTTGTGTGCACTCAATTTCGCTTGTTTGATTGGGGCACATTTTTTTTTATTAAATTGCGATCATTTAAAACTACATGATGCAAATTATAGGTATATGTAATTTTGCAGCCTTGAGAAAGTCCAGGAGGACGAAACGCGCATCGGCTGCCGTGTTTGTGTCTATGATTGGAATAAAATAGAGTGACCTGATACATCGACTTCTGTGGATCATTTATTGGAAGTTTGTCAACGGGACTTCAAAAATTGGTCTTTTCTTCGCTGAACTACTGATTGGGGATAAAAGTGACAGTGTTTTGGTGTGCTTTGGTGCATTTGTTGACCACTCTAGTAGGCATTTGACCACATTTATCACTCTGTTTGTGTGTTATAGATTTCGAAGAGTCCCGTTTGGTCTTGCTTCGGCTGCTGCTATGTTTCAGAGACTAATGCACAATATTTTCAAGGGGGTTGAAAACATACTCTTATTTCAGGACGACATCTTGATTATGGGTAAAACCAGGGATGACCATGACAGTAAACTGTTTCAGATGCTAAGTATTCTCGAAGGCAAGGGCCTTACGGCTGAACATAGCAAGCGCAAGTTTGCGTGTCAGGAGGTGACTTATTTGGGTCATTTAATTACTGGAGAGGGCATTTTGCCTAAAAAAGATCTGCTTGATGCCATTAGCAATGCTCCTGAACCTGTAAATAAGGATGAGTTACGTTCTTTTCTGGGTTTGGTAGAGTGTTTTGCCAAATTCATCAAAAAAAATTCTTGCAAGACTTATGATTTAAGACAATTGCTTTAAGAGGAAGAACAAGTTTGTGTGGTCTGTGTCATGTTCATTCTGTAAATTGAAGGATGATTTATGCGCAGCCACACCGTTGCAAGGTTTTGATCCTACTTTGTGCAATATTGTTGCAACGGATGCCAGTGATAAAGGCCTTGGAGCTGTTCTTTCCCAGAAGGATGATTTTGGCAAAAAGCATACCATTGCTTTCGCTTCCCGTTCTTTAACACCAACTGAAGAACGTTACTCTGTATTGAGTGGGAAACTTTAGCGTGTGTATGGGGGCTCGAGCATTTCCGTCAGTTTGTCTGGGGCAAAAGGGTTGTTTTACGCAGCGATCACAAACCACTGACCAAAGTTTTGACTACCAAAGGGCTGTATGCCTATCTCCTAGACTGGCACACGTCTGTTCGCTTATTTGATTTTAATTATGAAGTACAGTATGTGCCTGGTGTCAGGAATGTGGTAGCTGATTTTCTAAGCCGCCTGCCGGTCCTGGTCAGTGATTGCAATGGCGCATTGGAGGACGATTTCTGTGTGGCTAGCATACATGAGGGGTTGCATGGGATTTCCGCTGAAGAGTGGAAGCTGGAACTAAGCAAAGACGCTTTGTTATGCAGGGTTCTAGAGATGGTTGCTAGTAGGTGGCCTGTGAAGAGTGGCACCTCAAAGGAGTTGCATCCGTTTTGGGAGGTAAAGCAAGACCTATCTATTGAAGCTGGACTGTTGTTGAGAAGTGGTAGGGTTATTGCTTCTTTCAAGTTGAGAACCAAAATTCTAGAGATTTGCCATGAGAGGCACTAGGGTATCAACAAGACCAAGAGTAGAGTGAAGAGTTGGTATCGGTGGCCTGGAATGAACATTGAGATTGAGAGAATGGTCAGAGATTGTGTGCTGTGCGATAATGCTGGCAAGACTCAGGTCACATTTAGGCCACCCCTTCATCCCTTATCGTCTCCCAGTATGCCATGGCAGAGGGTGGGCATTGATATCATGGATCCCATCCAGGAGGGTGTTGAACAAGTCTTCGTTCTAGTTCTTATTGACCATTTCTCAAAATGGCCTGAGGTAGGGATCGTTCAGAAAGCTGATGCTAACAACATCGTAAAGTTTTTGGATGAAGTGTTCATCAGGGAAGGTTTACCCAAGTGTATTGTTCTTGATAACGGTCCCCAGTTCATTTCAGAAACATTCAAATCCTACCTAGACAGGAATGGTATATCGCACAAGACCACTTCTGTCTATCACCCTGCAGGAAACTGTGCCGTTGAACGGTTTAACCGTGTCATCAAAGGTATTGTTCAGTTGGCGTGCAATAATAACCTTGCATGGAGAGCTGACGGCTTCAAAACATTGTGGGCATTCCGAATCACACCTTGCAGCAGTACCAGTTTGTGCCCTTTTGATCTTATGAGAGGAAGAACCGCCTTGTCAAAGGATAACCTGGGGTTGTTAAATGCTGCCAGAAGAGTGAATTGGTCTGCGTCAGATATCAACAGCAATTTAGAGAAAGCCCAGAGTCTTACAAAAAAAAATTATGACACCAAACATAATTGCAGACCTGTTCACCTTAAGGTTGGAGGCGCTGTAAGAGTTTAAAAAAAAAATGGTCATGTTGGTAAGGGCCAAAACAGGTTTTCCCCACCCCTTTCCATCAGCAAGGTATTGATCCAGCGCCAAACCGGGGGTCTCTGAATGACACAGCAGACAACGGGCCCCAAACATTCAATACACAATTTCTCACCATTTAACAGACCCTACGAGAATGACGCTGAAATGCGGTTTGTGTGTCGTTGATTTTGTCTTTACTCATCTAAAGGGAAAAACAGATTATCTAATCGTTTCTTCTCTATTTTAGCCCTTTAACCTATATCGTCAACCACTTTCCTCTTGGGCGATGAATCATATTGATTGAGTAGTGTAAATTATTGACATGACTAACTAACCAAAATCTTAACAATTGTCATGAGGAAATAATCACAAACTCAAAATTATCGTTAATCTGTTTCTCTTCAGTAATTATAAGAAAATCTCAGGTACAAAGTTACAGGGAAAGAAAATACACATTATAGGAGAAATATCATAAAATATGCAGACAAGATCACAAACATCTGAATCACAGTGAATATTATGGAGTAGATAGATGAAGAGACATAAGAGTCATGAAAGGAAAACATTTGCAGACATTGCAAATTTCCCTATTGATACATACCAATCGATTAAAGATCAGGGAAACCACCACCCCCTGGCCACAAGGATAGTGGAAAGGAAACCCGATAAAGGAAACCGGGATAGGATAAGATCAGGAAACGGATAGGCCTCTAACCGACGGACAGCGACGATCACCCTCAGCCTCTCTGGACCTACGGAAAGCTGCCTTAACCACACCCCCTAAGAGCATCCCAATTATACCCTAATTCAACCTGACCATCCCACTAATCTGCAACTTTCGGGGAAATCTTAACATTTCATTGGTCGATTTGTGGGGTGTTACACCTCACCTCCATTACTTCATTTGGCTTTACATGCTCTCCTTTGTTCTAAACTCGTTCTCACGATTTACTTCACTGCTTATGAATCGATTCTCTATCCCTCATCACGTCACATTCTCCGATGAATGGCTTGTCCCTGTATTAGCAACTTTATTTCAAACAATGTATCGGCTAGACATAAAATGTTCATCAATTTGAGCTTTCCCAGACATCTCGACGTCCTGAAATATTGCACTTCTTTCTTTCACTCTTGAAGGTTTCCTTCATCCGCCGCTGACACCCACCAAAGTTCACGTATAGGTCACATTTTCACGGCCTGTCTTCGGCCTTATGTCAACTTTAAAACACCCATCTAACTGCTCATCATAGGCCCATTTTTAAAACTACGATGAAAGAGAAATGTAAAGAATATTAATAACACAAAAAAATGGAAATTACACTGTTTCCCTCACACCATTGCACTAATCCCATGTTAATTCATATGAGCATTAATGTGCAAAGCATTATTTTGCAATAGCATTATTCCACTTTGTCGGTTTTAATATGCAAAAGCAATATGCGGCCTAAGCATTTCATGCATTAGTCTTAATTGCAATGCACGCGTGCGCAAAGCATCTCCCCGTGTTTGTGTGTATTATTGCATTTAGTACAAAACATACGATTAATAAATGTTATCTTGGGGCGTTGATCCGAGCAGGTTTACATGACGCAAACCCTGCTCCATCAATTCCCCCCTTTGATGGCTTTTTATGGCATCATAAAATATCCATCACCCATTGCCATTTCTTGTTTCTTCAGAAACTCGTACTTCTTTCGTTTTTAAATTTCTTCTTTTCACCTAAATCTTTCATCATTTCATAATATTTGCCTTTCATGTTCTCTAACTCTATTTCTTCTAATTTCCCTTTTCTACCTTTACATTTGTTATCTACACCTAGCATGCTTATCTTCTCTCTTCTTTTCTTGCAACATTTGTAAGTCATTATTATTAGCATGATCACTATTACTATTGATATTATTGGTATTATTACTCCACCTAATAAACTTTTACCAAAATCAGTGAACCATTTACCTATATTTGAAAGACTCTTGTTAATTTTCTCCCAGACACCATCAACCTCTAGTTGTGTTAAATCCCTATGTAAATTCGTAATATTTTTAATATACCCTTCAATACCTTTGCTTTTGTCAGGAATATAAGTGCAGCAATGTTGCACCTTTAGCATTCCACAGACTCCACCTTCTTTTGCCAATAATATATCAAGGGCAAATCGATTTTGCATAACCATTGATCTAATTGCAACCATTTCTGTATCAATCAATAAGAACCCTCCAGCAGTATCAGTTGATAATCGATCAACCACTGTGGATAATTTTCGAATTTTGTGTGAATTAAGAACCACTCCAACTGAATGTATTATCGCACCAAATATATCACCCACTATTTTTGAAAAACTTGCTCTCTTACTACGTATTAGTCCATGTTTCATCTCATTAATTTTATTATTTCTGTCTACGTGGTATACTTTAGGAAATACAATCCCAAAGTAACAACTACCGTACCAGTGAGCAGGCAGTCTATAATAAGCATTCCTCCCACACACATAATATACACCTGGGAAAACAGGGTCCGTTCCTCCCTTTAATCCCCATCCTCCTGTTATTAAGAAATTATGATCACATTTACTAGTACCTAAATAATAGTTGTTATAGTTAGTCTTTAGTCTTAGCAAGCAAAGCTTCCCCTTGTGATTCCAATCCAGAGACATTGCAGCATAAGTCTCGCCTTTTTCATAATTTCCTTCTCTAAAAGCCGAAGGTGGTATATTCGTTTTCTGTTCAGCAGACTTTTTATGGAATTCTTGTCTTCTATTTTCTACCATATTAATGAAATCCTTTTCTTCTATTTGTAAACTACAGGTGAGATTATTTTTGTGGGCATATATTAAATCCAAAGTTTGTGTAGTATGAAAGAACTCTCCCATATATTCAGCTTCTAAGCTACTAGATATTTATTTAAATTCTTTCTAATAGGAAGTTCGGAAAAGACCACATCTAGGTTAGAATAACAAAATTCTAATTTTCCTGTTACATAGAATAGACTAGTTAGTACACTACACGAAACACCATATGTTAGAGGAAGGTGGTGATATGTCACACCCTCCGAGACAGACGATGGTAATTGCATGCAAACATAACAGTCACTCACATTCATTGTATTAATATATTCATACAATAATTTAGTAAAAACGTTTAATGAGAAATCAGTAATTGATCTATCTTGATGATAAATACTTCCATCATTATGGACTATATTAGTTGGACTTTTAGTAATAACTTCCACTTTCATACTTATTGTATTATTAGTCTGATTTTTGTCATTAGTCACCATCAAGACAGGAACAGCAATTGTTAGTATTAACCACACTGACATAGTTAATAAGACACCACATAAGCCAGCTGTAATACATTTACGTTTTAAACTAGGTTTCGGACGTTCAGTCACTGTAGATTCTACCATTTGTTCTTGTTAAAAAAAAATTTAAATTAAAAATCTAACTTACTATTAATTTTCTTATACACCTAATTCTAGGGAAAAAATCCAAAATTAATCTTCTTTTGTACAACCACACACTTAGATATTTTTCTCGACTTTTTTTTTTTTTTAGAAGGTCTTTCTCGAGTCTTTTTTCAAATCTTCTTGACTTATCAACTTAATTTGACTGGATTATGTTGCACCTTAATTTTTCTTACAGTCTCTTTTAAGGTGGTTTCAATTTGCTCTCATCAGTTCGTTCTGTATCATCTGTAACTTCTCCTTCTGTTTGATCAGGGCTTTCAATTTCCTTTAAGATAACGTAAATCCACTCAGGTCTGGTATACTTTCGACTTGCAACTCTTGGTCTGGTTGTTCTGCGTACTATTTTCTTTTGAGAATCCTCTTGATCTGACTGACTTGAAATTTTATTTATTTGCTCTGGCCCTCTTCTTTCTAGGATATATCTCAGTCTTTTTGCTCCACTTTGCCAGTTATCATTATACCTCAATCTTTTTGTTTGAACTTCTTCTTCAGCCTGATTTTCTGGTTCTACAGTTCTTTTGCATAACCTCTTTCTTGGCTGTTCTTCCTTTTCACTTTCAAAGTCTCTTTCTATTTCCGGTTGACTAGTACCCTCGTTTACTTCTTCTCTCTGTTGACTTTGTTCTTGGCTTTCAATAGCTTTTTCTGTCAGTTTATGGTCTTCTTCAATCAACTCTTTTTCTTGTTGGCCTTGTTCTAGGCTTTCAGCAACCACTTCTTCTTTTTGGATATCACTCTTAATCCATCCCTCTGTATGTTGGCTTCCTTCTTGATTTTCGGAAGCTTCTTCCTCACTCTCTCCAACAGCAGTCTTTTCAGTCCCAGTATCTGGTGCCCACTCTACTCGGCTGGTACTTGGTTGTTCATCATCCACAGGCTCAGTGACATCTGCCTCTTTGGATTGTTCAGGCTCACAACCTCCGGCTTCTGGTCTCTCTTTTTCCTTTTCCAGATGCCGTTCAGCAGCTCTTTCAAGTGGACTTGGGACTCTTCTGGTATGGCTGGCGTGTATCCAATTTGGTAGGCCACCACACTTTACTACAGTTGTTGTTATCAATATGATCTGGTATGGTCCATGCCACCGGGGTTCCAAACACGACTTCCTCACGTGTTTCTTGACAAGAACCCACTCTCCTGGACTTAGATCATGCACTGGATTCAGCTGTATTTCATTTGCGTCTACTCCAACCTGATGAGACACAGAACGCACCAAATCAGCCAGTCCTTTGCAATATTCAAGAATCAGATCATCAGAAATGCTCATCAGTTTGTTTGCTAGTACAATTGCTTGTCTCATGACTCTTCCCATGAGAACCTCGTGTGGACTCAATCCAGTTCTCCTGTCAGGCATGCTTCTGATACTCATTAAGACCAAGGGCAAAGCATCAGGCCATTTCAGTGTTGTGGATGCACAAACTTTTCCTAATCTAGATTTTATAGTGCCATTGATTTGCTCCACAATTCCAGAAGCCTCTGGTCGGTAAGCACAGTGCAGCCTTTGTTCAATTTGCAATGCTGCGCAAATTATTCGAATTATTTCATTATTAAAATGTGTTCCCCTATCTGTTTCTAAAGTGACTGGAAATCCGTACCTTGGTATTAATTCTCTCAAAAGCAATTTTGCCACAGTAAGGCTGTCATTCCTCCTTGTAGGATAAGCCTCTACCCAACGAGAAAAGAGACACACAATGACAAGTACATATTTAAACCATTACATGGAGGTAACTCAATAAAATCAAGTTGCAAACGTGTAAATGGTCCTGCAGCCTTTCCGATAGTTCCTGTACCCACAACTGTCCTTCTCCCTGGATTCTGCTGCTGGCAAACAACGCACCTTTGGCACAAACTCTCTGCAATGTACCTGAACTTGGGATTAAACCAGGTCTGCTTAAAAAGTCTGATCATGGCATCCCTTCCAACATGAGTGAACCCATGGTAGACTCTTGCCATATGAGAAAGCATGCAATCGGGCATAACTGGTCTGTCATCTACATATACCCAAATTTCATCCTCTGGTGTTTTTGTACATCCTGCTTTTCTCCAAAGCTTTTTTCCCTCTTCACTAGCTTCTTCCTGTAACTGCTTAATCTCATCCCAATTGTTTATTGATGTAAACATTAAATGGCAATCTGTGATTTTTCTTTCTGTTTTCCTGTTAGGTGCAGCTGAATTTTCTGCACAGAAACGCGCTAACTGATCTGCGTATCTGTTGCCACTGGTCACATAATCATTTCCTGATTTATGCGCAGAGCATTTTACCACTGCAATTTGTTTTGGCAATTGCAGGGAATCCAATAAAACATTCACAATTTTCCCATTTTTAATAGGGGAACCTGATGAAGTCATGAATCCCCTTTGCATTCATAATTGGCCGAAATCATGCACCACCCCGAAACAATATTGACTGTCCATAAATATGGTTACCCTCAAATTTCGGGAAACTTTACAGGCTCTAATCAGAGCGTATAATTTTGCAATTTGTGCTGATTTTACCCCAAATAGGCAGGATGCTTCCACAGTTCCAGTTACCGTGCATACTGCATAAGTAGCGCTCAACTCTCCTCGTTTATTCCTCAAACATGATCCATCAACAAACAGAACATTATCAGATTCTTCTAAAGGCACATCTTGGATGTCTGCCCTAGGTTTTGTACAGAACTCTGTCACATCCAAACAATCATGATCTGCTTCTTCTGTTACCTCCTCCTCATAAGGATTTGGTAGTAGTGTTGCTGGGTTTAAGGTGGAACACCTCACAACAGTCACGTTTTCAGCACCCAAAATCACTCTCTTGTACCTAGTCAGCCGACTGGGAGTCATGTGCTGAGTTCGTGTTTTGGTTAAAAGAATCTCAACAGAATGTGGAACATGCACTTTGACAGAATAACCCATCACAATTGCTTCACTTTGTTCCAAACTCACACACGTAGCAGCAACTGCTTTCAAACATCCTGGTAACGCTGCAGCCACAGATTCTAACGTAGCAGAAAAATATGCCACTGGACGTCTAGTCAATCCGTGTCTTTCAGTCAACACTGCTAACGCACATCCATCTCGCTCACAACAGAACAATGCAAATTCTTTTGTATAATCACGCATTCCCAATGCTGGTGCTTGACACAAACTGTCTCGCAAATTTACAAAAGCTTCCATACTCTCATCATCCAAATCAATCGGATCAATCACATCTTTATGCGTCAACCTCTGTAAAGGTTTTGCAATCACTGAAAATCCATTTATCCATTGTCTGCAGTAACCAACCGTTCCCAAAAACATTCGCACTTCTTTCTGGGTTCTTGGAGGTTTCATCTGTTGAATTGCCTCAATTCTTTCTGGTGTCACTTTTCTAACTCCTTTCTCAATCCTGTGTCCTAGGTATTGTACTTCTTCTTTACAGAACTGCAATTTCGCAGGTGACACTTTATGTCCCCCTTCTGCCAGATGGTTCAATAAGACAATGGTATCTGTCACACACGCTTCCCGAGTTTTAGATGCCAACAGTAGGTCATCAATGTATTGAACCAAAACCGAATCTTCTGGCATTATCAATGTTTCTAGACATTTTTCCGAATTTGGTTGAAAATCGAGGGGCTTTCTGTGTAC
Organism: Calotriton arnoldi; assembly: GCA_963921515.1. NCBI lineage: Eukaryota > Metazoa > Chordata > Amphibia > Caudata > Salamandridae > Calotriton > Calotriton arnoldi. The sequence goes on along the minus strand of CAWUFW010003480.1, from coordinate 1,792,929 downwards.
CCTTGAGGAACTCTGCACCATGCCAAGACACGGTTTCCAAACCGGAATGAAAATAAAAACTGACTGTCTGGGTGTAGAGGGATTGAGAAAAATGCTTGGCACAAATCAATTACTGTGTACCATTTGGCATTACATGGAATCTGGTAAAGGATCACTGCTGGGTTTGGCACGATTGGACAACAAGGTACCACTATCTTGTTGATTTTTCTCAAATCTTGCACTATTCTGTATTTTCCACTTGGCTTTTCAATTCTCATAATAGGTGAATTACAAGGACTGCTCAGTATTTCTTTTAGAATGCCTTGTTCGATCATTTGATCGATCACAGGAGCAACTCCTGCCATTGTCTCAGGACTCATTTTATATGGAGGAGTGTTTGGGTAATGAGCACCAGGTTTCACTGTAACCTGAATAGGATCCACATTTTTCATTAACCCTATTTCCTTTCCTGTAAAATCCCATACATCTGATCTTACTGTCTCTCTCAGCTCATCAGGCAAATTCTGTTCTGTTAAAAGTGAATATAGTTCATCCACTTCCGTCCCTTGCTTTGCTAGCATCATCTTAAATTCGACATCCTCATCAGGTGTCTGAAATGCAATACCATCAGGTGTACAAAAGATGGTACAATTCATTTTGCATAGGAGATCTCGTCCCAATAGATGTACTGGGCTCGAATCACATACCACAAATCGAAGCATGTCTTTAAACCTCCCAATGTGAACCTCAATTGGTTCTGTAACTAGAGTTTTAATCTGCTTATTTGACACTCCCACAATTTGGATAGTTTCTCCGGAGAGGGGTAGGTTAGGAATTTCTGCTGCTCTCACAGTAGAACGGGTAGCACCAGTGTCCACTAGGAATGTAATGTTGTTACCTTCCACCTTCCCATCAACAAATGGACCTGACTGATCTACCTCCAGAGTTACGCCAAGCACGCAATCTTCCTCCCCCCTCAGGCACCGTCATTGGCTACTCTCCTAATCACTCCCATTACACTGCAACCAATATTGTGGAATCATCTGCACATTTGGGTTCTTACCATGTGGTTCCATAGGAGTAAATCCAGTATTCACACTGTATCTCTGTACCTGAGCACCTACATTACTCTACATAGGAGCTTGGGGCACCTGTAACTGTGGTGTAACTATCTGCTGCGGCTGTTGTTGTTGTTGGGTCACAACCACTTCATTCTGCACCTGTGAATTTAAATTTTGGTTTGTCTCATTAATTTTTACAGTGCTTCTACACTCGTTCTTCCAATGTCCAAGCTTACCGCACGCATGACAAGGAAATTTTCTTTTCATATCATCTTTAACAAATCTTCCTTTACCCTTTCCAACACCTGGTACCTGAACATTTTGAGTCTGATTATTCGTCTGCTCGACACTACTTGCTTCCTAATGCTCTGCTACCTTAACTTGCGCCCACATCATTTTCTCCTTAAACTTTTTGTGTCTTGAATCAATGTCGTCGCTGCAGTACTTTGCATATCTCAAAATCTCATTGATCGTTTTGCTTTGCCAGCAAATCAAATGCTGTTGAATAATATTACTAATCTCTGGTTTCAGTCCAAACACAAAACGATACACAAAATGTCCCATATCCTTGTCACCTATATTCTCAAATCCGCTATACTGCTTAAACACCTGTAACAACCGCTCATAGTATGCATGCACTGACTCTTTTGGCTCCTGTGTTGTCCTGTTTATTTTTATCCAATCAGTTTCCTTCGGGGAAATTTTCCCTTTAAAGAAAGTAATCACCTGATTGTACTTTTTCATCACCTCATCTGAAGGTGCACCAGTTTTAGGGTCTCTTGGATACTCTTCTTTAGGCCAATCGACAGTTATCTTACACTGTCCACAAATCAGCAGGAACTACAATCTCAAATAGACCATCTAAGTCCTTCAGCAATACCTTTGAAACCTTCACAAACCTTTCCACCTGTTTATACCATTCCACAGGTTTTTCTCTCAATCTGGGGAAATCGTTCGTAAAGGACAAACTGTCCTGTCTACTCCAGGGAACATGAACATATTTACCACCTGGAACTTCCCTCATTGGACACACCATTTCAACCTGTCCACTTGTTTTTAATGGATACATCGAGGTACCTTCTGTAGGGTTTAATTCATTTTTTTTTCGACCATCTTCCTTTCCAACGATCAACATCTCCCCACTTCCTCAGAATCAACATCAATTCCTTTATCTGTAACCTTTTACCAGACACATTCAAACTTTCCAAATCCCTGTCAGTGAAATCCATCCTGTATGTTTTCTGCAATACCTTTGATCTCTCAATATCTATTCCGTAATCAACAGCAGCTTCTGCTATCTTCTCATGCAAATTCCTTGCTTTCCATGTAATATTCTTACACAAAAACAATAATTCCTCATCTCTATAAATACCTAATCTATCTGACTGATTGTACCAATTATCATTTCCTCCAAATCCACCTTCAATCTACACACATCTATACTTTGTGGTAGGGGTTTTCGTTTTTCCATTCCCTTTATCCACTCATTCAGCTCTTCTGGTGTGGGACCTACTGAACTCTCAGATGCGGAATCACCACTCTGTGCTATTCTCCTAGGATCTATTTGAACATTTCTTCTTGGAGTTTCATGTACTACTTCTCCTACGGGAAGATCCATTAAGGTAACATTTTCTTCCATTCGTTCAACTGGACTAGGTATAGTCATTGTCTCACTCCTCATACTACTTGTCGGAACTGTCAAAGCATGTACTCCTGATATACTCTGTTTGTTCCCATACAACGGAACTAAGGGACCTATTGTTACGGGTACTGATAATGCTTCTGCATTCAGATTTAACTGTTTAACTTTCTGAATTAATTCTTCTCTTGCTTGGTTTCGTAACTCTGTCTCTCTATCCGGTACTACTCTCGTAATCACAGGAATTTGGGGAACTTGCGGAATCATTGGAGATCCCATCATCGGGGCATTTGGAACTACTTCTCTTGGACTTTCCTGATATGGTGGAGGTCTTTTTGTTATAATATCCTCTAATAACTCGTCATCTGAATCATTCATGTTACAACTCCCTGTTTGCATTTCAATATTATTCTTTTTCTCCTTACTTTTGCCACCTATTGACTCCTCATTAACCAAGACAGGATACAATCCTTCCGTCACTACAGCTCTTCTCCATCTTTTCACTCTCTCTTGCCTACTCTCAAAGGGAAATCTGGTCATGATATTACTGTATTTTCTTCCACCCCTGTATTTCTCTCGCTCAAAAGCCTCATATTTCCATTCCTCAAGTGCCTCATACTGAGTCGGTCTAGGTCTAGGCTCCAACACATTCATCCAATCTCTTAAATTTTGTAAAATTCTCATATTAAATTATCCATGTTCCAGAAAAGCCAGAACACCATCGCTCTCAGTATACTTCACCCAATTCTCCAACCAAGTGCATGTATGATATCCACATTCTAGCATCATATAGGATGCAGGGGTTCCAGGAGGCGGAATAAGAATTCCCTCCCTTGTCACTATCGGTCTGTCCTTTTTGAAGAAATTCCTGATTTTATTAATAAACTTCATTTTTTCTCAACTGTCCCTTCAAAATGTGAACAACATTAAATCTGACCTCCTTGTTTTTTCTTTGGCCACGAGAGCAACCGATGATGAGAACGTGAGCATACTGGCGAGTACCATCCAGCAGCTCCTTGGGTGTGCGGACGTGAGGTGCTCTCTGGCATCTTCTCACATTTTTTTTTTTGTGTTGCACACATTCACTTGATGGTATGATATCACTTTTGTGTGTAGGTGTTGTGGTTATTGACGTTGTTTTAAATTGAACAGTAAGGACCAGCTGGTAATGGTTAATTGGCCGTGCCTGCGGGCAAAGTTGAAAGTGATTGTGAAAACTTCCTGTGGGTCTAAAAGAACACCAGGTGTTCTGTTCAACGGAGGTCAGATTTAATGTTGTTTATAATTGTTTGAGTGGGGGGCGGTCTGACCTTTCTTACCCCTGTGCTCCTGTTGTATTGGCCTTCAAAATGTGACTCAAAAATCTCAACAAACTCTCTGTACTTCTGTAGTCTCTATTAGGCAACTGTCGTCCAATACCAGCGCGACTCACACCAACCAACCAATCTGAGCACTGCTATGTCAGCAATGTCTCAACCAATAGAGATGCAGCTTACAATAGCTCCTCCAATCACAGCTTTAGAAGCTCCCGCTGCCTGACCAATGCCAGCGCGGCGTTTTCTGACGTCAGTATTACTCCTTCTACTGACCATCCCTTTACAAAAGGACTCGGCAAATTTTTCTTAAGCTTTTTTCTCAAAGAAATCTTGTTATTAACGACATAAAAAAAAATGCTACCTTGTCCGTTTTCTAAATAAAGAGATAGTTTTCACTTTTCCAAAAAGAATTTTCTCTACGAGCAAGAATAACGACCCAACGCTATCTCACCCTTCAATCAAGCTCCGGGAGGACCTGTTACTTCTCCAGGGATAAGGCCAAAGTTTCTCAAGAGGACTTTTTGGTATGAAAAGGAGTCTTGGTACTTCTCTGGGGATAAGGCCAAAGTTTTACAGGTGGATCCTTCGCTATAGCACTCCAAATCTACTCCCATACGAATATTATCTAATGCAACACCTACAGCCTTTCACTGTTCAGTGTTATGACTTACAGACAAAGTACTTCCGTAGTGGGATATGTCTATCCACACTAATTCCCAGCCTACTTCAGGCTATGACTTTACCCCGGGCAACCTTCTCGCCCGTATATTCAAGACGACATAAAAACACGACGTTAACTTTTTGAGTTAGAACACATATAATCAAAGCAATAATCAATAATCAAACTAATCAATAATAAACCATCATACTGCTACCAAAAACTGATCTAGCGCCAAAACCGGGGGTCTCTGAATGACAGAGCAGACAACGGGCCCCAAACATTCAATACACAATTTCTCACCATTTAACAGACCCTACGAGAAGGACGCTGAAATGCGGTTTGTGTGTCGTTGATTTTGTCTTTACTCATCTAAAGGGAAAAAAAGATTATCTAATCGTTTCTTCTCTATTTTAGCCCTTTAACCTATATCGTCAACCACTTTCCTCTTGGGCGATGAATCATATTGATTGAGTAGTGTAAATTATTGACATGACTAATTAGCCAAAATCTTAACAATTGTCATGAGGAAATAATCACAAACTCAAAATTATCGTTAATCTGTTTCTCTTCAGTAATTATAAGAAAATCTCAGGTACAAAGTTACAGGGAAAGAAAATACACATTATAGGAGAAATATCATAAAATATGCAGACAAGATCACAAACATCTGAATCACAGTGAATATTATGGAGTGGATAGATGAAGAGACATAAAAGTCATGAAAGGAAAACATTTGCAGACATTGCAAATTTCCCTATTGATACATACCAATCGATTAAAGATCAGGGAAACCACCACCCCCTGGCAACGAGGATAGTGGAAAGGAAACCCGATAAAGGAAACCGGGATAGGATAAGATCAGGAAAGGGATAGGCCTCTAACCGACGGACAGTGACGACCACCCTCTGCCTCTCTGGACCTACGGAAAGCTGCCTTAACCACACTCCCTAAGAGCATCCCAATTATACCCTAATTCAACCTGACCATCCCACTAATCTGCAACATTCGGGGAAATCTCAACATTTCATTGGTCAATTTGTGGGGTGTTACACCACACCTCCATCACTTCATTTGGCTTTACATGCTCTCCTTTGTTCTAAACTCATTCTCACGATTTACTTCACTGCTTATGAATCGATTCTCTATCCCTCATCACGTCACATTCTCCGATGAATGGCTTGTCCCTGTATTAGCAACTTTATTTCAAACAATGTATCGGCTAGACATAAAATGTTCATCAATTTGAGCTTTCCCAGGCATCTCGACGTCCTGAAATATTGCACGTCTTTCTTTCACTCTTGAAGGTTTCCTTCATCCGCCGCTGACACCCACCAAAGTTCACGTATAGGTCATATTTTCACGGCCTGTCTTCGGCCTTATGTCAACTTTAAAATACCCATCTAACTGCTCATCATAGGCCCATTTTTAAAACTACGATGAAAGAGAAATGTAAAGAATATTAATAACACAAACAAATGGAAATTACACTGTTTCCCTCCCACCATTGCACTAATCCCATGTTAATTCATATGAGCATTAATGTGCAAAGCATTATTTTGCAATAGCATTATTCCACTTTGTCGGTTTTAATATGCAAAAGCGATATGTGGCCTAAGCATTTCATGCATTAGTCTTAATTGCAATGCACACGTGCGCAAAGCATCTCCCCGTGTTTGTGTGTATTATTGCATTTAGTACAAAACACATGATTAATAAATGTTATCTTGGGGCGTTGATCCGAGCAGGTTTACATGACGCAAACCGTGCTCCATCAGTATTTTGCAATTCTGCCTTGCTGAGTGACCCCAAAGTGTGGCACTTCTCATCAATGGCCTTGTGCAAACACAAAATATTTGCAGAAGCTTCTGCCAATGCTAATGGTGGATGTCCAGCCTCGCTGAACAAAAGTTGGTGGTGGGAGGATGAGTGTGAGCATATTGGTGAGATGGAGTCTGAGGTCAGTCAGCAATCTCTTCATGAGTCAAGTGTCCATACTCCTGTAGGAGTAGGGGCTTCTACAAGCTCCAAAACCAGTATAGCGGGGCGGCCAGTCATGTTGCCGCAGAAGTTATCTGATTACATTTGTGAGTAAGTGGTTCACTTTTCCAGTGATTTATCTTGGTAATGTGCATTTTCTTGCTTAAAATTCCTTTTTTGGGTACTCTTTTGTACACAACTGAAGATTGCAATGTTTATACCCTTAGTGTTTATTTTCAGCTTTATCTTCACTTATGCAACAGCTATTTTTTGTTATTTTGTATATGTACATAGTTTCTATTTGTCGCTTCATTATTTATTTATTAATTATTTATATTTTACATTTCTCTTTTCTGCTAACTTGTTGTAAGAGGGGAGATGTGTTGTGATTTACTGTACTTGTCTTGTGTCCACCTAAGGACACCGTAGCACCTGTGTGGTCACGCGTTATCAGCTGGCATTCTGGAAAGTTGCCAGATGACAGTTGATGACAGATGACAGCAGTGTACCGGGCTGTACGGATGTGCGCCTCTTCCTCTGCGTCTTGGCCTTCATGTAAATGATGTGTTGGATACTTTAATAAAGACACATACTTATCAACTGTGTGTGAAGTGTCTTTACACTTTCCCCTCTAAAATCCATCCTCCACTTAGTAGCTCGCTTCGTATATGGGGCTAAAAGAAATGATCACATCACACCCATACTGTTGTCTCTTCCCTGGCTTCCTATTGAAGCAAGGTCAATTTAAAAGACTGCCTGTATCAACCACACATAGCTGCCAAGGTTTCAGATTGCTATGTGTGACATTTTCATCATTTTAGTATAATTATGAGTGACATTTCAACGACTATGTGTGACGCTTTCTTGCGAGCAAAATCAAGCAATGAAGATGAGGGAAACACATAAATATGAGAAATTACACCCATTTGAGCAACGGACTTTGTAGATTTACGTGTGCAGTGTGTTAGAGCGGGGGTTTGCAGATTTACGTGTGCAGTGTGTTAGAACAGGCTTGCTGTCTGGACTGTGCTGTTTTAGAGCTGAGTGATTTTGCCAGCGCCCCTCGTGATATGGAAGTATTGCCTATCACAACCTTCCCACTTCCTCCGAGATACACAGCAGCTGGAAGGCCAGCGCTAGGAGGTATGCTGCATCAACATTCCTGGGAGGCTGCATTTCTTTATAGCCGAGGAGGAGGGCAGAACGCAGCAAGAAGAAGCATTGGTTGATTGTGGCTAGATTGAGCCTGAGAATCACAATGCATGTTTTTTCAAGGCGGCAGTAAGATAATTAAAGCAGGTTACCATTTAGTTCTGTCTGCAGAGCACTAGGGAAAAATCCAAAGGTGGCTGGGACTGATGATTCCTCGAACTGAGTCAGGTCCGGTCGCAGCAGGGCAGAGGCACAGGCGGCGGTGTGGGCACCGGCGCGGTGTGAGCCTAAACTTGCAAACATAACTTCCGCCCGCTCGCGCCTCCCCCTTAATGAATTACATGATGTCTTGGGCAGCAAATGGGCCCGGTGTTGCTGTCAATGAGGCCGGAGGGACCGGAACCACCTCCTGGCAGATAAGATGTATTTCAAACAAATAATTCAACACTAAAGCAGAGCAGTGCAGACAGTTGCTCTGCACAGTGAAGTGCAGTCTGTCACACAGTGTTGGCTGCCAGAGCAGCGCGCGGTCTGTGGTTTGCTCAATGAGCCCTAATAGCCACGCTCTCTTTCCATTTGTAAGCAACTTCAGGAGGCGCTATAAATTTGTGACTTCGCATTTTGGTGCGCTGATGCGCACCACCACACCAAAATGCGTTAGTTTCACGCCTGATGCGTGGTACTTGGCAGGGCTGACCACAAAGCCTTGCACACCTCCACCCCGCGCTATCTGGCTAATAAACTCAAAATCTCAGGAGGCTCTAGACCGTCACACTATGCTCGAACCTCCTGCCTTCAGAAGGAAAAGATTATGGCTCAATCCTTCTCTGGTAATGCGGCCAGAATCTGGAACTCACTTCCTCCATCCCTCTGAACCACCACCTCTTTCCAGACCTTCAAAACAGATCTTTTAACTCTCCTCCTCCAAAGGCACTTCCTGGAATAATTCAACCCATTTCTTGACCATTACGGCCATCTAGCACTCACATGAGGTCAACTTTGTAAATATGTATTTTACTCCTGTTTTAACTTAACGCTGACACCTTTTATTTTTTACAATTTAAATATGCAACTTGTTAGTGTTGTAACTGCATATATGTAACTTGTTAGCGTGCTCAGCCTATCTTTTGTACCTTTGTAACCAGTGCTTTAAATGGGGAAAAAAAGTGCAGGTACTCATCAGATCGAGCTGGGGGCGTGGCAAGGAGGCGGGGCTAGAGGCGGAATTGAGGGTGGGTCTAATGAAAAACATTTGAAGGGCTCAAGAATTTTTTTGGGTTACGTAATGATGACAAATTGCTTCCTCTGCAATTTATTGTTGATGCCCTTGCATGTATTAAGTTGTACTAGTTGACAGACTATTGAAAGGTAACTATCAGGTTTCCCTTTTTGTCAGAGGCACCTGCATATTAAACAAAACATTAAAAGGTGCAGAGACTTGTTTTACTGAAAATTAATTAAAGGAAAAAAGACTACATCCTAAAATGCAACTCTGACCCGCATCGGGTGGAAGGAAGCCATCAGTTGTCATGCTAGTGATCCTGGGAGAAGAAAGTTTATTTTAAACCCACTGCCCCGCGCCCGCAATGTATTCTCAAATATCGTTTGCTTGCCCCTCTGTTCTTCTTCAGATAACCCCTCGATTTATTTAGCTGACTGTGCTTATACCCCTTCACTTCTGAAAGCTCTCCTCAGTTGTCCCCTTTTTCACCCGCCAGCTGCTGTGCTATCCTCTCCGTCTTTTTCGCACAGAAGAAAGGGAAAGCCAGAGCAAATTGTGCTTTTTAAAGAGCTTCCCTTTCTTCCCGCCGCACAGCTTCCTGGCGGGTGAGGTCACACCAGAGGCGCAACTAGAGTCAAATTTCGTGGGGGGGGGGGGGGCTGATTCTTCAAGCAAAAGGCAGAGTGGAGCTGCAGGGGCTCTAAGAAGGGGTGAAAAACATCAAAGCCTCGTTAACAAGCAAAAGGTCTTTTAAAGACCTGTGAAGTACTCGGGTGCGGTTAGTGTGTGCCCGGGAAGCTGTCTCATCCCGGGCTGCCAAACACGAGGGGGGGCGAGGGTGCTGAAGGCCTTTGAGTCCAATGGGTCACACGTTGCTCTGCTTTGGCGCCATGGCGTCACTGCTCTCCTTGCGAAATCACCAATATGTGAGCATGCGCTGCAGTTTAGAAATGCGATGCATGCTCACATGACTTTGTGTGACAGTGAGTACCGGTACTCTATTTAATAACGGAGAAGTGCCGGTACTCTTGGGGGGGGGGAAAAAGAAGTGCTGGTACTCAGTACCGGTGAGTACCGGCCCATTTAAAGCACTGTTTGTAACTGTATATATGTAACTGTTAGCGTGTTTAGTATATCTTGTGTACCTTTTGTAAGGTACACAAGATATAGCGCTCTGACACCTTTGGGTAAAGTTCGCGATATATAAAACTGGTTTAAAAATGGATCGTCGACACTCACGTGGTCAATATCACGCCACTGTTTAGAACGGTGCTTTATGGTCAGGCAAACATACCTCCTGCAGTCACATGTCCTACTATAGCGCAGAAGCGGTCTTGCCTGACATCAGCATGTCGGCTTCTAAGGACTAGAACTAGTCCACTGCCGCGCACGCGCAGCTAGCGCCCGCAGTTCAGGTTTAGTTTACAATGTTCCGGGGTGTAGGGAGGGCCCAGCAGTGGAAGCAGCCACATCGACGATCCTATCGCGCACGCGCACTGCCTAGCGCTGAGCTGTCAGCACTTCCGGGAAAGGGAGAGTTTCAGAGCGAGGCTGCGTGACGTGCCCAGGAGCTGCTGCGGGCCCGGCTGTCATTGTTCTTTTTTCCCCACTGCTCGGAACTGGCCTGACCCCTCACCCTTATCAGCGCGCAGAGACCGAAGTAAAGATCGCGACCCCCCGCCCTGAGGGACACACCAGGAAAGCGTCCCGCAGCCCCAGCAACAGCAGCCAGTGGGCGGCGGTACCATGGCTTACGCGTACCTTTTCAAGTATATTATCATCGGGGACACAGGTGAGCGACGCCCAGCCCTCGGGTGAGGCGTGGGGTGGCCGTATGGACAGTGCAAGCATTTCCGTACTGTTGGAGCTGATGACGTGGGTCTGAGCGGCCCCCGCGCCGCCTCCCACACCCAGGCCTTCCTGATAGCGCAGGAGGGATCTCCTCTTCTGTGTAGCGTACCCTTTTCCAAGGCTGGTCCCCCAACAAGAGAGCATATTGCAGTTCCGGGGCGGGCAGTTTACTCGTCTACACTAGAGCAGGTGTTAATATGTGCTTGAAGGGCATGAAGGATGTTAGTGATGAGCGCAGCAAGGGTACCCTTGAGTGCATATAGCACTGCACAGATATACCAGGGCGCTTGTTCCTCTGCATGCATGGAAATCATTTATAGAGTATAACTTTGACTCCATTGAGGAATCGGGTTTGAGTGCATTGGTTCGTACACAGGTGGTGCGTGCATGCAATGTTTCAGAGCGAGGTGCCCAGGATACTCGCACCAGGGTGGCTAAGTAGCAGTGCTGCCTACCGCAGGTCACATGAACATCTAAGTGCCTAATATCACAAGTAGTGCGACTGAGTCATAAAGCACCTATCGCCTTGGGAGGGAGTGGGGGAGCGATGGTGACGGAGAGCACTCTAGTCCTGACTTTGCAGGGCAGGTATTAATGAACATGAGAATACTACGTTTAACAAGCGCTTCACTCAGATTGGAGGCCAGTAACTATTTACAAACGATAGAATCTTTTAGTAATTGGTGGTAAGGCGAAGCCCATTAAAATAGTTGGCACCATGAACGTGGTTGTGTTTTTAATTGTATGCGGGGGGAAGGGGAAGGGGGATGTTATTATAGTCTAGATTAAGATGGTGGCAATTACCAGTCGCAGTAACTTCCTTCGTGTGATTCCTGTTAAAGAAACTGTCCTACATAAATGTTTCTGCAATGTAACTTTAAGTTTATCTCTTTAATGGAAAAAAAACATATAATAAAGAATTAATGCCAGTGAAACTAAAATAAAGCGAATAGGTAATGATTGTAATAGAATGCATGGTAGTGCATAGGAAATCAATATATATATATAATAAATTGGAATAACAAACTGAAAATTATGCAAGTAAAATTATGCTTAAAATTAAAAATCAATAAATGAACGTATAAAGGCAGAATGAGAGGATAAGCAACAAGAAAAGCATGAAGTAGAAAAGAGCTGGATACGGGGAAAGAGATACAATATCACTTTAGTTCTATCGATTTACACTGTACACTATGTCTTACCTAGATAATAACCAGCATCTTACTCTCTTTCTGGTGGGACAGAGAAAGGTCCATTGCATTGCTCTGAATAGAGAGTTGAATTTTTGTTGATCTGAAGAGCGTGCACCCTGTCTTGAGTTCCCCATAGTAAGCTGTAGCATGTTTATCCCCACCTCAGTGCACACGACTATCACACATGTGCAGTGAGGCCGCCCGTGAAATGGAATGAGACACAGAGCAGGGCTCTCAGGTCAGTAGAACACTCCATGTGCACTTTCCTTTTAAGGATATTGACTACCATCATCTCACTGGGCAGTGTTTGACTTCAGTGATGGCAGCAAAGTAATTATAGTTACAGAGCATGACATTTTACTTGTTGCATGCTACGGTAAGAGGCCTACTTGGCTTCTCCCATTCTTTTACATTGCATGCCAGTCTCCCTAAAGCAGGTCGTTTGCTCATCCATGCAGGACATAGATGCCACCTGTGTGAACTTATCTGCGTGGTTTGAAGAAGTTATTAAAGTGAAACCGCGCTATGGGACGCTTTTACAAAAAGAAGCATTTGTTTGTCAACTTGACAAACAAATGCTTTTTTTTGTAAAAGCGCACATGCCGCGGTTTCACTTTAATGGAGGTTGCACCCCTTTCCTTAGACGCGGCTCGTCTGAGGAACGGGGCGCGGCCGCCATTAAAATGAAAGTGCGGCATGGGGCAGTTTAAAAAAAAAAAAAAAAAGTTAATAAAAAAACATGCAGCCGCGTTAGGTGCCGTAAATAAACCAAAGGCACGGCCGCCACTGTATGAGCGTGCCGTGCTATGGAGAAAAGAAAAAAAAGCAATGGGGGAGAGCGTGTCCTGCCTCAAACAGCAGACCGGAGACAACCATTTAAGCAAATAGTGCTCAGAGGCTGTAATTAAAGCCTACATAGTAACAACACATGTAACGGGGTGTCCTCATGGGAGGTTACAAAATGAGACAAGGCAGTACTAAGGAGAGACTACTAAGCCTATTGACCAATCAAAAGCCCCAGTTTCCAAAGGCCAATGGCACAAGCCAATGAAAAATGTGGGCGGAGCTTCAAGTCCATACTTGAATACAGCATGCCTCGCAGAGCAGCGCATGCGCTGCCCAGGCTCAACCTAATTAGGATGAGACAAAGGTAGTATTTTGGTGAATTTCATCTTAATTGTATTTATTTTGTGATTTTTCTGCAAAAGGTAATTGTGGTAATGTACTACCCCATTATGTTTTAGTAAAAATGCTAACTGTTGAGTCGTGCAAGAGCAAAAGATCATAATGTAATGGACATCCTTCTGCAGTATGCTTAGTCGCTAGTGGTATTGCACTGCATTATTTATGAAAAATATTAGTGATGTCTGCATATTGATTCTTGCCTTAGCATCTATAAAATACTAGTTATAAACCTATTGAACGGTGAGAAAGTAAACACAATGCACAGCGGGTTGTCTGGCAAATTCAAGGCTCATTGTCAAGTCAGTTTGTGCACCACCAACAGCTTGAACGTTCTGAAGGCATAAAAGAGAAGGTGTAAGGCTTTTGCTCAGTCGGCAATAATTTTATCCTGACTCTGTGTACATGTTTAGAACAATGTTGGTTTAGCAGAGTCATCATTTCGATAAAATCTGTAGTGCGGTGGCGCAGTTCGTACAAGTCTGTTGAGCTTCGTGCTAGTGAATAAGCATGTTTGTAGATGAGTGGATTGCTGCAAGCCCTTAGCACTTATTTTGATTTGCTTTCCAATCTGTTTTGCTTTCTCAGCTGCTAATGAATATTCAGATCTGTGAAAATTTTCACAGGATAAGGAAAAACGTTTAAAACACGTGTGCATTTGAACATATATGTTTAAACAACCTTAAGATAATTCTAGACCAGCTGTGTAAGCTTCAAGTGCTAAAAGCAGGTTATTCATGATCCAGACACAGAGCTTTTAATTATTTAAGGAAAATGCAAAGTTAGGCCAGTGGCAGCCCCTTTCTTGTTAGAAAATGTATGATAATTTTTTTCTACAGCCCAGCCTAGTAAAAGTATTTGGTTCCCCATTTAGGGATGGTGCTTTTTCTCTCTCACGAAAGCAAAGTAGGTCGTAAGTACCTAAGCTCAGATTTACAAATACTCTGTGCTGGGTTTGCATCACAAAAGTGATGCACACCAGTGCAAAATGTTGTTTTTTAATTTACGTTCCAGTGCAGAACTCGTTTTGCACTGAAAGCTGCCTCAAAGTAATGCAATATGTACAACAATGTACCAGAGGGAAACAGAGTATTCAGTACATTTGCAGGAAGTATACAATGACCCTGCTATCACAACCAATCAATGTTTCAGAAGAGTCTTAAATTTCATTGCTCAATCCCATCATGAGTAAACAGACCATTCCAATGTGTAAAAAGGTGCTACAAGTTACAGCGCAGTGAGAATGCAAAATCAGTGGACAATGTGCAAATAACAAACAAACATAGCACGTATAATCACAACCTTGTCTTAACCATCTGAACAGCAATTACAACATAGAGGCCCATAACAATAAATTATAAAGGTTTCTCAGAGTCCGGCAGCCAATGCGAATGTGGTTAAGACTGATAAGTCAACATTTTCACCCTTTTTCAACACTTAACGGGGTCTTCCTAAGGACAGGCTAGTAGAAGCCTTGACCCATAAAGGAATAAGCGCCAATACAGTGTCACAACAATAAGTGGGTGAACAATGCCCTACAAATGGACATGAATGACCAGCTAAATACCCTTAGCGCGTCCATCCCAGACCATAACTGTGCACGTCTGCCCTCAGCATTCAGCACTAGTTTGCATTACTGTGCGTCAAGGGGCATTCCATGGGTGGTACATGGGCGTTCCCATGCAACCCACCCATGGTTCTTGACACAAAACCCTATCTACTAACAATAGTAGATAAGGTTTTGTGCCAAAAAATAGTGCCTCTTTGAAACGGGTGTTAAGAGGAGAAATGCTTTTAGCTCTCCTAACTTTTCCCACTTTGCATGTGTACTGCACTGTGCAGCACAATCTGAAGTAAGAAAGTTATGAAGTAGTCTAAGCTTAGTATTTTGTACGGGAATGGTACCCTTCCAGTACAAAGCCCATGCTATACTCATGCACACATCTTCACACTATGGTGCAAAGGTATTTGTGTGGCGCTCCACTTCCTGATTGTGCACCGGCACTAGGAAGCAAGCAGGATAGCGCCATATCTCAGTGGATATGGCGCTTTCCTACTTTCTCCTTGTCATGCAGCGCAGCAACTTGGGGTGCTGCACTGCCTTCTGTGACTCCTTAGTAAGTCTGGGCCTTAGTTCTCTAGTTACAAAAAGTGAGCTCCTGATCTCTGCCTAGGTGTGCAGAAAAACCCCACTTTGTGAATGTAAATTCCACATACGGATTCACACCTGGATCAATTGCAGAGGACTCACTCAGAAGGGATTCTGAATTTCTGACTAATAACCAGTTTGATGCATACATAAACAGTTGTTAAGGTATTATAATTTAACACAGTGCTTGACTCACCTGGACCAACCCACCCTTAACCCACTCTATGAAATACAAAAGATGTCTATGACGAACAGAGTACCTAATGAATGTACATCTATATGGTGTCCAAAAGGTTTGGAAAATACCCTTCGAGGTAGAGAAACCCTAAAAGCATCTTGAGAAAGCTCATATAAGGCAGTACTATTTAACAGTTCTGTGCCTCTGGGCTGTAGCCTCTTAGATGGCTATTCTTTGCGATATTTTATCTGACACAACTTCATTGTCATGTATAATTTTGGCAGAAACTGAGGTAAATTGAGCCTCAAGTTTGACTTTGCTGTTCATATAATTGTACAAGAATATCTTTGTCTTATCATTTGTGATGACATTCGCTCTACTTTTTCAAAATTAATTTACCTTCTCCAGCTTGTTTCATTTAGGACAAAGATCTAAACCCTCGATGTTTATGGGTAGTAAAAATGCTTTCTTGTGCTACAATCATTTTTCTAATGAACATTTGACTGATTATTTAATCGGGACAGTTTGATTATGTGCTGCATCCTTTCAAGAGATGGACTTCCTGTCAAGTACAACCATCCTTGCCAAAACCTTGACTCATTATTCTAGTCCCATGGCCATGTATTATGTCATTTTCTCTTTTCCCTCTAATTTGCTAAGGCATCTTGTGAGAATGCTTAAACCTCTGCCCGCTAAAGCATTTGGTACTGAATTTTCGACTCCTAAACACTGACCATAGGAACTACAAATTTTATCACACTGTCTGACCCAATTTCTCTTTTTTTAGAATATTTTTCAATCGATGGTCCTAGTCTAAGATTTTTTTTAAATTAGTCAAATGTAAGACACAAACTCCAGTTTATTGGGTCAGCTTCTGCTCGACGTTTATCACTTTCCCAGAGGGCATTACCTTAGTTTCAGTACAGTTGATGCTACTTTTAAGATAATCGTTAAAAAGATGAAGCTGCTTCAGCATCCCAAAGAGTTATGTAGAAAAGGGGTAACCCGATGGACTACTGGACCCGGGTGCAATGTGGTACATAAGATAATGTCACAGTGGAGAGCATTCAAGAAGCGTTTAAGAAACAGTAAATGGTAAAAATAGACAAAGTATGACAACACCAGTTAACTCATACCATAAATGGTTATGATTTAATTGAATCACAGGGATTTGAAATTAATCAAAATCTATAGATAGTAATGTATTTCACATTTATACATTGATGAAAAACAGGTGCACACAATGTAAAGTGACAAGTGCATAATGAGGATGAGTGCAGGTGATGTGCAAAGGGAAGGTAGTGCGCATATATACATCAACATTCAATAATGACGACGAATGTCAGATTCTTCCCCCACTCCCCATACCCCCTCAACTTTTTGCCTCCATTTTTGTGCTGATCTCATTTTCGTTGACTTTAAGACTATGCAATTTACCACTGCTAATCAGTTCTAAAGTGCTTGTCTTCTCTCCTCTAAACATGGTTTAATTAGCTTGTACCCAATTAGCATATTTAATGTACTTGTAAGTCTCTAGTAAAGTGTCACTACATGTGCCCAGGGCCTGTAAGTTAAATGCTACTAGTGGGTCTGATTCCTATGAGACCGGCCATGGGCCATTTTGGGCCCCACAGCGATTTAAATACACAGTGTATCTTTAGTTTGGACCACGCACTAGGGCATAATAGGACACACAAGCTTCCTGTCACCTTGGAAAAGGAATTGCTCCTAGGCAGAGTGCACGCTCACAGGCTGTGACTTTGACAGAAAAACCAGCTCCATTTGTGAACACCAAAAGACAGTCCCTTGCCTGACTCATTCGGACTAAACGTCCTTTCTCAAAAGCGACACATCGTACATTGCAGCATGCTCCCAATTTATCCCCTTGTTAGCGAATTAACCCTCGAGTGAGCCATTCCGCCAGTTTGATGCATTGAGAGATTAGGAGTTTCCATATTGCCCATGTGGGTTGCAATGAAACAAATGTGCCCGCTGCCAGTGTCCATCACAACAAAGTCAGTTTTAAAATGACATGCCAACTTGGTTCCGTAGCTCGTTGTTTCAATAAACATACCACGGACCCGCTACTCCTTTCAGCGGTGGTGCAACATGGGACTGCGTTTTGGTGTTCACAAATGGAGCTGGTTTTTCTGTCAATAAAGTCACAACCTATGAGCTTGCACTTCGCCTCGATCGATTTATGTATGTCCTTCACAAAAGGAGTAGCTAAATCGAAAATTTAAACCAAACCTAATAATGGTATGTTTGAGACTAAAAGGTCGGAAGATATCACTCTGTCAGCAACGAGAAAAAAAATTAATATTTAGACAATAGTCAGAATAAATGACATATATAAATAATTTGTTTATACTCTTCATAGTTGAATTCACCCATAAGACTAGATACAAACTGTTAATGTCTGCTTTTTTAGGTCTCGCCTAGGCAACGCGTGTGCCGTCTCTTCAAGACATGCTGTATCTAGAATTTGGCTTTAAGTACCGCCCATCTTTCTAATTGGCTCCTTTTAGTGCCCTCCGTAAATGGCTGCTTTTCATTGGTTAATATACTCAGTAGTCCCTCCTTTTTAGGTCGAGCCTAGAGGCAGCGCGCATGCGCTGCTCGCTCTGCGAGGCATGCTGTATTGGAGTATGCACTGGAAGCCCCGCCCACTCTCCGCCCATATTTGTCACTGGCTTGTCATTGTCCTTCATAAATGCTGGCTTCTGATTCGTAAATAGGCTTGTTAGTCCATCCTTCCTTGATACCGCCTTATCTGCATTTGTTTCCTACCATAACGACTGGACCTTTTACTTGGCTTGTTACACGGTCTGCGTTATAAGTGGGTGAGCACTATTTTGTTATTGACTAATGGGGACAATGGCGGCTGCTTTTGTATTTGCACTGCGCCCACACAGGACAATGGTGGTTGCTTTTCGAATGGAGCGCTATGTAGCTCTAACTTCAAAGTTGCTGCCCCTACCCCCACAGCACTCACGGCACAATGGCGATGCATTTTTTTTTAATTACTTTTTAGAAGAACACGGCGTCTGCTTCAGGGACACCGCGCGTTCTTTCACCTATTATTATTATTTTTTTATAAACTTGCATGCTGAGCGCGGCACCCGCTTCAGGGACATCGTGCTCAGTTTCATTTTTTTTTTTTTACTTTAATGGTGAGCACAGCGCCCGTTTCACGGACATTGCACTCTGCAATACAATAGGTCTTGCTTTTGCCAAAGTTTGACCTATTGGTATTGTAAATTACAATGCCTTTTAATATTATAAAGGCATTGCCATTTACAATGCAGATAGCTCAAAATCTCGCAATTGCGAGACCTATTGCATTGTAAATGCTTGTTTACTTTTGTAACCTCTCATAAGGACTGCCCCTGTTACACGTGCTCTTACTCTTCATGTTAATTTACGATACTTGGAGAGCACTTGTTTTTTTTTTTTTTTTTTTTTGGCCTACCTCTGCTCGTGCATGTTTTGTTTACTTCCTGCAGGCTGAAAGGTTCCCGTCTGATTCATTTGCTGTGCTTGTTTTTAATGTGTGCTTTTCCTTCTGTAACATCACTCGATGGTACGTTCACTCGATCCTATACACTTTTAGATATTTGTAATTTTGTTGAATTCTGCTTAAAATCTCCATTGTTTACTCAACCACTCGGGATATAGGTAACAATTGATATCAGCATTCTATGTTGTGAGTCTGTGGTGGCTCAAATTCTAAGATGTACAACCTTTTGGGTGATGTAGTAGTGACCTCTTCATTTTCATATGCCATGTGTCGTGATAGCAAGACTGCTGTCGTGTTGCTGAATTACAAGTTGAAATGTGTTCAGTTTATTATCCACTTAAATGGAAGTGCATTGCCTTTGCAAACGGGAAGTATAGGAGTGTGGCTAGAGTTTCATATGCAGTCTGTACTGGGCTTTATTTCGGTTTTCATTGAAACACCAGCAGTAGAGGCAATTTCTCTAACCAGAACACTGGTTCTTAGAATGTAACCAGTTCTGGAAACAGGTTAACTCTAGTAAGGGACGGCTGCTTCTAGGTGACTTAACCTTACTGTACCTCTGAAGGCAAGGGTAGTTTATGGTGGTGATTAGACTGACTGTAAGGCAGTTACTTCCTTCTTAATGTTGGAAGGGAGATTTAAAGCTAAATGTGACCTCCCTGAACCTTCACTTTGTGTACTCTGCTGTTTTGATATTGATGTCTGTCTTGCCCCCCGTTTTGTTGTCTGGCCCAGCTGAATTTTTACAAATCAAAGAATTGTTGTTCCTGAAGCTGGTACTAGGGCTCAAGTGAACAGAATCACCCAAGAACTTCCAGTAAAGCCACAGGGTTGCATGAAATATTCCTGGTGACTTGCTTCGGGGGCAAGCTCATCCTGTTCTACATATCTTTTTAGCCCATAAGATAATCTGCGCAAAATGTTTCTTGCTCACAAGGTGGTAAACAGTAACACAGAAAATTGAAAGTTCATGATTAAGGTTTTGTGTTTTTATCAGTTTAGGGCTTTACTCTTTCCTCCCTGATATCCTTTAAAGTGCAGCTAAATTAAATATCACTCACTTGGGCGAAATTAACCCCATTCTCAGATGAAGGATTTTATCACAAGAACACACAGTAAAATATTGCGGATCCAAGTGCAGTGGGGTTATTTTATTATAAACAAACCTCTACAGAAAGACCCTTCCCAATGAAAAATCTGTTAACAAAAGATCCTACAGAAAAACTGGTCAGTTTTTTTTATAACAAATACAAATTGTAAAATGTATTTTTGTACTTTTAGTATTGTTTGAAAATCTACATTAAAATAGAAGGGTGAGATTGCTAAAAAGGTTTCGAGTAATTGCTAGTTAAAGGGGTAAGGTTAGTGTTCAGTGAGTTAGAGAGATGAGTTAGTGTTAGGGTTAAGACTACTGTTAGCCTTGAGGCACAGTTTAGAATTATGGGTAGGCATAGGGGCAAGTTTTGGAGAGGGAGAGGGTGGGTGAAATACATTTTAATTATAAAAGGTTTCACTGTAGCAGTTTTCTTCCAGAGTGGTTATGATATTACATGTTTCATCTTGAGTATTGATTATTGATTTGTTTCTCTATTGAAGTATTTCTTTGGGAACATTTTCGGCATGCTGACAGATCATACCACATAGCACAAAGGCTGAACTTTATTAAGTTAAAAAATACCATAATATCCTGCCTAAGTGGAATGCTATTTAACATAAATATTCAAAATACTAGATGAGTGAAAGGTTTATAAAGGCATCACATTTTGCTGTGGAATTAAATGTTTTATCAAGTCTAATAGTGATTGTAGTTTTGTAGCATAGTTATACTATCTTGCTACAGTGTCTCTCCTGTGTTGCAAACCGTGATGTGTTTTACTGGGGGCATCTCACCTAGCTCACCTGTGAGCAGTTTGAGTTTTTCATCACCAAGATCTCCTGTGAAGTCATTTGTTAGGTTCACAAAACGGCGAACAATTTGGAGATTTATGGAAAAATATCTTTCTTACATTGTTCTGTATTTGCAGTAAGCCTGGTTCAGGTCCTAAACATAGTTGTGCAACGTTTATTTCACAGCCGTCTTGGCACACACAATATTGAGCAACCGAGATAATCACTTGATCATTGTTGGCACTAGCAGTCCTCGCTCAACCACAGTAACACACAGTTGTTGTCGCTAAGGATAGTGGGTTTGGCAGAAGAAAAAATAATATATATATATATATCTCAAAAACAAGGAGTTCATGGTACTCACAGGGTCCGGTGCACTCACGGGGTGTGTGTCGGCTATAAAACATCCGCAGACGCGTTTCTGGCGATTGCCGTCATCCGTGCGGAAAAGCTGTCAATAAAACAACAGTTATTTAAACGGTCCTGCCATATGGTAGGTGGATCCTTGGCCAATGAAGGGCCGGCAATGGGGCGTCGCCGTCTTAATTATTTATTGCCTAATGCAATATCTATGGCGCTCCCATCGCTGGAAAAATTATATATATATATATATATATATATTTATTGGCATTTTTAATCGAATCTTCACATATAGTACAGGATACAGTACTTAACATAGTCAAGTAGTAGGTCAACAAATGCATCCCATTATATTGACATAAGTTAAAGTTTGATAGCAGATCACATAATGAATGCTATGAGAATCACAGCATGGTAACAATTAAAAAGAAATACAGGAAGGATAGGACCATAATCGCTGTGTCTCGTAGAGGAGTAGCCAATATATTAATTGTAACTTAGAACAAACAGTCAATAACTTCAAGAACTGCCTGGCTTGCGCTTCCCAAAGCAGCTATTTGGCAACGTGGAGACATGAGTGGCAGGATTATGTCACAACAAGGGAGCAGGAAAAACCCCGATGTATTCCCGCCCAGGGGTCCATCGGGCCGCTTTCAGTGTCTGTAAACCATGTATGTGTGGGTGCATGGATCTCCCAGTTGGTCAATCTAGGTATCCAACTGGCTCCCTGTGGCCGGCTCAGCAACCTGAGGGGGATGCGTGTTCAGGCCATCAAACAATTTAAGAAAGTAAGTGTCCTGCATTGTGGTTGCTCCACCCCCCACCCCACCCCCGTGATCATGTCATGGCATCCACCTCTGCTGGAGCCCATTAATGAGTCACCTGTAGCCAGTTCCTAATCGTGGGTGGGTGGGAGGCCTTCCTATTCATGGCACTTTAGCACTTTAAGAGGACCATGGCCAGATCGACAATCTTCAGGTAGTGTTTGTTTCGGTTTCGTTTAGTGCGTCGCATAATCCCTAGAAGGCAAAGAAGTGGGTCCGATTGGCAGCTGGAAATTAATCACCGATGACACCTGTGCTAGCACCTGGGTCCAAGTGTGCATCAGTGAGGTGCACTCCCAAACCATATGTATAAATGTGGCATCCCGGTGGCCACATCTCGGCCTTGCAGGTGATACTGCAGGGAATATTTTGTGGAAGCTGTGTGGTGTGAGGTATGTTTGATGCAAGTAATTAAATAGCATACATTTTAGATAGGCATTACGGTAAACTCGCCTCACCCACTCCAGAGCCATGGCCCATTGTCTGGAGGTTAATTCTGTACTCGGGGAATCCTCCCAATTGAGTTTGTCCCGGGTTGAGAGGTCCAGGCATCCCCCTGTAGAGCTGCATATGGCCTAGCAGAAAATAATGATGCAATTAGCAGTTGTTTACGCTAGCCTCGGTAGTCTAGTTTTTCCTGAAATGCTCTTCGTTTGTGAATATGGAGTCCTTCATTTTAAAAAGCAGCATTGAAACCATAAACACTGACCCCTGTTGCTAAACACTGAATTCATAGCGGCAGGAGGCAAGTTATTTCTTGTTCCTTGATGTGCATTCTATTCTGTATAATTAGCTAAACATCACATCCCTCATTTTAGTTATTGTGACCTATGTAAGCTGCACAGTGCTTGCCCGTTAAACAAACTAAAAATGTTCCTCTAACGTTTGACCAGAACCATTAATAGTTGAGCTAGTTGTTTCTCCAAGGTTTTTACTACTTAACTGCCTTCTCCATGATCTTTCTGCCCAGATCGCTAATGCAGTGGCGTAGGAAGGGGGGTGCGGTGGGTGCGGGCCGCCGCGGGTGTCATCACTGAGGGGGGTGACAAAATGGCAAAAATGTGTATTAAACACATTTTTGACATTTTGTCAAGCCGAGGGTTGCAAGATATTTTCCGCACCGGGTACCACCTGACCTTGCTACGCCACTGCGCTATTGCAGCCCATAGCTCTCGAACCTTGTAAAAGGATTTGCGCCATTGGCCACCCATCACCAATTTTCTACCTAGTGGAGGTGTTCTTTGGCGGAGATGAAAAGCCCAATCTTTCCTGAATTCTGGGTGGATCACTGAAAGCTACAGCTGGGATTAAGAAATCATGTATTTGCTGTTTGGGTGGAGACATTTGTACCTTCTTGGCTATGATTTGTGAAATATATGCACATAATGTATTACTGCAAATAATTGATCAGTTGCTTTATAAACATACAGTGAAAGACACAAAATAGCTAGCTTTGCATTTCTTTCTGTTTAAAAAAAAAAAAAAAAAGAGAGAATCTCTTACACAAAGCTCTGTGAGCGGAGACACAATGTCCGTTGCTAGTGTAATAGTTTTCAAGCGCACCGCCTATTTTAAGCACCTTTACTATTTTCTTTTTTGTGTGAATTCGCTAACCCTGTATAAGTGAAAGAAATGTAATGCTACACTTTCATTTTGGTGACTACTACAGGAAAGAATAGAAAACAGGATCTCATGTTATGGCATTTGTTATTTTGTATAAACTGCTACCTGGGAGCAATTTCTATAAACTGCAACGCCTTAATTGAATTTTGGTTAGTAAATGGTGATTTTTTTTTTTTAATATCTTTATTTGGTTTTCTATTTCACTGCATTTTACGGACAGTGCAGTAAACATTTCAAATAGGGCGCTGAACGCTCAACTATCAATTTAACAAAGGAAGGGGGCAGGCGTATACACTCACACGCAAGAGGAATCACAAAAAGCAAATATAAGCCATTACCTCGTATAAGAGAAATTGCAATAATGGTAGCAGAAACGTTTTCCCCCATTCGTTACCCCGGTACAGTTATGGCAGGGGAGTCATAGCTCCTGGCGAAAGAGGAATATCATAGTGCCTTAACCACCTGCCCCAGATCTTGGAGAATTTACGAGGGCACCCTCTACTTGCATACTTGACCTGTTCAGCTGCCATATAAAGGTCCATCAAACCCCCCCCCACCAGTGTCGGGGAGTCAAGCACCCCCCAATATCGTGCCACATCACACTTAAGCCTCCACCAGCCCTAAATTGCAGAAGAGAAGTTGCGCCCTTGGAATATCGACATCTCCTGGCACTCCCAACAGGATGTACTTGGGATCAAGCAGAATGGACTCGCCCACTACCTGACTCAGTCCCATCACCACCCATGCCCAGTAAATCTGAATAGTCTGGTAGACCCCTCCCGCCCCCACAGCGGAGACAATCTGGGGAGTCTGCTCTCCCCATGCGATGTAGCTTGTCCCAGTTGTAGTACAACCGGTGGTGTGTTTTAAGTTGGATCAGGCGCATGCAGGATTTTATCGCCACTTCCCTCGGGTGCATCAGGGCTGCTTCCCAATCCATATCCTCCAGGTCTCTCCCCTCCAAATTAAGATAAAAGTGGAGCCTGATCAATCTATCCGGCATGTGGATGTTGAGTGTTTTGTATGTGAGGGAAATAATTGGCTTTAGCAGATAAATCTTCCTGCAATAACCGTCCCTCCAGAGGGACAAACTAGGGTAGGTCCATCAAAGCAATTCCCTCTGCCCTCCACGCGTGGAGTAACTAGGCGTATTTCAGGAATTGGTTGTTGTGCTTGGAGTAATCATGCTGTAGAGATGTAAACAGCCACAGATCACTGCCCTCGAGGAGATGCCCCACATGCGAGATCCCTAACAAATCCCATGCTCCAAACCCTCGTAGTTTCCCGATCTCTTTCAACCACACGCCCCCCCAGAGCAGCGTCTCTTGTGTCAACTTACCCGACCAGCCTATACAGCCGGTGGCCTTCCACCAGGTCTCTATTACCACTTGAGTGGCCAGCAGCATTTGTCGTACTCCCTTCCCCCGTAGAGGTGCCTCCACTGTATGGGTTGCGCTGAAGGTTGTAGAAGGCTATTATTGGGTGTTTGCCGGTAAATGCTGAATGTAAAGGGCTGGCGAATCATTTTTATTTATATTTGTGGTATTTTCTATATAGCAATTTCTGATGCGTATGAGGAATAGTATCCGAATACCAAAACCAGACGCTCTGTCTCTTTCTAGCTTGAGAAAATTGATAGTCACTCTCTGTATTTGTAGACTCTATGGACTTTGGGATTAATGCCACGTCTTGTACTCCTACAATATGTGGGCTGTTTGACTCTATTAACCTTACGTTTTTAAAACTTTGGTGTCATGTGCAAGTCTGAGTTAAACAATCGGAACATGGCCAACCTCCGAACATTGTGGGTGCATGCTCTTACTGTGTGCATTAGTTTTCTGGGTACAAGTCTTTAATGGCATTGACTGACCTGAGCTGATGTTGCAGATAAAGTTGAAGAAAATTTTGCCTCTGTTCTCCAGGGTAGCACAAACTGGAGGTACTGCGAGAAAGATGCTAATATTGCCTCAATCCAGGGTTGGACTGTGACAGAAAATAGGCACGTGCACCAAAATAAGTGGCCCCAATTAGTGAAATAGATGGATAAAAAAGTGGCCCGTGTATGCAAACTGGGTTCTAAGTCCGTTACAAGCAAGTAGTAATTGGCTTTTCTCTCTTGCTCTCCTGTGTCCGCTGATATTCTTGAACTAATTTCTTTTTTTAAACCCTCACAGAAAATAGAGCTCTTTTGGGGTTTATCCACGCTCTTGTGGATCCTCCATAACGCATATATTGTATTTGGTTTGTGAGCAAAATGCGTTTTTGAAATATGTATTCGAAGTGCTAAGCAGCAATGGAAATAAAATTCTACTCTTGGAATTAGCAATGTTCTTTTTACCCGTGCACCAGCTATCTTTTGGGCTATGCTCTGGTTTCATTCAGCAGTATCATTTTCACAGACCCTGCTAAACGATTTGTTGAGATTGTTGACATTTAAGTTTTTTTTTTTTTAGCCTGCTCTTCTTGCACTAGCTTAACTAACATTTTGTAAGTCTTCACCTAAGTAATAGGAAAATACCAAACCGCCACCTCTCTTTTTTCTTTATTTTTAAAAAAATTTTTAAAGCCAGGTTCACAAAACCAAAGAGCCCAGACTTTGCTTTTATGACTTGTTGGGTAGTATTGATATTGTAGTGTCCAGACGACAGTTGTCCTTGAATCACAGTTATATATTATCAAGGAGAACATAGCACAGTTATATTTGTCAACCATTTAGTGGTTTAGAAAAGATACACAGATGCCATAGTCTCATGTGTAATTATGCAATTCTGCACCCATAGCGTTTTCCTCATAATTAAGGATTTGCCATACTTGCTATATATATTCCATCTTCTGCATAATTTTCAGATTTTAACAAAAAAATGTGTTTCTAGCTCAAACTGATCAAAAGTTAATAACAAGCATTTGCAATGCAATAGGTCTCGCATTTACGCGAGTTTGAGCTATTGACATTGTAAATGACAATGCCTTTAATTTATGTTGTGGTTTTAAAACATAAATAAAAGGCATTGTTATTTACAATGCCAATAGCTTAAACTTGTGTAAATGCGAGACCTATTGCATTGCAAATGGTTGTTTTCGTGGGTTTTCGTTTTCACTTTTCCGCAAGAGTTCTCCAACATTTCTTTCTCTCGCTCACCAGGCCTTTCTGCCCTCTCTTTTATCCACCTACCCTCCCTCCCTCATTCACATCTTCTCGCGTTCAATGTCTGTCGGCTCCATCTTTTCCGTTCTACTTTCCGCTGCCCCTGCCACCCTGCTTACTCCCCACTGCCTCCCACCCCGCGCACATTCTCCTCTTGTACTCTTCTCACTCGCTGTCCTTTCTCCATCTCCATCCTTCTGTGGTAGCGCCTGTGCTCCCTCTCGCACGTGCCATTTCTACCCACACAGATTGCGTCGAAGCGCTGAGAGGTGCGGGTGGAAGGAGGACCAATATAGCTCCCTTTTATTTAAACCACATTATTAGCACAAAGGCACTGTAGGTTAGCTTTCAAGCAGGGCCCTCTGTGGTCGGAAAACGTTTGTACTGCGCCATAGTCGTGCTGCTTCTGAACTTTATCTCCCTGTCGTCAGGCCAATAACATATAACATTAATGAAAACCGGAAGCGGCTAACTAAAGCAGGAGAAGGTATTCCGGCGTTCCTGGGGGATTATCGACGGCTTCTGCCAGCGCGGCTGTCCGCGCCGGCCGGAGGAAGCCCGTAGGAGCTGTACACGGTCTGTTGACTGTGGGTCTGTGCACGCTGTGGTGTCCCTGTCAAAATATGGGGGGAATACGTTCGTTTTCAGAAGCTCCTCTGGTTCATCTTCCGCCCTCCGATGGCGGTGAATTGAGTCATTAAATTGGGTATTCGTAACACCTTTCATTCGCACTGCTTAGAAAATGTAGTATAAAATGTTTATAAATCAGTGTATATTATATGCTGTGTCTTCCCATCCTCCAGAATTTTCAGTCAGTGAAATCCGGTTCCCAGCCACTTGGGGAGAGGCAGAGTAGTACGAAAGAGTAATGGAAAATTGCCACCCTGGTGGCTGTGCGATTAATGTTATTTTACTAATGTACCTCTGTCACAGCTTCTGCCGTTCAGTCCCCTCGGTAGGTTCATGCTGTGTTTTAACTTTGTCGGCCGGAGGAAGCCCGTAGGAGCTGTACACGGTCTGTTGACGGTGGGTTCTGTGCACGCTGTTGTGTCCCTGTCAAAATATGGGGGGAATACGTTCGTTTTCAGAAGCTCCACTGGTTCAGCCTTTGGATAAATAAAGTACCCACCAATTATGAAGGCAAGGGCAAAGAATTCCAGAAACAACATAAAGGAAAAAATGTCAGTTTAAATTAGTTTGCTGTCTCTGTTGAAGGAGGGAGAGGCTGGGTGAACGTTGGGGATACAGAGG
This sequence comes from Calotriton arnoldi, assembly GCA_963921515.1. Taxonomy (NCBI): domain Eukaryota; kingdom Metazoa; phylum Chordata; class Amphibia; order Caudata; family Salamandridae; genus Calotriton; species Calotriton arnoldi. The sequence goes on along the minus strand of CAWUFW010003480.1, from coordinate 1,764,759 downwards.
GAGGGAGTCTGGGAGGAGGCTCACTGGCTGTGTGGAGACGACGTGGCAGCAGGGGGATCTCTTATCTTTATGGGGCCATGTGTTTGGCCCCATAAAGATAAGAAACTGCTTCACGACAGCCGTGAAGCAGGCGACCGAGTCCAAATGTAAGCCAAAGGGAGGCAACCAAAACACCTCATTTCCAATGGCAGGCCACCGTTTAGCATAAACGGTGACGCTGGCCAATGGGAATGAGGGGCGGGGCTTAAAGCCCTCTTCTGAAAGTCCTCTCTTACAAAACCCCTCGCGGGGGCGGCCCTGCCACGCCACGCGAGACCTAAAAAACGGTCTACTGCATGTGTTATGCAGTGGCAGGCCTTCCTTCGCTCAGTGGCAGGTCAGTTGCTAACTGCTGTTTTTAGTGTTCACCTGATATTAATAAGGTGAAGCTTTTCCCTTACGGTGTTAATGTGTAACGGTGACAAAATAATGAAGTAATACTGCTTCAAAATGTGCTACATAAGGCTGCATAATTAGCTTTTTCTTGCAGCATAATTTAGTTCAATTTGCTGCGTAATTTGTTTCTCCCCTGCTGCTTGGTTCCTGGAGACCTGTCTATACCTGAATAAGAATCCGGAGCGTATGTTCTTCACTGGTATGTAAGGCCAGGAATATATTGAATAGAAATCGTTCTCCGCAGTATTAAGTATAATACAAACTGTTGCTTATAGGGAAAAAGTATAGCGGGTTAATCACTCCTGTCTATTGTGCACTGAAACTTGAGCACCGAACAATGAAAGGTGAGGAAGGTTAACGTTTACTACGAATATAGGAGCGTTCTTATTTATTGTAGATGTCAAGAATGTTCTAGACTTCAATACAAGAGCCCACCCTCAGCATTTTTATATTGATGATATTTTCATGTAGCAAGAGCTCGAATATGTAGTGATGACTGTAGTTCGTGCCTACTTTATCATTCAAAAGCTCAGCAATCTGCACCGGACTGGACATTTTGTTATTCTGGCATTTTCCGGGAGGCTGCAGGTTAAGGCGCTGTTTTCAGATTTTAATGGACTCCCATGCGCACCCATTAAAAGCCCCTGCTCCATTCTAGCTGCAACCTTCTGCAGCATGGGGCAGGTTTGAATATTTTTACCAGGGCTCATTTCCAGTCCAGCCCTGTCGGCAATCCATTTCATATAAACAGATGCGAAAAAAGTCCTTGAGGTTGTTCAAACAGCAAGCAATTTATCGTTAAGAGCTATATTTTATTAATGGCGTTGTACGAACGTTTCCAAACGAAGGTTGAGCATTAACTATTTTGAGCTATATATTCCACTTTTAAAACGCAAAGCATGTGGCAATATAGTGGCTTCTGACTTTCTTTTGCCCCACCTTTGAACAACTGTAATAGAATCTTCCAGATTTTCGGACATGGTACTTTTTTCCTTTCTTTTTGTCGCTTATTCCCCAGAAAACTAAATGGTTAAATGCAGTGGGAGTTGCTGGGAATGCTGAATTGATATAGTGTAGAACTGAGAGCTTTAGAGTAAGGTTTTTATTTGATTGGGTTAAATATAGGCCTGGGCGGAAAACTACGCTACGCTGGCGTAGTTTGCGCAACTACGCGCTACGCGAATTGCACGTAGCACAGTGCAAAAACGCGTAGCATAGCGTAGCGGGCATTTTTTGCTTGCGGCCCTCAACGTCAAGTTGGCGACCGCGAGCGAGCAAAATGACATCCCGGCAAGACTTTTTCCTCGTTCGCGATCAGCAACATCAAGTTGCCGATCGCGAGCGTGGAAAATAAACCTCCCGGCGAGATTCTCAACGCGGGAGGTCAGGTTTCTCATTGCGAGTGAGTCGCGTATGCTCGCGACCGCTCGCGATGAGAAACTACCAGTCCGCGTTGAGAAAACTGCCGCTTGAGTACAAATCTACTCAAGCGGCAGAAAACGACCGCTTGCACTGTGCAAGATGCCGTTTGCAATGATTGCACAGTGCGGACAAGCATCCGGCACTGTGCAATCATTGCGAACAGCATTTCCTACCGCACTACGCAGTTTGCTCGCGTAGTGCGAAGTGCACTTTGCGTAGCTACGCGTAGCGCTACTACGCGAACAACTCCCAGGGTTAGTTATATAGACAGTACGGACCTTGCACAACGGTTCATTATTCCTCAGTTGTGACACCAATGGCAGTAATAAAGTTGCACAGCATAAGAAGTGGAAACTGTTCTCTAGAACAGGAATGGGGAGTTCACACCGTTTCTTTCAATAAAGTGAAATGTATGTTGAACACACATTTAGCCAAATGCTGTCCCCAAATCTTCAGAGTTCCAAATCATATATACAATATTGCCCTGTAAACATTGTAATCCAGGCCATTTACGCACAAGCAAGTACTGATATGTTTAAAGGTGGCCAGTAAATATAGGGGAATAATTTGTGGTAACATCATTACCAACAGCCATTACTACAGGTTACACACAATAACAAATATTGCCGGTAACTTTTTATTTTGCAGAGTTTTATATAGCGCTGGCTAGACCCGGAGGTATCGGAGCGCTTTACATGAGGATCAGTTACAAAATAAACATCAGTTACAGGAGCAGAGTATAGACAAAGGAGAAAAACCGTGATTACATACTAACATGAGTAATTAGCTCATAGCATAACCAAGACACAGGTCAAATGGGAAATGGAGAGTAGAGGAGAAATGGTAAAAAAGGGGTAAGGAATGCAGATCATACAGGCAAAGTGGAAAGTAATTCAGGGGGACAAAATAGTCAATGTAAAAGACAGAACAAACCGGCTGGGGATCAACAATCCAAAACGTCCCATGTGTCGGTGAAAGTATAGGATGGGAGGGGTGTAGACGACCTAAGGAGGTGGGGAGGAGGCAGGGGAGGGAAGCAAACACAACGGAGAGACGAGGAAAAACTATGTCCAATGTCCGGCTGGGTAGGTGCCGGCCGAGGGGGTGAACCAGAGCCAAACTCCTCTATAGCTGCCTAAACCGCTCCACCGGGCATCGGCCATGTTGCTTGGGCTCCGCGGTCAGTAAAACATTCAAAATGTTTCCGCCCGGGGGGTGCATTGTCACAAGTCCATCGGCCGTACCAGTCCCGGTATTGCTGGGAAGCGCCTCCTGCCACACCCTCCAGCTCGACCCCAGGAGAGCTGAGCGCGCCTCCGTAGTTCCTTGGTCTAGGCAAGGGGAACTCAACTTATTAAAAAGCCAAAAGGGTGAAGCTGAGTCAAACACCAGTCAGGAGCGACTAGGATAAGCTTGTCTGCCTCCCGCTGAAACTCTCACATGCCCCAAATACCTTTACTCTTCTCAGGAGCGAGTGGGGAATTCATGCGGGGTTCCTGGTTGCGCGTCTCCCTCTGTGCACCGCCCGTTTATGTGCTCACAGGGGCCCGGCGGTCGCTCACCGCCTCGCCGCCTCTCTCTGCTTCTGGGCGGCCATTTCGCAGCAGTGAAGTCTCCGCTGCGCAACCCATTGCTCTAGGTGCTGCGGGCTCGCCTTTGATGCGCCGCCTCGACTAGCCGCTCTCTCCCTGCAGGGCGCCCCATGGGATTGCGGTAGCAGCGGCACTTCTTCAGTCTCGTCAGCCACGTTGTAACAACACCCCTAACCCTGGGGGTCTACTCAGCTCCGTGATCAGTTGCCTCCGCTGCTGGGTGCCGCCATCTTGGGTGACTCGTCAGATCGGGGGCTCAGCCACTCCAGCGTCCCTCCCTCGTCTCCCGATCCGCCCCTTCGCTGGCCTCGGCAAGTCCAGTGGGTCTGGGTCGGATGGAGAATACCCAACAGGGGCAATGTTTCGCCCGGGGGAGAACAGGATGGAGCCAGATGGCGGCAAGCCGGTCGGAGCTCGCGAGCAGTGCTGCTCCGACCGGCTGACCGGAACCGGATGTGTTTCACAACTCAAATCTTTACCACACATATACCTTTACCGCACATGCCTTTACCACACATAGTAAGTATAGTTAAGGTACGTATATGTGTGTGAGTGTGTGTGTGTGTGTGTGTGTGTGTGTGTGTGTGTGTGTGGGTGTGTTTTTATATATATATATATATATATATATATATATATATATATAGATAGATAGATATACACCCTGTACCCATATATACCTCGCCTAATATCCATATATACATACATATACATGTGTGTGTATGTGTATATATATATATATATATATATATATATATATATATATATATATGTATATATCTCTTTCTCTCTCTCTATATACATATATATGTATAGGGTGATGGGGGTTGTTTTAGGGTGTAGGGGGGTGAGGGTATTTTTAGGGTTATGGGGATGGTAGGGCTATAGGGTGATAAGAGGATTTTAGGGTTAGGTTAATAAGGGACTTGTTTAGGGCTGGGTAGGGGTATAGAGTGGTAAGGTTATTTTTAGGGTTTAGGGGTGGGTAGGGTCATTGGGTGGCTACTGGGTGATAAGAGTATTTTTAGGGGTTAGGGTTGCGTAGGGGCATAGAGTGGTAAAAGTATTTTTGAGGGTCTGAGGGTAGGGGCATAGGGTGGTAAGGAGAATTAATAAAGGGAGGTTTCCCCACAATAAAAATAAAAATTAAATTAATTTATTTATAAAAACGTGGGGGCTTTCAGAGCTGCCCCCCCCCCAAATATATATTTATTTCACTTGCATTATTTATACTTACCTTAGTGGCAAAGGCATGCATTGTAAAATATGCGTGGTAAAGGCATGTAAATGTCATGTGGTTTCACACTAATTACCGGGAGTGTATAAATGAGACCCGATGAGTACCAAACTTTGCTGGTTTCTAAATTGGCCCTTGATGGTGGTGTCGGGCTCTGTCCATCTCATCTGCCTTATGTGGTGCAGTGGTTTTGGTCTTCTCGCTGCATGTCTTGCACGCCTAAGAGCGCTTCCCTCCGATGGTTTCAGGCAGTGCTTTAAATGAGAAAAAAGAAGTGCAGGTACTCATCAATTTAAGCAGTGAATGAGGGAGGGGCAATTGTGGGCGGGACTAGAGGCGGGGCTTGGAGGCAGTCATTTAATGGGAGCCACATTTCCTTGGTGCCAATTGTGCTTGATAATATTGAAATTGTGCTTGATAATATAGAAATATTTCTGCTATCTGTACAGTATTTGTTTTTTCCTCCCATGTGCAAAAGGACACATTTATTATTTTGGTAATTTGATGCCAATGCAGATTGTCTCTGAGCCTATTCACATATGAAACATAAAAGTAATTAATTTTCTCATTGTGCACAACAACAACTATTGTAGGCAATTTGACTAAGAAACCTGGATAACGATAGGCCTATTCCTTTTATCCTCCATTCTTTAGGGTACACCTTCCACCTTGCATCTTTACGTCCTTTACTTCTCTGTTGCCTCCTCCACTTTTCACACAGTAAACATCAAAACTGAAGTCACAGAACCAACCCAAACGAAAGGGAACATTTTCAATCTGGCCTTCTACACAATGCAGACTACAATACTGTCTCAATCATCATTATACAGCAGGCACCTACTAAGGTCAATAAAAATCATCCACAGCTCCTTCAATGAGAGTACAAGGCGTCTGACGTGAGCAGTGGGTAAGTGAAGTGATTACAGGGAACTAGAGTGGTAACACGTGTGATGAAGGGCTTAAATAAATGGCTGAGATGAACGCAATGGGATGAGTTGAGCCAGCATATGTCAATGTAAAGTGAATAAAATGAACCACGAGGCACACCAGGGTAAGCAAGGCAAGCACAGGGCAAATGTGCCTTGAACTGGCTGGGTTAGGTGAGAATTAACTGAGTAGAGAAAGGATGGGTCAGTTCAGGTAGGTTGAGTAAATTAAACAAAGTGGGTCAGTGCAGAGTGGAAGCAAGGGCTGGCAAGGAAAATGCAGGGGTGGGAGGGGGGGGTGTGAGTCAAGCACAGGTGAGCTCACAGTGGTTTAGATGATGACCGGTTAAGTAAAACAAGTAATCTGAGTCTGTGGGAGAGGCAAGCACAGCTTCCATAAGGCAAAGAGAAGATGGGCAAGGGATGTACAGGCTGGATAAATCCTGCACATTGTAGGTACAGTGGGCACCTAAAGATCAGGAGACCATAGGATTTTTAAGTGGTTTTTGTAGGGTGGACCTGGCCTTCTGGGCATTGGAGAGATGCAAAAGAGATGTTAGTACAATTTTCTAGCATTTGGGTGTCCCCTAAAACATCCCTCAAGATAGCACATGCGTAGATATTGGGAAAAACATTTTAGTTTCAGAAAAGAGCTTTATATGGAAGGTGCGTGCAAAAAAAACCCCAAAAAAACCAAAGGTTTCACCCCTGATTCTCTTCTTTCCAAAACAATGAATGAAAGATTTTATGCGGGGTTTGGACTTTATGCGCGGGCTCAACTTTATGCGCAGTCTGACTTCCTCAGACAACAGAGACACTGACTGTAATACTGTCCCAAAATGCAAGGACTGTGTTGCTTTTCACTAAATGTAATTAAAGCTTTGCTTCACTGCAATATGAAACACAGGCAAACTCACCTCTGTGTCTTGATGCCTCTCATTGAAAAACACACAAACAAATTAAAGGGGCCATCTAGTGAATACTGTCACACTAGATCTCAAAACCCCTTCTGACATCATCAAACATGCCTTTTTTTAGAGAGAGATGCTGGCCTAGGCTAAGAGAATTGTGTTTTTTCTTAGACTAGAGATTCCCTTTAAGGGGTATGAGATCATCAGATTTTCAAAATCAGACAACACCATGCTTAATCACTAACCCTGGGCGTAGTTCGCGAAGTAGCGCTACGCGAAGCTACGTGAAGTGCACCTCGCACTACGCGAGCTACGCGAACTGCGTAGTGCACTGTGCAAAATGCTGTTCGCACTGATTGGACAGTGCCGGATGCTTGTCCGCACTGTGCAATCATTGAAAACGGCATCTTGCACAGTGCAAGCTGTCTTTTACTGCCGCTCGAGTAGATTTTTACTCGAGCGGCAGCTTTCTCAACGCGGACTGGTAGTTTCTCATCGCGAGCGGTCGCGAGCATGCGAAACCACTCGCAATGAGAAACCTGACCTCCCCGCGTTGAGAATCTCGCTGGGAGGTTTATTTCCACGCTCGCGATCGGCAACTTGATGTTGCTGATCGCGAACGAGGAAAAAGTCTCGCTCGGGATAGTCATTTTGCTTGCTCGCGGTCGCCAACTTGACGTTGAGGGCCGCGAGCAAGCAAAAATGACCGCTGCACCACGCTACGCGTGTTCACACTGTGCTACGTGCAATTCGCGTAGTAGCGCAAACTTCGCAAACTACGCGAGCGTAGCGTAGTACTTTGCCCAGGCTTAATAATCACAACTGTTCAAGATCAACTACGGTGTGAGAATCTCAGTTAAGACAAAATGTTTTTTAAAAAAAAGGGGGTTTGAGGAAGTGCCTGAACAAGAAGACAGAATGTGAGAGGGTTACACCTGGACACAATCACACTAGTCCTAAAGATCAAAGTCAGTATGTATCATGGAAGTGTGCATTATTTTGAAGACCACCGTTTGTCAAGCTACTCATTTCCCTTTGTTTTCTTGGCCATCTCTTTCTGTGTCTCAAAATCCATGAGATTGTATTCAGCATCTCTATTTCAGTGCCCAGGAAACATGTTTATTATCCACCGTCTATTCACCTCTAGCATCCATGCGTGACCCCCCCACTCCAACCTCTTGCGTTCTCACCTGTCGTATTCATTGACTGCCTGCGCTGCTATGCCTGGGGGATCTTTATCTTGTGTTCTGTGGGGCCTCTGCCTCTAACCATCTGTTTGGCAAACCAAGTAGTATGGACTCATGCTGCCTCTGGCTCACACATTGGACTCCATTAGGAGGTTGTGAGCTTGTCTTCCCAGACTAAACACATTCACGCACAAATACTCGCCTATCACATAAAAAAAAAACACACATTCAAAACCACTCACACCCAATTTGATTCAGATCATTAGCTTGCACATTTACCTCATGTTAATAGCCAGAAAACAGGGACTTGAACTGGCCCTTATGGACTTATGGTGAACACCCCTTGTCCACAATAATCCATCAAAAGTCAGAAAATGTCATATTCATGCACACAGTGAAAGGCACACAAACATGAGGTGATGTTGCAGATTACAGTTACAAAACTGATGATGGAGTTAATTTTTTAATGGACAACTAAACCAAAGACATTCAACCCTGATTTTACGGGCAGGGCAATTTAATTAATTATTGGTAGGTGGATATCAGAACATAAGATGATTGTTTGTAGAGTACTCGATGCCCCCTAGGGGGCTTTTTGGTATTTTCAAATATTTTGTTAATGAAAAGGATTAACCTCGCTACTGTAAAATCAGTTTTTCCTCCGAACCTAAAGTCTGTCTAAATTACTCCATCCCCAAGTTCTGTTCGAGAAATGTGTAGTGGATTTCCAGGTTGCATGCTTTAGCGCACTCTGCCCCCTTGAAAAGTCAGTGGAATAAGTGGAGTGGGCATGTCACTTAACTAGATTAATACTGCAATTCGGATGACTACATAAAACCTTCCAAATGGACACAGGTGGGCTGGCATGGGTAGAGCCAGTAGTGTGCATGCTGATGGACTGTCTGTCTGCCCTACAGTCGACTGCCCAGCTGAATGATGATCAGCCAATGTATGATAACGGGTGATACACTGCCCCATCCTCCCCTACCCCTCTCTCCGCTTCGGCTGCCAGCAGATTGGAGCTGTGAGGTGCAGTCTCATCTCGAGTGTCACGCTGTAAGTAAATTAGATTTAATTTTCCACAAGACATGGTAGGGGGTAGGCCTTCAGTGTGATTGACTCGGTAGGGTCTGATTGGACCCTGCACTTTCATTCACAGACGGCCGCAGGACATCCAAAACCCCAAACAGCCCTTAAGTGATGCAAATGAGCCGCTGCGGGATTGCTCAGCAGCAGCTCCATTCAGAGGTGTACACTGGCCCCTCCCTTAATTCTGCCTTTTCTTTTTCGGCAGCATTTGAGCAGAGCACTTTCTGTGTGGCTGCACAGTTCCCAATGCCATCGAGCCTGCCCTGCCTGACTTTCCCCTAAGAGTACCGGTACTCTCCTTGGCCAAGGAAAAGTTCCGGTACTCAAAGGGAGAAAATTAAAAAGTGGCGGTACTCAGTGCCGGTGAGTACCGGCCCATTTAAAGCACTGGTTTCAGGTGTGTTATTGAGGAGCATCGGAGGTGGTGTTGCACAGTTGTGGTTTTGTTCTCTGCCCACTGCCTACGTCCTCTTCGTCCCCTCCCTACAAGTAGGTAATTCAGTCAGGAGCCTCTGTGAAGGGCTGATGCTGACACACACATGCTCTGCTGCATTAGGTTTTTGTGTCGGCTTATTTTTACAGCACCAGAGACAGCACTTGCCAGGCTACTAATTGTTATTTGAAATTTAAGTGTGGCCTGTTTTGTCCATGACTGAGCCTTTTAGTAATGAAAAAGGAGAGTGATTGATGTGGACCTTGTGGGAGCTCAGCTGACTCTAGATGCTCTGCCCTGCCTGCTTTGCTATCAAATTTCTCTCAAATAATACGCACGTATCAATAACCTTTTAAAATTTGTCTTGTCGGAACCAGCATTATACTGAAAGGGTTGCTGTTAAAATTAGTCACCAACCCTCGATATTTTTCAGTGTAGTTACTGCGTGTTTGAGGCAAGAAGTTCTGGCTGTGGCAGGTAGTAACCAAAGACCATCTATTGAACGTGTGTTATGGGGGGCGGGGGTAGAAAATGTTCAGAGATAAAGAAGTAGAGCAATTACGATGTTACTGCATTGAGCATTAACAGCCCTCTTTCTCCCCCCCCCCCTTCCCGACACCAATTATGTCTCATTTTGTATCCTCCTTTGTCCAGAAGATTATAGCAGGGCTAAAACCTTAAAGCACGATTCTGTGAGGAGCACATCTGAAAGCTTGGTAATGGTGGTCCTCTCTTCTGCACAGCTTAGAGAGTTCTTCAGTTGGTGAGAAATAAAAAGGTGTTTGTGGGAGAGAGCCACCTGCTATTTTTCCCTTATTAGCATCCCAACATATTATGAAGGAAATGGGAGTTGTTAACAGTGACACATAGCTGCCAAGGTTTCAGATTGCTATGTGTGACATTTTCATAATTATAGTTTAATTACGAGTGACATTTAATGAGTATGAGTGACACTTTCTCGCGCGCAAAATCAAACAATGAAAATGAGGGAAATAGGTATAGGCTGAATAAATAAGACTAAACACAAACAAGTACAGCGTCTCGTTAACAAAACTGTAAATATCACAAATGAACTCCACTCAAACACTAATAAAATCATTAACCCCGAGCCCGTATGGCGTGCCGCTACCGGCACAACCTCGCAGGCATGGTGTGGGTCACACCATGACCCACCGGCTATCACAGAGGCTCTGCTGACTTTGGTGACACCGCTGGAACTGAAAGAAATTGGACGGGCAGTGGCACCACACATTGTCAGTCACAGAGTGACCCCGACCATCCCAACACGAGTTGGTGGGCTTTATATAACATGACTCAGACAGACTAACTTCAGCTGTAACAGGGCAGGCAGCTTAAGATCATGGCTGTGTGCTAGAAAGTAGACACAAACTGTGTGCGCAGTTCTCGACATGCGACGCCTGGCTGTACAAATTGTGACAGCTCCCTGTGGCTGCATTGTTCGGCGCTAACATAATCATTTATTATCAAGAATACACCCCCGCTGCAATCATCGTGAACTTTATCACCTGTAGGCGCTAGGTACTGGCTGCTAAAAAACGAAGGGGTAGCTGCCGGCCGAGCGGGGCCGCCCACACTGCGTATAGAGCTAGTCCAAATAAGCGGCACGTTTTTTTCTGCCAAAAATGAAGAGTCCTTCTTTTCATGCGGATTTAGCAGATTTATTTTGCTCCAGCTTTTTAAATGTGTGCAACCCGCCTGTCTTTTTCGGACTAAATTTCCAGGCACAAACAAGATAAGCAGAAGAAACAGAAAAGGATCGGTTCATTTTTTTTCCTTTAGAATGCCGTTCACCTTTAGTCCAAACAGCTGACTGTCCCTGCTGTGAGTTCTGTCTTCCTGGCGGCCGCTGAACGAACCTTACCGTGAGTGTGACGGACGACTCCCACGAGGTCCACTGCAGTCTCCCTCGGCCGGGTTCAGCAATATTAAATTCACATCGGGCGGCAGCCTTCAAATGCTCCACAGCGCGGGCGGCCATGCCCTATGAGCACTCAGCAACAGACAGCAGCTTTGAGACAAGACAGCGTGCCACCCGCATACCAGTGAGGCCCCAAGGCGCCGACCCTCCTCTCAAGCTTCCTGCGTCGCTCTAGTAGGACGTGACGTCCCCTGTGGCGCACCGGTCAATTGTATCAAACAACCTGACTGGCCCCAGCCTAAGTCAGGTTGTCTGAATCAGAGCCGCGTGGCGCCGCAGAAGAATCACATAAAGATACATTGTAGCACGGTAAGACTGCCAGCGGCGCCTTGGCTCCGCTGGGAGCCCCCAAGCCTGCGGGAGCATTGCTCACAGGGCACAGGCAGGGCGCTGCCACCTACCACACACAGTGCCTTCCACAGCGCTTCACAGTGACCGCTGACATATCTGCAAAAATGCGTGACAATGCATTTCAGTGCGGTGATGCGGAGCACCACACTGAAATGCGTTAGCATCACGCCTGATGCGTGATACTTGGCAGGGCTGGTGACAAGGGAGCTGATCACCAGGGGCCTTCTTTCCTCAGTTGCCTTCCCAGTAAAACTAAAAGTGAAACTCCTGCATCGGGACGATCGCCTCCTGCCTGCAAAGCTGCGGAGCGACGTCATGAGAGTCTTAAGACCCTCTCTGCTAACAACTAAGCAGAGCAGATTCTTCGTCATAAGGGGGCATCGCAGGTCTATGAAATTCTCTGTTCGAGCTCTTTTTTGCCACAGCTGTTTTCCCCCTGCCTTTGTTCCTGTTTCTGCTGTGAATGGGACGATCGCCTCCTGCCTGCAGAAGCTGCGGAGGGACGTCCTGGCGGGTTCATAGACCCTCTCTGCTAATAGCTAAAACAGAGTTGGATTCTTCATCACAAGGGGGCATTGCAAATCTATGAAGTGCTCTGTTCGAGCTCTCTATTACCCCTGCTTTTTTACCTCTGCCTTTGTTTCTGTTTATGCTTTAATCAAAATGGCCGAACCGAGCTAGCCTGATCTGTTGGAATAGAAAGAGGCCAAAACACCTCTGGAACGGAAACAAAAAAAGGACTTCCTGATTAGCTGCTCACTAGAGGCAGCCATGTTGGTATAACTCAAAACTGAGTCCGATGTATCTGCAGAAACAGAAAGAGGATAAAAAAGGACTTCCGTGATTAGCTACCTGCAAGAGGCAGCCATGTTGAATTAACTCCTAACTGATCTGACGTAACTGGCCTTGCCCTGCTTCCTGATATCCTGATCCTAAGGCAGCTAAGGATAATCAGACTAATTACAGACTCCAACGCTCCTCAACAAACATGACAGGATTAAATATGAAATCGACAGGAAATAATTCCATCACTATTCTTTACCCCTCTAACCTCTCTAAAAGTGCAATGAGCAATTTCAAACACATCCTGCTGAGAAAAAACCCAGACATACTGTTCCTAGACCCTTCCTTCAACATAAAAAAAGGCACCCTTATCAATGATTTAATATTTTTCACCAGAAAAATAGCAAAATGGCTTACTACCCTCACCAAGTGGCTAAACATCCAGGAAAAGAAAAACATTCCATAGGGCTCCAAGATTCTAACGGCACCCTCACAAAATCTTAGAGCAAATCTAAATATAACTTCCTATAAAAATGGCACGGTTCTTATCCAAGCATCAAATAAGGATCTCGAACTATTCGACAACTATTTTGCCACGCTAAAAGACCTTGTATATAACAACTCATATCCTACACACCATCAAGACGATACCTCGCAATCTGACTCTCAACCCAAATGTCACTCTGACATAATAGAATGTATAATCTCTCAAGAGCTGCAGCAACCTACGCCTACGACCCGAATCCCTGAAACAAGGGACAGCAACTCCCTTCTCTTAGCTCCCAAATCCATTACCATCACTGCCCCCAGGCCCATCTCAAGGACCCGGTCTACCACCCCTTAATCCACCATGGATACCACCGGGATCACACAGTGATAACCTCCTGAAAGCAAAAAGGAAAAATCCTATACACCCAGCACTACCTCACATACCACTGAACACTAATACTTCAATCACTCAAAACGCCTTCCGTTCGGTTCCCTCTAACACTGCCCAAGACAACCAAAGACTAAAACCTAACTTCTATATTAATCCCAAGACATCCCCTCGAAAAAATCTAAAAAGGTCTGATGGAACTTCTAGCAGACCCTCCAACACGGATGTTGAACGGTCTAGCACTCCTTCCTCCAGTCCTCCCGGCACTCTATTCCAAACATCCCCTTCGTCCCTAGTAGATCTAGAAACACTCAAAACCCATACGGATAGGATTTATCTGAACTTGCAAAACACCATTTCAGAAATTAAAAATGTTACACCTCTCAGAAAATTATCTCTCAAAAATCAACCATTTTAAAAAATCAATTCTCTCAGCCCTCAGCGAGCTAAATACTATTCCACTGCCTTTGTCCAATCGCCAACTCCGAACCTGCAAACACCATCAATACCTGACAGACCTGGCAACGCAGTCCCTGTTGCTATCTTACGAATCGTCTCCCAATCCCCCCCCCCATGGTGGATGAACATATAATTCGATCAGTCCCAATCAATGCAAACAGAACACCACAGCCAAATAACAGAAAGGTTAACCCTAACAACCTAAAAAATGGAACATTAACCCCCGAAAAACATGTAGCTAACCTGGCTAACTCTCCGAAACCAATCTCATGCCTTCTACTCAACTGCCGCTCAGCAAGGAAACACGCCTCTGACATCGCTGACCTCATTTTGAGCCGAGAAGTCGATATAACCATCCTGACGGAATCGTGGCTTACTGAATCTTCTTCCCCATGCTTAGACCTTCTGGTGCCTCCCGACTACAACATTGATAGAGTAGACAGACCACACAAAATGGGCGGAGGTATTGCCTGTATCCATCGAGCTGACATTTCCATCTCTATACTTAACTCCGACCCCCTCGAATCTTGTGAATAGCTTGGGATTGCCTTAAAATCTATCAATAACCAACTCTGCAAATTACACACATTTTACCACCCCCCAGGCAAAAATGCCCTGTTCATTGACCAACTAATAGAAATCATCACTACAAACTCTGTCACTTACTCCAATGATATATTCCTAGGGGACTTCAATCTTCATTGGGAAGACACCTCTGAACCTCAGGTCAATGCTGTCAAAGATTTCCTAGCAGATCAATCCCTAATCCAAGCCTGTACCCTTCCAACCCACAATAAAGGTGCAACACTAGACTGGATCATTTCCAAATAAAAAAAAAGATTAAATCAATCCAAATCAACCCCTGCGATTGGTCAGACCATCATTATCACCTTCCAAATACCCCCAACTAGAAAGAAATCTACCTCACAATCAATCAAACCCAGACAATGGGTTCATGACACAAAAAACCTAAAGTTGGAAATACTAGCAACTCAATACAAGAAAGATCTTCCTCCTAATAATATGGAGGACGTCAACGAGCTTACGGAACATTACAACTCCACGATGACAAAAATTATTGACTCCCTGGCCCCGCCTAAACTCAAAAGGCTACCGGACAAAGACAAAAACCCGTGGTTCAATGGTTCTCTCAATGAAGAAAGACGCAAACTGAGACTAACTGAACGGCAATGGAGACAACATCCCTCATCCCCTCACTTAAGACTGCTAAGAAAGCCCAGAAACTCCTACAACAGAAGTATCCTAAAATCTAAAAAAGACTTCTTTAGATCGGAACTTGACAACGCCAAAAACAGACTGAGGAAACTATTTGAAATATTAAAACAGCAGTCAAACAAAATTGCCAAATCCACACTCTTGACATCAAAATCACATCTAAGCAGAGAAGAATTCTCTTCTTTCTTTACTGCGAAAGCCACTTCCCTAGGGAAGGAACTCAAGACTGCCGCTGACAACACCACTACCCCTAAAAATTCTCCAACCAATCCTCCAACCCAACCTACTCTATCAGGATCCAAAAATAAAGCCCAGTGGTCCTCCTTCAAACTTTACAACCACAGAGACATCACCAAAATCTTATCGATTTTATAAAACCGAACAACCACTATAACGACCCCTTTCCGTCAAATTGCTTGTCATCTATCAACCATACTTTCATCCCCATCTGGACCAAGATAATCAATGCATCGCATTCGCAAGGATCCATCCCGGATTGCCTAAAAACCGGCCAAGTCATCCCCATCTTAACAAAACCTACAGAGAACCCTTCGGACCCCAACAATTTCCGACCAATAACCAACATTCATTCCCATGCTAGCCAAGGTAATGGAAAAATGTGTTCAACAACAGCTTAACCAACACATAATGGAATTCGAGCTATTTGACATCTGCCAATCAGGTTTCAGACCCGGGCACAGCACCGAAACAGCTATTCTACATATAGTAGATGACGCCCTACTAGCATTAGACCATAATGAAACATGTCTGCTTGTGCTGCTTGACCTCTTGTCTGCGTTCAACACTGTTAACCATGGCAAAATACTCAAGAGACTTGAGAACAGGATGGGCATATCGGGAACGGTCCTAAAATGGTTTACATCCTTCTTAGATAACAGAACGCAAAGATTCCTGGTTAACCAAAATCTATCCACACCATCCCCAAACCTATTAGGAGTACCACAAGGCTCAACACTATCCCCATCACTATTTAATCTTTATATCAAACCCTTAACCGAAATACTACAGCAGGCTAACCTCTCCTTCCACATGTATGCGGACGACACCCAGCTATATATTAAGATCACTTCCCTAGAAGTGATTAAGACGATGAACCAAGCGTTAAAAAAGACCGTCCAATGGCTAACAATCACCTTAAGTTAAACTCTCAAAAAAACGAATTCCTTCTGATCTCCCCCCAAAAAAACTCCACGGTGTGGAAGGATCGGACCAAGCTTATCACTGCACTCCGATCCTGGTGGACTCTACCAAGTAGCTAGGAATCACTCTAGACAAGAACCTTAATATGCAATCACACATCAACTTGATGGCTAAAAATGCCTGTTTTCACCTCCGCTATCTTAGAAAAATGAAACCTTACATCGAACCTCTAGACCTCAAAACTGCAGTTCAGTCATTAGTCATCCCGAGACTTGAATATGGATGTACTACCTTATCAGGACTACCCAAAGTCTCAACAGCCCCGCTTAAAGCCTGCCTTAATGCAGCCGCAAGAGTCTTAACAGGATCAAAAAAATTTGACCACATCTCCCCACATCTGAAAGCTCTCAACTGGCTGCCTTGTGAAGCAAGAATCCAACTAAAGATGGCCTGCATCACTCATAAATCGATCTATCACAAAACTCCACTGTACCTAGCACAGAAAATTTCGATTTCTGGAGGAAGCAGACTCTCATGGAGCGCCGGTTCTCTTCTTCTAAAACCTCCACTACTCCGTAAGAAAAAAACATACAACAGAGCCTTTTCTGGAGCTGCACCAAGAATATGGAACTCGCTCCTACAAAGCATCAGAAAAATCTCATCTACTTCTATATTAAAAAAAGAAGCTAAGTCCTTCCTAATGAGCAAATTCCTCCCTTAATCCTCAGCAGCCCATTTCACTTCATGGTCTAGAAGCCCTAGCTGAGTATCTATCTCTGGAAGCTCTTCCGTTACCAGACTCTTGATAAAGCTCTTCACTCTATTACTAGGCGCATCCCGCTTATCCTTACTCGCACTGAGATTTCTGCTGGAGGACTGCTACATCTATAAATACCCAGAACAAGTACATATGTATTATCAGTTGATAACCTAGGCTCTTTATAATTGTATTGGTGATTGTACAAATGTTTTTCCTCGTTTCACATTTTTATTGTTTCAACTACAACTATTTATTGATTTCAATTGTACTGGTAAAAACCACATTGCTATATATATGTGAAGCGCTCTGATACTCATTTCTGGGTCATGTTCGCGCTATATAAACACTAAAAATAAAATAAATAGGAAAGCACTCCTCAAGGTGGCACTAAAGCTAATGGTCCTGGGTCATCCGGTTTCCCTATTTTGAAAGTAATGCTTGAGGCTTATTGCTGGAGGCTGCCTGGTGGGGTCAGGACTCTCCTTCGAAGGGACTAATGTTGGATCAAAATATTGTTAATTTCGTGCTGTCTCTGCACTGATCTTCTTCCCGCATTTAGCTTTCGAGTGACAGTGTCCTTGTAACGGAAAGTTCAGAAAAAAGTTTTGTTGATATATTGAGTTTTGTGCATGCCATTGTGTGGGGAGTACTACTGTTTTTAGATGCTTTATTAAGTTTGTATACTGTGCCCCTTTTGGTTGCTCAGTAAATAGATTTGAACTTAATGGCCAACAGCACCAAAGCAACTAATCCAAACTTGGGTCAGCAACATTACCTTGGATGAGTTCTACCTCTAAATTCCAACTAAGGTCAAGTCATTCGGCTTTAAATTTCACACTGACTCCGCCCTCAAAGCACACATGCAATATCACCCACCCTCTTGAAAAAGCGAAATCATTCCTCATCATATGTATGCCTTATCTATGAATTCCTTTTCTACCCATGCCTTTCCCACGCACAGTAAGTATATATAATTTTTTTTCTTCTGAGGAACGTAATTTATAATATATATTAAATAGTTTGTTAATATTTTTTTTCTTCTTTATGGGACTGACCCCTCATGTTTTAATTTACTCCTAACCTCCCTTTTCCACTACCTACCCCAAAAATCTAACATTACCCTTACCTCTGTTTACCAGTGCCCACCCCTAAACCATAAAATCACCATTACCTCCCTTTGGCACTACCCATCCCTAAACCCCAAAATTACCCTTACTCCCGTTACCACTTCCTGCACCTAAATCCTTTTTTAAATACCATAATTATTTTATTTGAAAAAATGCCTGCATGGTAAAGGTACCATGTATATAGGTGCCACTCTGGTACATTTTACCTGTGTGGTAAAGGCTGCATGCTAAAAGCATTGCGTGATAAAGACTGCGTTGTAAAGGCTGTCTCTCCTCATAATCACATTTGGATGGAAGCTATGCTTTGGTTCACAGCCTCCCAGATGCCACACTCTCCACCTGAAAGTTATTCTGCATGCTGAGGCATGCATCACCAAGGGCCCCAAGAAATGAGACCACATCATCTCTATGCAGAACTAACAGATGAGTCCCTTTTCATTGCCACATCATCTTAAGGGCCCGTTGCAGCATCTTTAGGGCCACCATGAACGGCACCCCTGCCTATCTGTCGGAAATGCTAGCCATCTCCTGTTGATTTTATTACACCAAAAGCCAGGACATTGCAGCTCTGGAGATGAAGAATTGCACCAGAATGACACCAGGAAACAGACCCTCTCTGTCTACGCACCCAGGATCTGGAACAGGCGTCATGTAACCTTCCTTCAGGACTGCTAAAGCCCTCCTCCAATTCAGGAAAGAGATAAAGACTTGGCTCTTAAAAAAACATTACATCTCGAATGTTCCTTTCCCTTCACGAACTACAAAAGTCATCCTCTTTGTAAAGGATTTGTGAATCATACTTTTTGCTATTGGCAGCGTGCAGCCCTACATTGCACACAAGTCTCATCCATGTTTGTTTGGCAACTGGTGAGATTGGTAGGGTTTTAATAGGCCAGAGAGAGCAAATCGTAAGTCACTGGTCAAGGCCTTTTTATGTGCAGCCTGGGTTTGAGTTGGGTTCTCTGACTGGATTTCGTCTGTCGCTGCTTTTAAAGGCCGTTAATGCTGCTGCTCTACACCACAAATTGTGGCTCTACCTGGACACTTGGCTTTGAGCTTGTTGTAGTTTTGCTATGAGATCAGTTGTGGCTATTTTATATCTGGCCTGTCTAGCTTAGTTCTGTATATGCTAGCCCTGGGAAGCCCTGTTTGGGCAGCAATGCGCTTTATCAGACCTCACGGTGGTGCCACCGTATGTCGCATGATTTCAGCTCCCTTCACACTCCCTTCACCTGATGAGGAGCCAAAATGACCCGGTGGCAGTGAAAACGACCTTAAAACTAACCCTGGGCGTAGTTTGCGTAGTAGCGCTACGCGTAGCGCACTTCGCGAGCTACGCATAGCACTACGTGAACTGCGTAGTGCGGTAGGAAATGCTGTTCGCAATAATTGCACAGTGCCGGATGCTTGTCCGCACTGTGCAATCATTGCAAACGGCATCTTGCACAGTGCAAGCGGTCGTTTTCTGCCGCTCGAGTAGATTTGTACTCGAACGGCAGTTTTCTCAACGCGGACTCGTAGTTTCTCATCGCGAGCGGTCGCGAGCATACGCGACCACTCGCAATGAGAAACCTGACCTCCCCGCGTTGAGAATCTCGCCGGGAGGTTTATTTTCCACGCTCGCGATCGGCAACTTGATGTTGCTGATCGCGAATGAGGAAAAAGTCTCGCCGGGATGTCATTTTGCTCGCTCGCGGTCGCCAACTTGACGTTGAGGACCGCGAGCAAGCAAAAAATGCCCGCTACGCGTTTTTGCACTGTGCTACGTGCAATTCGCGTAGCGCGTAGTTGCGCAAACTACGCAAACTACACGAGCGTAGCGTAGTTTTCCGCCCAGGCCTACTTAAAACATCTTTAAGCAGTGGAGTTTCAGCTTGTTTCGGAAACAGTAAGCAGCCTATGTCCATTAAAAGGTGAGGTGTAAAATTCCCCTAGGACATCAGCGACGCCCTCAGTGACCCTTCTGGGGGAGAGGGGAGGAGGTGGGGGACGTGGCGAGGGGAAGAGTGCCTCTTGAGTAGCTCTCGGCACGTGGCCCCGCCCCCTCCGTACACGATGAAATTCTTTTGAAAGTTGGCAGGTATGCTTTATAAATCCAAATAATACTAAGAGATTCGTTTGATATGCCAGTGCAGAATATGCTCTTATGAATTCCATTGAAGTATGAAGATGAACTATATTCCAAAGCATGGTAGATTAAAAATTAATGCATTTGACCCCTGTGTTTGCTACACAAATGTGAGCTATGTTGAATATATCCACTTTTTTCTTTTACTTTGTGTAATGACGGCTATCGGCAGCATGAAATTAATAAGCACAGTGATAGACACTTTGTTGCCATGATTTATGATTGGTTCAACTCGGACTGCAAAGTTATCTTCATAAAGAAACATGTATGCTTCAGTCACTCTTTTTCTCAGTGGGTGTGGATAGGAGTATCAGTGTACATCTGGAAATAAAGGTGTTGCTGGTAAGTTGCATTAGCCACTGGGTACATATACGTTTTGAACAATAATGGTAAAAGGGAGCTGCCCTTTAGTACTCGTACACCTGATTCGAACTACGATCCCGGAGAAATTATATTTTCAAGTACAGCTGTTGACATTCTGGTCAGAGCTTTGTTTCTTAATCAGAATTCCGAGCTCTGCCGCGCTTTAGGCTACAGAGAGGCAAAGGTCAATTGGAGTGTCATGTTTTTTGTCATCTAAATGAATGAGAGGATCATCCATGTATTTGCCAGTTCTATTTGTGTTCAGCCCATAGGTTGTAAACCAGATTGAAAACTGTAAAGAATGTTAGAGTTTCATGCACCCCGGTCATTGTCTAGTCTCTCCCTTTGTAAGATTTTGCTGGACTACTAGAAACTTGAGATTGGCTGATAGTTGGCAGCAGTGGATCAGTGCAGGACCATTCAAGAGAGAGGTGATAACTGCTTACTACATCTCGGCAGGAATGTCTTCCTTTGGTAAAATCTTCACAAGGTCGCTGATGCATGAGGGAAGAACTCTTGGTTCTGCTTGGCAAGACTATTTTTCATACCATTTATTAATTGGTTTTTTTCCGCTTTTTTCCTTACATTTATCTTTAAGGCCACCCAAATTGAGTTTTTAGTTACACTAGGGAAGTAACCACCTCTGACTTTTGAATTTCATTCATCCTCTGGTTCTATCCAGGCTGTCCTAGGAGTCTGTTAGGATTCAGGTCCATTCATTTGATCTGTCACCTGCGTCTAATTGGGTTGGGTTTTGTTGCTTAGCTATGAGTTACAATTGATGTTGAGTAGGTGGAATGCAATCGGCAGATGATCTGAGAAAAGTTGGGCTTGCACTTCTTTGTTAAATAGTTTAGGTATTACAAGTGACTTGTAGGGCCATAATTTAATTGTTTGAGCCCACAAAGTTACTTCCCCCTACACCCATTAGTTTCGCCACGGAAGTATACTCTTGTTTTCACAAATAGATTGAAGCTCCCTGTCACCAGTTTTCTGGACGAAGGTTTATCACTGAAATGTTTGCTGGAAAGTTAAATCCAAAAATGACTTGTGTCCAGAAGTCTAATAGCGCACTGCTGTAGGGAATGGGGAGCGTTGCTTAATTGAGCAATACATTTGGCTTGTGTGTGCAGTTTAGCTGTTCTCTAGGGGCATGTTGAATTGTCATAATATTAAAAACGAGTTGAACTTCTCCTGCCCTTCCCGTTTTTACCTGTGATGTTACAGCTTTGTGGTACTTGTTCGTGAGTTTAATTGCTAGAATCAAGGACTGGCTTTGTGCTGTTGATCAAAGGGGATGGAGTTATTTAAACACTTGACTCCATAACTAGGAAGCCCTTTAGCTCGAAATACTTAACACAAAACCCCAAATACCTTTTTTTCTAAGGGGAGTGGTTTGTCAGTGAGCCAGATGTGGATTACCAAGCAGGAAGAGAGTCGAGTAAGGTCGGTAGGGGTTTTCCTCGGGCTCAAAATAAAAGGGGTAGTGGTGAGAAAAATAATGCATAAAAAACTTGAGGGAATGAATTCTTGGTATTGGGTGTTGAGTTAATGTGTTTTTGGTAATAGGGTTTTTTTTCCACATAGAACCAGTGGGAGCCTCTTAGTCACAGCGAATCGAAGCCATCCACTCTGAACATTTAAAAGCTTTGTATTCAATTGCACTTTCCTTTTGTGGACACTACACATAAATCTAGGGATTAAACTTTGGTGAAGCTCATATTCTGTTCTAGTTGCAGTTGGTTAAGTTTTCCAAATCTTTTGACCACTACTAGTTGAGAAGGAGCTTTGCCAGTGAATAATTTGTTCCACCTCCTTGTGCAAGTAGGTTCCTGATCATAACCTTATTTACTCAAGCAAGCATAGGGCGTTCCTACTTAAAATAGGAGGTGAAAGCTCACACATAATTGCACAAATGGATTATCATTGTATTTGGTAATCCTTTCTTAAATCTGTAGTCTGTATTTGGTACATCTATTGAAAAATATCTGACTCCTGTTAAGCTGTTTTTTGCGGCAAAAAAGTAAAATGTAATATTTTTAACGTGCCAGCATGCAAACAATCACAAGTTTAGCCACATAAACACAAATTTAGTAGAATTTCCTTCCACACATCCATCCTAAACAAATCTGTTTATAATGCCATTGTTAAAGTTTGCTAGAGTAAGTGGGCTGCAAGCCAAAGTTTTTAAGAAAATATTGCTTGCTTTCTTTCCATCGATAAATTAAATGCAGTAATAAAGTTGCAATATTTTGGTACTTCATGGCAGATTACTTGGTATGCTAATGATCCGTTTTCCATTTAGATTTCTTGAACAATGAACTTTGTCTTTAAATAGTTCTGGCACCCTGAACATGAACAAAAAAATAATCGAAGCATGAACATGTGTATGTAAAAGTAAAGCGACATCAGCATCTTTTCAGAACCTGAAGGTCTTCTGGACTACTAAGCTTCTATTGTTGTTTAATTAAGCTGGAATCACTGGAAGAAAAAAGGGATGTGCAGAAATAATTCACCTAAATAACCCGTCCAATAAAGTCCATCAGGTATTGGCTCCATTTCAGTATCCAGTTTGAGTCTGATAATTCTAAGTAATTTTTAAATAAGAACTCCGGCAGTAGACTCTTGTCGCTAAGGATATATATATATATATATATATATACGCATATACGCGCTCACTCCCTCTCCGGTTTCGAGAAAGCACTCGCAGGGGTCTTTGCTAATTTTGAATTGCTTTAATTCGTACAGCCAATAGTCAACATGACGCGTTTCGGCTTACGCCTTAATCTGAGATTAAGGCGTAAGCCGAAACACGTCATGTTGACTATTGGCTGTACGAATTAAAGCAATTCAAAATTAGCAAAGACCCCTGCGAGTGCTTTCTAAAGAGGGAGAGGGAGTGAGTGCGCATATTGAACGCGGATGCACCTCCGCGTTACGAGCACCCGTCCACGAGTGCGCTGGTTCCAGGTGCAGTGGAGCAAGTGTGTGTGTATGTATATATATATATATATATATATATAGTGTGAGCGTGAATATAAGGGTAAGGGGTTGCCTTTTGAAGTGGAGCCATACTATATACTGTTTTATGAGCAAGGTAATTGTCGTTAAAATAATCCCAAGGTACACTGCAAAGCAAGGGATTGAGGCAAAGCAGATTTAAATCCGTAAGCACCAGTTACTTCGTGAGTTTCAGTGTACTGGGTCATCTAGAAATGAATCCCTAAGTAATACCAATGTAAATGGAATCTCTATAATCCAGCATGGACCAGTAAAGGCTCCTATTGCAGAAATCCTGCCTGGGTGGAGTAAAACATAACCGGATTCTCCATAATAGATGAGACTGTTAGAAATCTGAAGACCCAATTCAGTTGATTGACAATCGCTCTGCAAAACAGCGTGGTAGATGGTTTAACATGCCGCTGAAAGATCCAACAGAACCAGGTCACTGACACTGCTGCCATCAGAAACCATGAACAAATCATAAAGATTTGTGCATGACTTTTCATGCAATTTTGTTTCTCAATGCCTTCAAAAACCGGCATGACATTTTTCCAGAAAGTTATTGGACTCCAGATAGTGTCTGTTAAATTCTGGCATTAGCCTTCAAGACCTTGATAGCAAATGGGTGTAATGACGTAGGCCCAAAATTTGTGGCATTTCCAGGATCTAATGGTCGTATCTGTATGAAAACAGGGCTTTTTATTTTGCAGATGTCCCCCGACTCTTTGCCCCCATTTGGACTATTAGATGCTGGTTTTTGACTCCGACAGTGCACTGCATCCTGCTAACCAGGCCCCAGTGCTCTCTTCCTAAAACTGTTGTGTAAATTGGCAATCTCAATTGACAAGGACTTTACACCCCTTATAAGTCCCTAGTATATGCTACCCGTGGTACCCAGGGCATGGGTGGTAAAGATGTCCCCAGGGCTTGCAGCATTGCCTCCCTGAGTGGCCCAAGTAAACTGACAGCAGGTCTGTCATTGCAGACTGCAAGAGTGGTGAAAACTGTTCTAATTCGACTTTGCCCTCCCCATGTGTGTCAAAGTCAATGCACTATCTCTGATATGTGCTAGTCACCCCTAAGGAAGGCATCCTAAAGCCAGGAGGAAGGGTGCCTTCTATCAAAGGTGTGAACATGCAAGTGCGAGCTTATATGACCCTATAGTTCCCTTTACCATTAAAGGACACTATAAGTGATGGACGTTCCATAGGATAACATGGGTGGCACCCAAGCAAACACGAGGTTGGCAGCTCCATTTTGGTACCGCCTAAATATGTTGTGTTTGGTATCAAACAACGTGCCTACTTGCTCCTGACACAAATTTAGAGGTTACCCACCTGGTTGCCCCAACTTCTCTGTGCTCTGGCTGGCAAGTCCACGTTTCCCGAGTTTTCTGCAGCCAAGGTAGAATTCTGACCTCCTGCCTGGCATTGTGATCACTCCCAGGAGTCCGGAACAAAGGTTTGGGCAGGAAGGAGGTCACGCTTCCCTTCTCCCAAGCAGGCTAGTGAAGTGGCACATCAAGGCGGTGAGCTTCAAAGGCAGCACCTCCTCTGATATACATCAGGGCTGACTCTCCGAAGAGGAAACAGGCCTCCCCTGCCCCAGGCATATTTGTACCTGGACAGGCGGGAAATGAGTTAGTCAAGGGGTTGTACACTCCCAGAAGGCTAGCCACACCTCCAGAGGGAGCAGCCTGGTCTGTACACTACAATTCGATTTCTGCCATCTTTAGGAGTGGCAGAATAGAGGTTTCTGGGTAGAAAAGGTGACCTACATCCCCGGATGTAGTCACCTTAGGGGCAGAATAGCTGCAGGAACTAGCAGCCCATTGGCTAATTGCACCATCACCCCTTAATCTAGGATTTAAGGGACATCCCTGACACCAGAACCTCAATTCTGAACAACCTGCATCAAAGAGGACGGAAGAGACCCGTGTCAGCGACAACAGGACTTGCACTAAGCAAAAGAGGGATACCCTGCACCTGTGGCAACAGTACTGGAACTGCCTGATCGTCCTAGGCTATCTCTTGGTTCCCCCAGACAGAGACCTCTTATGGAAGCTTGATGCGCCGTCAGACTCCCCTGGACCCGTGGCACTAGTCCCCGGCAAACTGCAAGTAGATCAACGCTCTGGTCTCGAAGAAGTACTGCCCATCGTGCCCTCCAAGAGAGCGCCCAAATTCAGATGGTCTGGTGCATTGTGGGATCTGTAGTCCTGCCTTCCACGAAGTTACAGGCAGCTACCACGCTCCCCTGGACAACCAGATGTTCAAAGTTACTTTCTGCTCCCATTCAGTGCCAGGGACAGCCAGGACAACTCTGCACCCGGGCTCTATGGGCCAGGTAAAATGGAACTGACTGTTGTGGCTTGTCCTGGGATCCGCTTCACCTTTACCCTGCGGACGATGTTGCCCTGTTAAGCCAAACGCCAATAGGGCTTCAAAGACTGCTAGATGCCGTACACATCCACTGCTGTGCAAACGAGATGAAAATTAACCTCTCAAAAACCGACATCGTGATTTTTGGTTGGAAAAAGAAAAAACAACACCACTGGCATCTTAACAACCACCGTCTGACCATCGCTAAAAATATGAATACTTGGGATGCTGTCTAGATTGCAAGGGAGGCCACCTACTATATTTAAACTCATTAAAACCTAAATTGGCATCCTTACAATTCGCCCTCCGAACAATGTTTAAAAGCACTAAAAAGTTCTGTTTTGAAACAATGCTGAAAATAGTCTCTGCCAAACTTGTCCCAACACTGGCATATGGGTCAGAGGCATTCCCAGGGAAATTGGGGGCCTTCTTGAACAACTCACAGAGCGCGGCTTCAGTGCTCTATTCAAATTACCGCATTACACCTCGCCAGCCCAGATTAGGATGGAATTTTCACTAAGTGACCAACTGATCATGCAGAAGACTTGTATAATAAAGTACCTGCAATCCGCACGTGTTGCAGAGCAAGGATCACTGAAAAATCTCATTTGGCTTGAAGTATCATGTGCCAACAGCTCACGCCAGCCAAATGTTTGGGCACATACCCTCTCTGAAACATTGGAGATAACTGGCATGGCGGAGCTGTGGAACCTAAAACTACATCATCCACAGTTTAAATCCGTTCTGAACAGAAAAGAAAAAATCAAATTCTTTGAATCTGATCATAGGGAATTTGTTAAAAGAGAACATGCCGCTCTGGTCCTTATCAGTTATGATAGAAAAGGTCCCCAAAAATACATCATGGAGCCGTTCACACCATATTACAAAATAAAATTCCTGCATCTCCGGATGGGCTGCTTTTCATCACTAGACTTTACTACCACCATGGACAGCCAAAACCGAGACTGAAATATGTTGACTATGTGGTCTATCTCAGGAATCGAGACCACACTTTCTCTGCATATGCCCCACCCTCCTTTGAGGATCCTAGAAGATTTTTACGGCATCTGTGGTTTAACGAGGGGTCACTTACTTTATCATCTGCTGTCAGCCACTTATTGAATAATGTGCAGCCACAAGCGATCTCCAAGCTTATAAAAATTTTGGACATTGCATACAAACTATTAAGAAAAAATCCAGAACCGTAAAAGCATCAGCGGCCTAGTTGCAAACTTTTTTAGAGCAAAGATGCATATCACACAGCCATGAAGTGTGTGATACACAGTTTATTTTATTCAAATCATATGTATTTATTAATTCAGCAGAAACAGAAATAACCAGCTTTTATGGTCTAATTTCGAAGATTTTATATTTTTTATTTTATATCACATGGCCGCAACCTGGAAAGTACAATGAGACTATGCAGCGTCCATATTATGAGATCACAAGCTGCTTATCGAAATACATTTTAAAATAACTACATTATATGTATTGACTGAACCTGTATGATTGGCAATTCGATCTTTTTGACTATTCATCAACATAATTGCTGTAAAAATGAGGCATCAATCTCTCTTTTAATTCTACTTGGCACTTTTTGCACTTTAATGGACTTGACTGTCTAAATAAAGTATTTCTTCTTATTATTATTACTCTGCAAGGGTACAACGCAACTCGACCTGCAAGTGACTGATTGTCACTAGTGGTTTTTCCCATTGACCGCAATATTACGTTTTTACTGTATTATTTTGCACTGATTTTATATTGCTTAAAAAATCTATAGCTCCAGTTATTTGTACGCTGTTCCGTTTGTTCTGGTGTCTAAATTAAGATAAAAATACACTCTATTTTTTAAATTTGTGTCCGATTTCTCTTGAGTCATGTCAATCACTTATTGTCCATGTTGGTACTCTGAAATGCTTCACACGTTCCTCTAGTAAAGCCTAACTGCTCTTTGCCACACTACCAAGTCTGAGCTAAGGATTTATTAGTGTGAATCCAAGCACCATCTTTGGAGTATTTTGATAGTATTACATGGTGAGGTCTAACACCCACACCACATAATACTCCACCTTCCTACAGTTTTCTTAGTAAAGGCGAAACTATAGCATGCTTCAAGCAGCCAGGAGCACCCTTATGGAAAAAAGCTGTTCAGAATAGTGGTCCTCTTTGCTAACAACACCAGCTGATGTTGTGTCTCCCAAAAAGTAACTATATATTCAATTTTAAAAATGTTCCATTAACACATCATACTTTTAATTGGCAGCGAAAAATGGCAACTCCTGTTTTCTTTTCTTGAGTTTGAAAATTATAGGATTGTGTTGGAGATTTGCAAAAAAAGGTATTTTGGAGGGTATGAGAGTAGATGAAAGGGGCTGAGTAAGTGGATGGGGTAAGTGTGTACAGGACCGTGATAGATAATGATATAGAATAAATAGGTGGCTAGGACCAGAGCACATGGGTGAGCAAGAGTGAATGATCTAGAATCAGAGTTTCAGGGCATATCCCTCCGTAAGCACAGAATGTTCACTCACTAAGAAGGCCACGTTTACTACTAAAAAACTGCTGTCTGTAGAGAGTGGACTGAAGTTTTCAAAGAAGAAACAGTGTGAGATATTTTCTACACTGGCATCAGTTGTGGACTCTGGGTCTAACACCATTTAGAGCACAATATATCTGTTAACAGCTTGCCTGAGAAGGAACAAGGATTGCCCATATGAGATACTGCATGACTAAAGGGGTCTACGATTGCCAACAAACTCCATTCACAAGATGGAAGCTGTCCTTCAGGGTCAGCTTGCACTTTACGAATGTGTTGCTACTCTTTTCAGATCTCGGTAACAAGTCAAGGATTTGAGATTGCACTTTTGGTTGCAAATCATATTCAGTGTATCCGTTATTTGTAAATGACACCCAGTTCATACTCTCTGGCCTTTATGATTCTGTATGGGTGACAGTGTGTTTTTTTTTGTTTTGTTTGTATATTGCAACACACTTTTTTTTTTTTTTTTTTTTTGTCCTCATCTCACCAAGTAAGCGTCTGCAATTCTTGGATAGCCGCCCTTCCAGCCTGTGCGTCCCGCGGCTACTGCATTCGCTTTGGTCTAGTACCCAGAACCAGACCTGCCCCTTTGTTGGTGGCTTGGTGTAATCATAGGACCAGGAGGTGTTACACAAAGCCCAGGCCTCTGCCCCATACTATAAAGGCCTGCCAGATATTCAGACAGTTGTCCTTATCACTTCCCTGGTCCAGTCTAGCCATTCTGGAGGCAGCTTTAACCCAATCCTGGGGCTTGGGGGGCAAAGGGTCTCTCCACTTCAAGCATATTTCCCTTCGAGCTATTAAAACCAGGTACAACAATAAGCCTCTATGTGTATGTCTCAACTTCTTGCTCAGCGTGCCATCATCTCCAAATAGTACTATAGTCACATTTAAGATGATTTTCTCTCCGAAAATACCACATAAGGCTTCCTCGACTCCCCTCCAGAAGGCGAAGAGTCTGGGACACTCATAAAAAAATGTGTAGATCGTTAGCATGGATAAGATCACATCTTGGGCATTTGGGGTTTGAGAGAGTAGCAAACTTTGCTATCTTGGCAGGGGTGTAATATAATCGATTGATAGCAAAGAAGTGGTTCTTCTTAAGATTTGCCGGCTTAACATACTTGTACAGCAGTTTCAGGGAGGGTTCATAAAGATCTTCAATGTCACATTCCAAGGGAACCTGATTCCATATAAGATGTGGTGAGGGGAGTTCCTTGTCCTCTGCCTCTACAAACATCTTGTACCATTTTGAGATTTCTTTACGTTTAGGATTTACATCTTTAAAGGAATGTTCAACCTCCCATATCCCTTGAATTTCCCTCTTCTCCGCAGCAAACCAAGAGACTAGTTGCATATATTTAAATCTGGAGAGACCCCCTCCAATCCTAGCTCTTAGAGCCTCCCATGGATGTACCCCCTCAGAAGATACCAAATCTGACCAGATGGTGATACCTGCTCTTTTGATTGATATTGCCAGGCTATCCTTAAGACAATTCGGTGTTCCAGGGGAGTCCCAGATTGGGGCATACTCTGAGTAATACCCTATCCCCCCATCTGGTTCTGACTTTATGCCACAGACTAAGGGCATCCTTTAGAACTTTCAAACGGACTTTTTTGAAATATCTAGGTGCTCCGAATTTATATAAGAAATCTTCTCCTCCATCCTGCCTTATAATCTCTGCTAAAAGTCTGCCCCATGTTGACTCATCTGGTTTCGAACGCATCATTCGGATATTTTTAAATTGGAAGGCAAAACAATACCACTTTATATCCGGAAGAGCCAGCCCCCCTTTAATCAGCCTACGCCTAAGCTTCTTCCAAGCCAGTCTGGCCCCTTTATGGGCCCAAATAAAGCTTGTGATCTTACTCTGGATTTTACTGATATCTAGTTTTGGAAAGGTAAGGGGAATGGCATTAAAGAGATATGTTAATTTAGGGAGAATAACCATTTTGACTAGGTTGACCCTGCCGTAAATTGTTAGAGGGAGATTTTTCCACCTGGCTAGTAATCGGTCAACTTCTTTTATAGTCCTGTTTAGGTTGATCTGCAGGATTTTCTCAATCTCTTTGATGATTGTGATACGCAAGTATTTAAACTCTTGACTTATACTACCCTCCCAGTTATCTATATTCCAGAGCATCACCTCGGTTTTAGAGGTGTTAGCTAGATATCCTGAAAAAACTCAGAATTCTACTAACAAGGCTTCAATCCTAGGTATTGCCGCCGCTGGGTTATCAGTATATAATAGCAGATCATCCGCGTATAGAGCGACCTTGCTGCTGTACTGATGGGATTTGAAGGGAGTGATCAGATCGTCTGCCCTGATTGTTTGAGCCAGGGGTTCTATATAGATATTGAACAGTAGGGGTGAAAGAGGACAACCCTGTCTCGTTCCTCTTAGAATATCAAAGCTAGATGTTAACACCCCGTTTAATAATATTTTGGCAGAGGCCCCCTGATAGCAGTTTACTAGACTTTGAATAAAGATGGGCCCAAAACCCATTGACCTTAACACCTCCCAAAAATAAACCCAACAAACTCTATCGAACGCCTTGGCGCATCTAGTGCCACTACGGCCAAGGGTTCGGATCGGGCTGTGGCAAGATCTATATTGCCGATTAGTTGTTGCGTTTGTTCTTGTATATATCTTTTAGGGATAAAACCTTTCTGGTCGGCGTTGATCAGCTGTGGAGCGATTTTGACCGACCTCCCTGCTAAGATGCTCATAAAGATCTTATAATCAGCATTCAGCAGGGAGATCGGTCTGTAGGAATCCGCCCTTTGCGGATCCTTTCCGGGTTTCAGGATAAGCACAATAGTTGCCTCTTTCCAAGAGCTAGGTATCTTACCCTCTGACTGGTAGACTGAGTTAAATAAAACTCCCAAAATCGGGGCCAGTTCTTCTAACAGAAGTTTATGTATCTCGCTAGGAAGTGCATCAGTGCCTGCTGCTTTGTTGTTTTTACACTTCCCGATTTGTTCTCTAATCTCCCCCTCAGTTATTGGGGCATCTAGAAGGTCACGACTTTCAGCTGTTAAAGTCGAAAGGGATTTCTCCCTCAGCCAGATCTTAATGGCCTCCGTATTAGGTGTGATTTCCTCCTTATACAGCTCCGAGAATAATGAAGTGAGCCGTGCTTGCATGTCCACTAATCTGCTCGATGTATCCCCATTTTCATTAATAACTAATTCATTTATATGAATTTTTACACGGTCAGCCCTGGCTTTCTACGCCAAAAGTGCTCCTGCCTTCTCTCCATATTCAAAATTCTGCATGGATCTTGACAACCATTGTGTCTTACATTTTTGATCGAGCCTTACTCTAAACTCCTGGCGGGCATTATCAAGGTCTCTCTGAACTTGGGATATTCTTTCAGGTACCCCCTGATTAAGTCGGATCCTTTCTGCCTCTAACTGGGAGATTTTATCCTCCAACATTCGTAGATCATGTGCTTCCTCCCTATTCTTTGCACATATACGGCTATGTAGAAACCCCCTCATATATGCCTTGAAGGCATCCCACACAAAGTCCATAGATGTTGAACCAATGTTATCTAAGAAATAATTTTGAGTTGCGCATTTGAGATCTCTTGCTATCTCAGATTCAGACAACATAGATCTTTTAAGTGTCCATCTGGGTCTTACATTACCTCGGCTTCCTTTTAAGTTAAATACGACAGGGGCATGATCTGATATATGACTGGGCTGGATGTCTATTGATGTCATGCACTCTACAGTGGACCTGTCTATCAAGACATAGTCGATTCTAGAAAGATGTCCATATTTCTTACTGTGGAAGGTATATCCCTGCTTGTTACCCTTCTTTGCCCTCCACAGATCTACAAGCTCTAAATTGTGTATCATATTATTTAGGGCCTGACGTACCCGGGGTGCCCCTTCATAGTGACTCTGGTTAGATCTATCCTTTAAAGGATCTAAGAGAACATTAAAGTCTCCACCAATTACTACTGGCGAGGCTACTTCCATCAAGATCCATTGTAACTTACAAATATATGTGGGGTCATCTGTGTTGGGACCGTAGAAAGATACACATACCAACTCCGATCCTCCAAAGTCTAATCTAGCCATTATCCATCTCCCAGTTTGATCAGTTTTTATAGATTTGATAGTACAACCTGCCCCATGTTTAATCAAAATGGCCACTCCCTTACAATGGACTATCTGTTCTGAGGCGCAATAATGTTTTATCCATGGATACCTAGCAAATGCTGTGCGACTCTCTATATGGCTCAAATGGGTCTCCTGAATTAAGCATATTTGGGCAGGACTTTGCTCTAAATACTTCATCACTAATCTCTGTCTACGGGGGCAACGTAGGCCATTAATATTCCATGAAAGGAATTTTAGATCTCCAATTCCCATTACAAGGTCTCAGCTGTAAAAAGGCCCCATCGAATAATAGCTACACTAAATGCCAAAGGCAGACCATCTGATAATGAAATTGAGATGGAGGAATTTTTTGAATTTTCTCCCACTGCTCCCCCACCCGTACACTTCCACCCCCCCCCTCTTCTCACCCCCCTGTGCCCCCCCACCCTCTGGGGAACCCTCCCTACTATTTAGGCTGTAAGCCTAATCAGCGTCCGGTCCTCGGGTCAAATATCAAAAAAAGATCATTACCCATTTTCCTTCCCAGATCTCTCTGGTCATGGAGCCTCCTTATTTCCAAAATTCGAACTCCCTTACACCTCACCTCCTTTCTTAATTTTATCAATAAGATCATCTGCCTCCTCTGCCGAGCGAAAAGTATACATGTGGTTATTCCACATGGTACGAACTGATGCCGGGAACTTCAATTGTGCTCTGGCCCCCAATTTATTTAATTCCACCATTCGTTTGCCCATCTCCCACTGTTTCTGTGCAGTGGTATGACGGATGTCGGACCTGATTTTAAATGAAAAGGAGTTAGAGGACATTAGATGCAAGTGTCCCTTCCTTCAGTGCTGTTGATAGAATTACCTCCTTTACAGTGTATGTATGAAAATTTATCAGGATTTTTCTGGGCTTCTGTTTTACTGGATTCCTCTTATAGGGGTCACAATGCACCCGTTGTATTTCTTGTTCCAGGTCTACATTTGGGGAATTCTTTAACACGGTCTCTTTTAATAGTGAAATCACAAACCCCTTAAGATCTGAACCTTCTAAGGCTTCGGGGACATTGATCAGTCTCAAATTGTTTCTCCTGGAATGGTTCTCCAGCCGCTCTAAATCATCCTTCATTTCCTTGTTCTGGTTTATTAATTTAGCCATTTCTGCTGAGGAAGCGTTCATAGCTTCCTTAATCCTTGGGATTTCCTGCTCGAGAGCGTCTGTTCTTAGGGACACCTCTTCCAGCTTCTGAGCTAATACAGCCCGCAAAGCTTGTATTGCCGCTTGGTTGTTCTCAGAGACAGTGAATCTACTCCCTATCTCATCTTTGAGCGCTAGAAGAATATCGGCCACTGTCCCTGGGCTAGAGGTGGAGGGATGTTGGAGATGTTGGGGTGTTGTTACTTGTTGCGTTGGCTCTAGACAGGGACCCGGCTCGCTGTCTTGCGCCTCCAACACTCCAAAACGGTTTGATGTATAAACTGCGGGGTGAACAAATATCTGGGAACCACAGAGATCCTCAGGCAATACCACCTCCAAGTTATCAGAGGCTAGGAGTGTAGGGGAGGATTGCGTTGCTACCAGTGGTGACTTATTTTGAGGTTGTTTCGAGTCCATCCTTCCGGTAGTGTTGGGACAGGGGCCCTCCCGGCTGGAAACGCAAACGGTGGGGGCAGTAAGAGCCTTATAGTATGACTTCAGAGACGGGGTTATCTTAATTTTGGGGGCTAATGGTTTCTTCCCTCTACCTCTCCCTCCACCTTTAATACACTCTGAAGGATCTGTCCTTCCCCCCCCTTCTTCTCCACCCTCTCACCTTCGCCTCCTTCACCTCCTTTCCTCCTTTGTGTAATTGGCAGGGTTACAATTGCTGGGGGAGAAGTATCTTGAATATATAGTCCAGTATCCAAGGGAAGTTGAGCAGTCCTAGTTCTAAGAGTGTATCTGCACGTTTTTAACACGGATGCACCCTTTACTTTCTGACCTTCTTCCCACTCCATATAACATGGGGCTCCCCCTCCTGCTTCCCAGGCAGCAGCAGACTGTTGGGTTTGAAGTCCACAAGAAAGTCCACACGAGAGAAAACCACGGAGGTTCTTACCTTCCTCTCCAGTCTTACCCAGAGAATCCAAGACCAGTCCGTGCCCCCCACGCCCTGCCTGGGGGGGTTTGCTCTCGCTCCGTGAGCCACTCGCGTTCTAGAGCCAGCACTACGTGGTCTCTGGTGCTGGCTCTGCCTCCGGAGGCCCGGACCTGGAAGTGGAAACAAGCAATCCTGCTCCGACGCCACTCACGAGCCGCGCCCTCCCAGCGGGAAGCTCGAGACGCCGGCGTATTCCCCCGGAGCCATGCACCGGCCGATTCGGATCCAAACAGAAAGGAGGGAAAAACAAGGTACAGGGGCACAATTCAGGCACAATTCAGATCGGGGAGAGGTGGGGAGGTAATATTCACTCAATAATCATTACGGGAGACCCTCCGAGACATCGGGAGCGTGCCCGAGGACCGTACGCCAGCGGCTGCTTAGCTGACGGCCGCCATGTTCCCCCGCTAAGACACCTAGCAACACACTGTTTTGAGGTCGCCAAACCTGTGAGTTTGTGAATTGCAGGCACTGCAAAATTGTTTTGTACATAAGCAACTTACATTTTTATAGATGACACACAATACACGAATTCACTGCACTTGAACTAAGTGGAGGTATGCATTCTTGGAAATGTTCCAGCTTTGGTGAGCACTCTAAATTAAATTTTACATATGAATGAATCTTGTTCTGTAATGGTTTCTTCTTTGTACTACTCTTAACTCTTCTTTTCTCTTTGCAACTTTGAAATCATAACTAGAACCCAGTGCATTTGTGACACTGCATGCACTATAGTGTATGTGACAATTCCAGGTATCTGAAACTGGCATGCATGCGGGTGACTGATCTCACTTCATCCAATCACACATTTTCTTTACCCTAAACATTTTAATGTCTTATTTTTATTTTGTTTTAGCATTGCTCATCAGCTATTTGGCAGGATTGTAGTGGCTCCAGATAACCCTCTAGAAATGATACATTTTGTCAGTAAGATTTTCTAAGACAAATGTTGACTCTCAAACCCACTAAACATTCTCGACTTCCAACATTATCATTGTCCCTTTTTTGGCTAGCATCATTGTGTTTTTCTCACGTTACAGAGACGATGGTCACAACTCTTTAGCCAATTTTTTTATCTTAGTAACCCTTTTCAGGTTTTTATTAAATAGCACCATTAAGACACTAAAAAGGCTATTTTGTTTTAGATTACATTTTTTAAGCATTTCAGATACATGATGTTGTTTTAAATATGTTGTGTTCTGGTCAGTTTCAGTGTATGTTATGGCACTGTTTCCAATTGATTATCATTGTTACTTAGAAATGTATTTTGTCTTCCAGGTGTTGGGAAATCATGCTTATTGTTACAGTTTACAGACAAGCGGTTTCAGCCAGTCCACGATCTTACGATTGGTAAGTTTCTTGGTTGTCCATTCAGTTCTCTATTTTTTTGTTAATAGCCAATATCTGTTGTTTAGTAATACATTACACACATCTAGTCATTTTGCAGTTATTTAAGTGAATAAAATCTTCCTATTAGACTTATCGTGTGACCTTGCATATAAAATATACATCCGAGGAAAGGAAGGCAACTGCAGAGGCATTGTTCAACTTAATATAACTATTGCCGAATAGATCAACAACAAAGCTTCAACACTAAACATGGTTCCACCTCAATGTTTGTCTGCTCTCAGACTATTGTACACCCGTCATAAGGACCGCATTCAATGGATTTACCCACACACAAGAATTACTAAACTCATGGCATAAGAGCACAATCGCACCAGTCCAAAAAAGCAAATCAAACCGAAGTTTTAGCCGCTCAACTTGACACATAAAATATATATTAAATGCATCTTGTCCCAGCTTCAAAGCTGTATTGTAGCACAAAACTTGTATAATCCTGTGGGGTTTAAAAAAAGGCTTGTCCATATACCCATCCTCCTCCACCTGGTCATGACCAAGTGCTCATCCTGCTTTATCTGGTAGAGAAATTCAAGAAGAAAGAAGGAGACTTACCAATGCACCTGGTAGCCACAGACTGTGGCAGAGCTTTAACACCATAAACAGTAAAATCTTGTGGACTAATCTTGATTCAGACATCAGATCAACAGTTTTGAACATATACACGAACAACCCAGCTCAAGTCAGGAATGGTCTGAACGGTGAGATGTTGAGCACTGGGAGGTGTAATTTTGTGGCATAACACAAGGTTGTTTGGTAGCACTTGACCTGCACTGCCTATATCATGATTACCTCTACGAAGCCATAGCTAAAATAGCTATGGTGTCCCATAGATTTGGCAAGACAAAATCCCCATACTGCTATATGCAGTTGACTCCGTACTCTTGGCCGCAACACAAAAAGCAACAAGGGACCTCCTAAAACAGCAGAGAAGTACTTACACAGAATGAACGGATTATCAAGTAGAACAAGACCACGTTGATAACTTCATCAAAGAAAATAGTTTAAGAACTAGAAATAGTTGGACAGTAGCTTGTCTTGCATTCATCTCGGCATAGGAAATGACAGAAAACCTTGTGGTTTGAAAATCAAAAAGAAGTAATTTTATGGCCCATGACAACACTCTGGGGCCATCTGAGGTTTTGCAAATCGACTGCGCCACAGCACTAACTTTCCTGGACATTTCTATGAGTGTCAAAGTTGAAAGAATAATCGTTAAATGGATGTGAGATATGTTCTCCTGGACCTGTAAGAGACCAAATGGGAATGGCCAAAAGAAAGAAAGTTATGGAAACAAATAGCTTATGCATCCCAGAACTTACCCTGAGCTACCCAACTGAGTAACTGACATAAGCTATAAAAGCATTGAAGGCGTAGTACATGGTTACATATAGAAAAGACCCAGGTTGCTCTGCGCAAACTCAGTGATCCCCTGTTAATAGATCATTTACTACGATGGCTCTGCAAGCCCCTACGTGCTGATGCTAAGCTCCCAGGAAGGTTATCTGTTTTTCTGCAGACCCAGACAAACCTTCAAATGGCTGGAAAACAAAGTTGGGGCTGAATTATGAGTGACAGATGCACCTGTCAAATGGAGATGGAGTGAAGTGTGTGAGCACATTATTTATGGTTGTGCACTTAATAAGAAAATCCTTAAGCGCAAACAGTTGCAACCAATGAGAAATTCTGGCATCAGAAGATGGCAAGAAACCATATTTATCCAACCATCAGATCACAATCCTTGCATCACAGAGAAAATCCTCTTTTTCCTACGAGAATCCTGGAAGATACCAACAACCCAAGGTCAAACCATCCTCAAAGAAATAACATTAAAATTGGGCGGCTAGACTGAGGGGAAGAAGGACACCTACAATCGCATATTGCAGCTTCGAATTGAAGGGACAGTATTCAAATTAAGTACTCGTCAATCCATATTGACCCTACAGTAAGACCCTAATATGAGAGGGAGGGTTTCACTACCAAAGTAGCAAACACGTTCATCTCAAGCGTGACCTTGACCTGGCTCCACCCCTCACAAAGTTACCTGTGCCTTTCACAAAGTGCCCAGGTGACAAGAACTGCCACTATGTTTTAAAACCGATGTTTCATTGTCTCGTTTTTTGTTTCCAGTTTTGGTATTTTCTTTTTACCTTTTTTGTTTTTCTTGTATTAACGTTGCATTGTGCAAAAGGCAAAAGTATTAATGAAGAATTGCACACCTGGTTATGCTTAAACTTTTATGCTATATTCCTTCAAAACGTGTCCTTGTGTTTGAGGGAACAGAAAATGAAACGGGATAACATTTATTGCCGCAGCCATTGCATGCATTCATTTCGTTCCCTGTTGCCAGAGCCCAACAATACCAGGCTATTGCACAGAATTTGTCTCTATTAAGAGACGGGCCTCTAGCCTTTCTGAAGCTGTGGACTGAGTTATACAGTTTCCAAACGGGTACCAGATACGGGCATGCAACTATGCATAGAACTGGCAGATCCTAACCGTTTAAACATATTTAACCATTCCCATTGCAGGGTGATAGATAACTTGTGATGTCTTTAAATGAGCTTGCTTTCTTTATTTTCTGTTTCTTGTTTAAACCGTTTTTTCAGTTAGCAAATCTAGCAAGGATTCTTCGTTCACCTTTGTCACACTAGATTTATATGGCCATACTCACCACAGATGACATAAGTTATTATCATAAAGACTGTTACCTGTTGATGGTAAATACATGTTTTACCTTCTCAGACTTAAAGAGGTCTTGTAGGATTTCTGTGTGTAGTGTTGTTCATGTGTCGTACCTTCGTTTATTCCAGTAGGTTAAACCCACTTCTTCCACTCTTTAGTTTCTACTACGTCATTTCTGTTTCCGAATTTTTAGGTGCAAGCTGTTTTGTGAGACCTGCAGTACTTTTGCAACATTTGGTCTAGAACTTTTGCTGTGCAGGAGTGGAATTAAAACCCAACATCTAAATGTCATTTATTTAATGCATTTGATGTTTTTTTTCCATCAGTGAGCAACTTTTGGTTCTTGTTTTTCTTCGCAGTGAAGAGAGATAACATGCACGGGCTCAGAACACATCTCCTTTAATTTGGATTACTGTATTTTCGTAAATCAATGGACAATGAATGAATGAACTGTGATGAATGATGAGCCATGTTGAGCATAGATGCATGACGCCTAGCCAGCCAAGGCAGAAACCTTTTCTGAGGGAGGTGGATGGATGACGACCTATCTTTCTGTGCAACAAAGATTGCCCAGGAGCAGTCAGAGGTAACTTTTCATTTGAGTCACAAATCTTGTCTTCATGTTTTGTGGAAGACAGCGTAACGCTGACAAGTTACATCTGATCTTCTCAGCCTGACCAAAGGCCACGTTTGAGTTGGAGACCTTGTGGTCTTCGTCTACTATCTATTTGATTCTGCATCACAACGAACTATGTAAGCGTTCCTGTGGAGAAGGATTGCTTTCCGAAAAAGGCTGGTCTTCCAGAGAACGGAAAGCATGCACGATTAACTGTAACTCTCTTGATGTCACTAGCTTAAGTTATCTTCCAAACCATATCCATGCTAAAAACGGAACCAGCTCAATGTATGGAAGTAAGTAAGCAAGCAGGCCATACCTATCCAAATCTTCCCTTTCAAACACTGGAAAAGTTTGCAAGTTATCTTGTCATTTTGGGCTTGCTCTTCAAGCTTGACTACGAATACCCTTAGCCTCCTATCTAGTTCATAGGCAACCTAGCCTTTACATTCTCCAGCCGATTTGGAGATACTGCTCTCTTGCTTTGTTTATGTGCCTGGAGGCTTCTGGTTCATGCAGGCTTGGTTTTTGAGCTGCAAACATTTGCCACACATGTACACGTCTGGAACATCTCTAGGAAGATTTGAGAGCCGAGCCTTGCTTGCATGGCTTTTTATGTTCTACTCCATAGGCACAGGTAACTCCCATTTAACAGTCTGGACTCTGGCTGCCACAACGCTCTTAAAGGACTGTGCCTCTATTAGTACTGCTTTCCCTCTAGATACTACAGGGTGTCATTAGTTAATTGATGATAGTGATTAGACTCTAACTCATCTGAACCCTGTATCACATTTTCCAAGCCTGCGAGCCTACAACCAGTTCCTCATGGTTGTGCCTTTTCTGGTTTCTGACAATGCGAAGTTCTACTTACATTCAACCTTTACTGCACTTGCAACTTCCTTTTGCTCGCCTACCACCTTCTGTTACACAGAGGTTAAACCGAGATCCTTATCTGGTTACCGTAGGACGTTGCCTCATGTAAAAAAATATAAGCATAAGCATTAATATTTCTGAGTGCATGATCCTAGTGAACCCTTGTATAGAAAACATATTTCCACTAATTACTGTAAACGTTTAGGTCTAACAACTCTTTCGATGAGCTATGAGCTTGGTGAGAGGAACTTTAACTAGGGTTTCCTTGTCTTATAATTAAGCATGATGGATCAGTATTTGATGCTATTTGAAATAAGCCAGTTCATGTTTGCATCCCTGTACATTGGTCCTGCCTAGACTAGTCTTGTTTTATGTACTTGATGAGAGAACTGCTAAAAAGTAGCTCTTCAGTAGAACTGTGCTTGGAAGAGGGAAAGAGACAGTGATTTGCAACAGTCACCCCGCATTTCACCCCAAAAAAACCCATGTTTTGGTATTGACCGTATTTAAGAAATATTTTTATGACCCAATTCTGTTAGTTCTCCTCATAGAACCAGAGGCGCAACTAGAGCCAAATTTCGGGGGGGCTACTAAAACTTTCGGGCGTGGGGCTAATTCTTCCAGCAATAGGCAGAGTGGAGATGCAGGGGCTCTAAGAAGGGATGAAAAACAACAAAGCCTCGTTAACAAGTAAATGGTCTTTTAAAAACCTGTGAAGTACTCTGGAGCGGCTGCAATAAGACGGATGCCAGCCTACAGCAGCTCAAAAACTGTTTGTGTGCCCCGGAAGCTGTCTCAGCCCGGGCTGACACACACGACAGGGGGGGAGAGGGGGGGGGCTGAAGCCCTTTGAACCCAATGGGCGTTGCGCGCCTGCATAGAACATATACACCTGCTGACATCTGGCTGGCGGTGTGAGCAATTTCAGCAATAAAAAAAACTCCCCTCTCCCGGTGATTTGTAGTTTATGTATGTATTTTTCTCCATTCAGCCTTAATGGTTCTCCAATCATGCAGTACTTGCCTCATCTCTTTCTGTTTCTAGAACCAATGTCCTAGGATTCAGCCTGTGCCCACTGTTCTTTTGACTACCTCTGTACTATGCTGATTGGCTATCCTGAGTACTCGAAAACATTTTGGACTTGCCAACCCTATCTTCTTGTACTAGGAATGATATGAATAGGGCCCTCTATATCTTCATCATGATCTAACTTTAGGTGCCATGCCATTAAAACTTTGTCCTTCCCCTATAATTCCCACATAATGTATAGCCAGCACCAATGTTCTGCTACCTTGCCTGCCCCCTCAATGCTGTGATGGTTTGCTTTGCTGCAAACAAGTCCTCTTGCTTTCTGCAGGGGCATGTTTGTTTATTGGGAAGACCTAGGATTATACATGCTGGGAATTTGGGGATTGTGGTGTTCAACATTGTGTCTTTGTCTGCCAAAACCTCTCCACAATACATTTGCAGCTTAGTGCACTGCCATATGAAGTGAAGTAATGTACCTGTTACCCCACAAAACCTTCAGCACTCTGCTGATTTTGAAAGTTTCTATTTGTGTACCCTTGCTTGTGTGTAATCCAATATTAAGTTATTTTGCCAATGTTTTTCTACGTGTGATAAGAGTGGTTGTTACTCATGTTCTGTTATATATGACCTTCACCTCTGAGTTTGTAAGGGTGCAAACCTAGTTCCACTTCCCATCTCGTCTTGGCAGAGGATTTGTCTTTCTGTGGAGTTTAAGTAAAAAGTTTGTAGATTTCCGAAACAGATGTTTGTTTTTGTTTTTTCTGTCGTAATCAAATATTTCAACAATGTGAATAGTCTACTGGCATGAGTCATGCATGATCTAATACCGTAATATGAAGGTATTTAATTCCAAGCCTGTAAGTTAGACAAATTATGACCGACACTCTCCTCTGGTAGGACCACAAAAATAACCAGACTTGGGCTTACCTTGATCTCTCGCCCCAGGACCTCTGAAACAATCTTACCTATGTCTTGCCAGAAGCCCTGGATAGAAGGACACTGCCAAAACATGTGCAAGTCGTCCGCTTCGTCAGAATCACACTTCAGACAAACCTTCCGATGTTCACCTCCCAATTTAGCCAATTTCTTCGGGGTCCAGTATGCCCTGTGGAAGGTGAACAGATGGTTCCTCTTAATATTGGCAGCTTTAACCACATTCCATAAAGTGCGCATCGATACTTGCCATAAGTATGTTACGTTGGTCGAAGGCAGGTCTCCACTCCAGGACTCCTCCATAGGTACTTAATCAGAAGCCAATACCATTTAGTGACCTCTTTACGTTGGAATAGGGGGCATCGTAGAGAAAGTTCATGTTCATCATTTGCTGCTCCTTCTTTATCTAGGTGAGAGGCCCAGCTAGATAATTGATAAAACTTAAGTCTTGAGAGTCTTTGGTGAGTAATATTGTAAAGTACATCCCAAGGAAGGAGTTTTTCTTGAAGCAATTGGCCCCAGTTCAAAATACCTTCTTCCCATAATAAGGTCGGTAGACTATCTTTTAGGCAGGCTGGAGTACCCGGAGAATTCCAAATGGGGGCCCCAGCACTATAATAAGGGATCTTCAAAATCTTCCTAATATGGAACCATACTTCACAGGCCGTCTTAAAACCTTAAGTTTAATTTTTTTAGAGTATTTTAGATGCCCAAACTTAAACGGACAACCATCACCCCCGTGTGGTGTATTTTTAGACATAGCTAAAAGGAGGGGAGAAAAACAGAACAAATTAAATAAGAGAGGTCTTACGTTCTTCAATTGAA
The DNA here is from genome assembly GCA_963921515.1 of Calotriton arnoldi. NCBI lineage: Eukaryota > Metazoa > Chordata > Amphibia > Caudata > Salamandridae > Calotriton > Calotriton arnoldi. Next base: position 1,721,801 of record CAWUFW010003480.1, on the reverse strand, counting down.
AGGCAAAACAATAAAAGCGGAAATCAGGACTAGCTATACCCCCCTCTAGTTTTGGACATCTCAACTTCCTCCATGCAATCCTCACCCCCTTGTTGGACCAGAGAAAACTATTTATTGTCCCTTGTAATTCTTTTAAACCCGACTGATCAAAGAATAACGGGATCGAATTAAAGATGAAAGTGAATTTTGGCAGAATTGACATCTTAATCAGATTGGAGCGGCCAAGGATGGACAATGCAAGACCGTTCCAAGATCTTAATAACATGGCAGTTTCTTTCCGTTGAAGGTCAAGATTTAATAAAGCCAGTTTAGTGATATCATGTGTGATTTGTATACCTAGATAACGGATTTGCTGTTTAATTGGAACAATACACAGTGGTGTATTCCATGTCATAATTTCTGTCTTTTGAGCATTAATTAAATAGCCTGAGACCCTTCCAAAATTCAACAGTAATTTCTCCAGAACCCAACGCCCTTTGGAGTCCACCTTAACCTCACCTAATGTAGCTCTGGCTGAGTTCTTGAAAATAAAAGCTACTCCTTTAGTGTAACAGGTTTTGTGTAGTATGACTGGAGAACTCCATCCGTCTATGCTTGGCACAGATAAGTTCCCATTCCTCACAAGTTAAGTGGGTTTCCTGAAGGATGATAATATCAAACTTAGATTGGCGCAGATAATGGAAGATTCTCCTCGGTCTACTCAAAACCCTTAGACCATTAACATTCCATGTTAAGATTTTAATTGATGTTAAAGAAGGGGTTAGGGTTCTAACTGACCCGCCATTACAGATTTACAGATATTATAGCCAGCCATCAAGTTTAGTTGCTTAGAGACCAACCCACTTTTATTTGGAATATCCTGTCTAATTAACAAATGAGGACTTTTTTTTCCTTTTTTCCCTAGTTTGCTCCCCACCCAGTGAAAAAAAACAGCAAAATTAGCTTCCTCCAACTGTGCCCCCCCCCCTCCCAAGGGAACCCTCCCTGAAAATGACCTGGGCTTGATGATGAACCGCCCAGTCGAACTCACCCCCCTCCCCTCCGGAAATGCTTATGAGTGGCATCAAACATTAACATCATCCCTGAGCCTTTATTTGATCTATAAAAGTCCCCACCTCCTTCGGATCTCTGAAGTTAGTCATTTTATTCTTCCACATAACTTTTAACAGAGCAGGGAATCTCAGTTGAGCTGTCCCACCTAGGAATCTTAAAATCGGGATGAACTTCCCCAGTTCCCATTGTCTGTCCTGGGTAATTCTGGACAGATCCGATCTAATTCGGAAGGACCAGTCTCCCTTAGTGAAGGAGCCGGCTTTGAGTGCCTCAGATAAGACCCGCTCCTTCAAAAGAAAAGTCTTAAAATTAACTAAGATTCTTCTAGGTGTTTTCCTGCTAGGGTTTTTTGAGAAGGGGTCCCTGTGGATTCTCTGAATGTCAACGTCAAGGTCTGAGGAGCCAATAAACTCTTTTAACAGGCCTATAAAAAACTTTTAATGTTATCGCCCTCCAGGCCTTCAGGGATATTAAGAACTTTAATGTTGTTGCAATTCGATTGAAGGGAACATGGCGGCTGGTTAGACCTGCCGTGAGCTCTCTCCGCACTCCTCCGGAATATTCCGCTACTGAATGTCCCTGAGCCGTTTCAATGATTTGTTTTCTTCGTGTGCAGACCCTTCTTACCTGCTCTGGTTGGTGGCTGTTTTCCTGGCCTCAGCTCGCTCTTCCCGGGGCACTCCGGTGCTCCTCCGTGGATGGACCCGGGCTTGGCTGTTGGGCTCGGCTGCTCTCGTTGAGGTGGGGAGCTGGGAGGAGACTCTGCGTCGGTGTCGCCTCCTGGCGGGTCCTTCTTGCCGGCTTCTGTTGGCGGGCGTTTTCCTGCCCACGGCTTCCTCTCTTCGGTGTTCTTTGGCGTTTTCCTGTGGTGACTTGGATCTGGCTGGTTTTGTGTCGGCGATTAGCGGCGGTAAGCTCCTTTCTTAAACTTTCAGCTCGGCGGGGGGGGGCGGCTCTGAGATTTTTGGATTAAAGGGAGGGAAACGAAGTGACAGTCTGGTCTGGGGGGCGCCTGGGTCGACCCCATGCTGTATCGGGGGTCGGCTGCTTCAAGCCTCCTGCAGCGTTGCCGTTGAGAGACGGGCAGTTGCTAGGATTTCCTTCCGGGGCACTCCGGGCAGATTCAGCTGTTGCCGAGTGCCCCAACTGTCTAACACTTCATTAGAGGGAAATTAAGAAGGGTGATTTGGCTGACATAGCGTTGGAACCTTCAGCCCTGTATAAAGCTTTGCGGGGCGGACATATTATCAAGATTACTGGCTTTAGTAATTCGCCTCTGTTAGTTACTACTACAGTCTCTCCCTTGGCCCCTCACATGAGCCCCAGACGCCCTAAAGGAGCACCTACTAACGATCCACCTTCAGCTCAACACACCACTCGGAAGAGAGGGGCAGGCAGAGGTAAAGGCAAACAAGCGAGTTTGGGGGTCGCACACAGTCCATCTTTAATCCATCCCATTTCAGTGCCCAATACCGATATAGACATCGATGCCACAGTTCCCTTTACGGGCCCATTAACGCAGACTAAGGGTCCAGGCACCTTAACAGAAGGGAAGTGGGGTGAGGCCCCTAGCCGATATGCCTTAAGAAACAACATTTTTGGGTCTGGAAAATTCTCAGATAGCTCTATTGCTGCCGTGCCGGTCCCTGGTCTTGGAAGAGTGGTTTCAAGAAAGCCAAGCAGGAAGGCAGGGGGTAAGATCTCTCCTAACTCTGATTTACTTCAGTCATCTTCCGCAACTCCTTCGTCACGGCCACGGAAGGACTCGACTCAATTGAAAATAACCCCCTCTCTTAGATCTTTTTTTAAGGTTCTCCCTACAGCTCAGCAAGTCCGTCAAGCAAATACTCTCGTGTTAGACAGGAAGGAGTCTCATCAACCTGTGATCCCCCTTGGAAAAACGGTAGACCCTACAATGGACCATATAGGGGATAATGTCATGACTGCGCAGGAGGCTTGTTTGAATCTGCCAATTTCAAATAGATATCAAGTCTTGGGAGATTGTCCTGATGATTCTACCATCCGTCTTGAGGAATTACCTCAGGTCTCCACGCAGCCGTCTCCGGACACCTCCCATGACAACCTTCTCCACCCTAATAGATCTAATCAATCTCAGCTGATGACGATGCTAGGAAGTCTTTCCTCAGAGATTAGGAGTAAGTTTGCCATCTCGGAAAAAAAACAGGCAAAAATTCAAGACACCTGCGAAGCATTGGAGGTGAAAATTTCCGCAATTACGGAGAGAATTTGTCCGATGGAAGCCTCTGTGGAGGCCCTAAATAGGGAAGTTAAGTCAAATCGGTTTGAAATCCAATCTCTAAAAAGTGGTGAAAAAACTATTTTGGATAAAATAGAATCTCTTGAAAACAGTTGAGCAATACCCTTGCACGCTGGTAGGTGGCATTGGTGGGCTCTGCGTGACTTCGTCCGTGCCGAAAGTGACATCCACGTCACCTATATTGGTGCCACCTTGGCACGCTGACGTCCGTTATTTTCTTTCCGTGCCAGCTAGCGCTGATCCGTGAAAAGAGCTACCCTCTGCCACTTTTTGACACACTTTTTTCAACGTTTTGTTGACTATTTTTGGTGTGTAGGTTTTTCCAAACATGTCAAAGAACACTTCTGGATTCAAACCATATGGCACCTGCCATTGTGCCATGTCGGTGACGGATCCGCACTTGATTTGTCTCTGGTGCCTGGAGCGCAACCACAACATGAAGTTGTGCTTCGAATGCAGAGCCATGGCTCCGAAAGTTTTGAGAGAGCGATCCTTAAAGCTGCTTGCGGCCCAGCACTGGGCACCAACCCTTTGGCCCTGGAGGTCTCGCTCTCGGTTGAGATGAAGGTCCGGGCACTGCTCCGGGAGTCCTAAGTCCTCGTCCTCCTACTCGAAGTCCTCAGGTCAGTCAGGTAAGAGGCATAAGAAACACAAGACGTCATTACGTGCTTCAGCTTCTTCCCGTCTCTTGGCTGACGTGATGGAGGAGTCTCGATGCAGTAGGCCTTGTTCTGTGGAACCTACGCCTGCGTCGGCTCTGTGCTTCCCTGCCTTTCCAGGAGCCTGGAGCGACCCTTGCCCAGCTTAAAGAATTTTATGACTCCATATGCCTCATATTTGGGCGACCTGACCCTCCTGGTGCGCCTTTGGGCCCTGGAAGCTCAGTGGGGGCTCCATCGGGTTCCGCGCTGATGCTTCCCAAGTGGTCTGTGGTGGGTCTGGACCAACGCCGGTAATGCCACAGCGACCTGCACCGGCCAGCGCGCCGAAACTACCAATGCCGCCAGCTCCAGACCCATTCTTATCCCTGACTACCCAGATCGGCACCTGCAGACGCAGATTCTGGTGCCGACAGCACCCTTGTGACCTTGGTCAGTTCATCAGCCCTATTTTAAAGGGCTAGGAATGTACTAAGATTTGGAGGGGTCGCTAGACCCTTTACAAGACCAGCCTGAGCACAAAATGGACTGGTATGAGGATTTAGGCCAGGCCAGCGGACTGGGATACCTCTCCAGATTCTGGCCTGCTTTCTCCCCCTACCATGGCTATGGAGGAGGGAACTTCATGTGCTATGGTGGAAAGAAGAACAGCTGAGGTCTCGGACCTTCAGCTCCCTTCAGTGGAAGTCAAGACTAACATCTTGACTGAGGTCCTGCAGCCAGTGCCTCCTCCTCAGAACCCTTCCTGCATTTCAATGAGGCTTTGACTGATGCCCATCTGGGAACCTGGTCCAAGCCCAGCACAGGGGCTCCTGTGAATAGGACAATCGCCCGTAACCATCGTCCTGCACTGGGCGACCCAAAGATTTCTCACCACCCACCCTACTATTAGAGCTTGGTGGTCCAAGCCTCTACCTCACAAGGCGCTTTCCCTTCCGCACCCCCGGACAGGGAATCCAAGAGGCTGGATAGTTGCGGTAAAAAAAAGAATTTTCTTCCGCCAGCCTTGCATTGCAGTCGGTGAACACTGCATGCTTATTGGGCCGTTAGTCCCACTCCTTGTTGAAAATGGTTGTGCAAGTGCTGCCACCGGTCCTGGAAGAGGCCCGGGCCATTCTCTCCCAAGCAGTATCAGACGGGAGAGATGCGGTAAAGTTCATCATTCGTTGTGGGCTTGACCGGAACGACTCGCTGGGCAGAGCTATTATAATCCACGGTGGCTGTTCAATGCCATGCCTGCCTAAGAACTCCTGACTTTTCTGGGGCTGTCCAGACTTGCCTTATGGATATGCCTTTTAATGGCACCTGTCTCTTCTGAGACAAGGCAGACATGGCCCTGGAGCGTTTTAAGGACTCGCGAGCTGTGGCCAAGTCCTCCGGACTCTCAGTGGCCACCCGTCCTCCGTCTGCCGTGCCAGCCATATCCCAGCCACAAGTCAGCGCAAGTTCAGCAACCTCTGCGCGGCCGTGGGCACGGCTCCTTTCGACCCCGTGGGTTGGGCGGCCAGCACTGGCAAAACATCACGTCAGACAGGTGGGTTCTTCAGATAGTCTGAAGGGGCTACTCCCTCCCCTTCAAGACAGCCCCTCCATTCATGCCTTCAACTTACGACTGGTTGACGGAGGACCACCTGAACTTGCTTCAGGAGGAAATCAGGACTCTCTTGGCCAAGGGAGCCATAGAGAGGGTTCCGGCGCCAGAAGTAGGCTGTGGTTGCTATTCCCACCACTTTCTGGTCCTGAAAAAAAAAGGGCTTTCCTCCTATCTTAGATCTGCGAGCCCTCAACTAGTTCCTCAAAAAGGAAAAGTTCAAGATGCTCCCTCTGGCTTAGGTCTTGTCTGCCCTAGACCCAAGAGACTGGATGATAGCGTTGGACTTGCAAGACGCCTATTTTTTCATTCCCGACCTGCCTGCTCATCGGCGTTACCTGCGGTTCACTGTAGGTCACAAGCACTTTCAGTTCACGGCGCTCCCCTTTGGCCTTACCAGCGCCCCTTGGGTGTTCAACAAGGTGATGGCGGTAGTCGCAGCTCATCTGCACAGTTCAGGGGTTCCAGTCTTCCCCCTATCTTGACAACTGGCTGTTGAAGGCGAGCTCGCCCCAGGCTGTTGTCTTTCCGCCTCTAGACTACATCGAACCTCCCGCTTTCATTGGGGTTCACTATCAACGTGCCGAAGTCACACCTGACTCCCCCCTCAGACACTCCCTTTGTTCGAAGCTGTTCTGGACACAGTGCAATTTCGGGCCTATCCTCCCGAGCGGCGAGTCCAGGATATTCAGGCTATGATAGCGATGTTTTAGCATCTATCATGGATTTCAGTGAGACTGACTCTGAGGCTGCTGGGCCTCATGGCCTCCTGCTAATGACACATGCCAGATGGCATTTGCAGGCTCTGCAGTGAGGCCTGAAATTCCAGTGAGCGCAGCATCAGGGGAATCTCTCCGACATGGTCCAGATCTCAGAGGGAAGTGCAGTGGTGACAAACGCGATTGGGTCAGAGGCAGACCCCTCTCCCTTACCAAACCAGATCACACAGTAGTGATAGATGAATCTGGGAGAGGTGGACATTAGAAGACTCTGGTCTCTGGCGGAATCTGGACTCCACATTAACTCGCTGGAGCTCTGAGTGATGCGCTTGCCATTGAAAGCTGTTCTTCCTTCCATCAAGGGAAAGCTGGTTCAGGTGTTAACTGACAACACCACTGCCATATGGTACTGCAACAAACAGGGTGGGTTCGTGGACTCTTTGTCAAGAGGCCCTGCATCTCTGTACATGGCTGGAACAGCAGGTTATATTCCCGATGGTTCAACACCTGCCAGTGTAGACGAACTCAGCCGTCAGTGCCTGGTGGATCACAAGTGGCATCTCCATCCAGAGGTAGCGCAAGGTCTCGTTCTGCAGTGGCAAGAGCCTTGGTTAGATCTGTTCGCGTCTGCCAAGAACGCACAATGTTGGCAGTTTTGTGTGCTGGAGTTTCCAAGGTTGTTGTCGCTCGGAGGCGCTTTTCGTCTTGAGTGGAGCTCAGGCCTGCTATTCACCTTTCTGTCCATACCGCTCCTGCCCACAGTGCTCAAGAAGATCAGGAGCAACCGGGCACAAGTCATTCTTGTGGCTTCGTACTGGGCACGGACAGTCTGATATCCCAAACTTCTCCAATTAAGCATCGATCCTCCGATGAGGCTGCCCTTTCGGGAGGATCTTCTGTCGTAGCAGTAGGGGAGGGTTCTCCACCCAAACCTGTCAACTCAACGCCTTCTTGCGTGGAGATTCAGCGGGGGCAGTTGATAGCATTTTACCTTTCTCCCGAAGTCTGTAATGTTATTTTGGCAGCTAGGCGCCCCTCTACAAAGACCGTACACACCTGCTGGTGGAATAAATTCGTAAAACATTATACAGAAAGATGTAGTGAACCTCTTTCTGCTCCCCTCTCTCAAGTCTTGTTGTTTCTTTTGACCTTTGCCAGCAGGGCTCTGCTCTGGGCACTCTTAAAGGGTACCTTTTGGCCTTGTCTGCCTTCTTGAGGCTGCCAGACCAACCCTTTTTATTTAAATCCCCTATTGTAAATAGAAATCTTACGGGGCTTACATATGTTCCCACCTGCCCCATTCATCATGCCTCAGTGGGATCTTAATTTGGTTATCACCTTCCTAATGTGTGCTCCGTTCCAACCTCTGCACAACTGCCCCCTCCGGCTGCCTACCATCAAAACAGCCTTTTTAGTGGCAATAACTTCTGCTAGGAGGGTGAGCGAATTTCAGGCTCTGTTATCAGAGCCTCCTTACCTGACCATCTTCCCTGATAAGTTGGTGCTTTGCACTAGGGCCTCTTTCTTACCGAAAGTGGTAACAGTATTCCATGTAGGGCAATCAGTCACCTCGCCCACTTTCTATGCTCCTCTGCACCCCTTTAAACAGGAGGAGCGACTCCACCGTCTGGACCCAAAAAGAGCGTTGTCGTTCTACCTTGACCGCACTAAAGGGTTCCGGGTGGACAACCAACTCTTCGTGGGGTACGTTGGACCAAAGAAAGGTCGTGCGGTGCAGAAGAGGACTGTCTCATGATGGGTCATCCTCTACATCAAAATTTGCTATGCTCTGGCCTAAAAGCAGCTTCCTGAAGGCTTGAGGGCTCATTCCACCAGAGCTAACACTGCTACCATGGCATTGCAGCGTGGAGTTCCAGGCCTTGGCATTTGCCAGGCAGCAACGTGGGCATCCCTGCACACGTTTACCTAACCCTACTGCCTCGACCATCAAGTCCGAAGGGATGGCCTTTTTGGTTGCTCCATCCTGCAGACGTCCTGGTCTAACCTTGTCTGCAGTCCCTCCTCCTCCAGGGATGGTATTGCTTGGGTATCTATTTAAAGGTAAGAAATCTGTGGCTAGATGTCTCTATCAGATGGGCAAATTACTTACCTTCAGTAACATCTTACCTGGTAGAGCCATGATCTAGCCGCAGATTACTTACCGACCCACCCATCCTCCCCACACCGTGGACAGGTTTTTAAGGTCGGAGCTGATCCTTTCAGGGCCCTAGTTGTTCTAAACACACCACTGTCCGTGCACTTCATGGCTCCGTGCTCCTGGCGTGGAAACTCGTGAAAAGTAACTGACGTCAGTGCGCCGAGGTGGCACCTATACAGGTGACGCAGATGTCTCTTCCAGTGCAGACAAAGTCGCATGGAGCCGAGCGAAGCCACCTACCGGTGCTCAAGGGTATTGCTTGAGGAAAAGGCTTCCTAATCCAGCCTGACGTCTGGGGAATTCAAAGGTAAGGAATCTGCTGCTAAATCATGCCTCTACCAGATAAGGCATTACCAAAGGTAAGTAACTTGCCCATCTATACACACACACATATACATACCACATTCATACAAATAAAGGTGAGTCTGAAGGAATGAACGAACAAATTGGGTCATCTGTATTTAACTCATTTCTCTCCGAAAAGATGTGTTACTGGAAGAAATGTGCATTTTTATTGCAATATGATTGCCATAGTTTGGCATCTTCGAACTTTGTCGTGACTGCCATTCATGCTGGAGCCATAATATCCTCCTCTTTAGAGTGATGAACGTAGGTTAATATGTCAGGTGGGACTTCTAACATGTTTTATGTCCTTCTGACTGTGCGTTCTGTAGAGCCGGATCTCTGTCTCTTATAGATCTGGGCGAATTGCCCAGAACTTATCCTTTACTATCACAGTTTTCTGCATCTCCTGCGATTCACCGGATTCTGAAATTCAACGTCTTAGATCTATTTTCGAGGTCCTTAAGGTGGCCTTGTAGGCCCAAATTTTGCTCTTTTACCACAAGTAATTCTTTTTGGAAGGCTTCTAATTCTTCTTCTGTGGCATTGTCTGCATCCTCTATTGTGGACACACTTTGACCCAGATTGGCGGCATCTTGCTTCATCTCTTTGACTTCTATTCCAACTTCTTCTCACAGCACAAAGAAGTCATCTCTTTACTTAAGGAATAGACCGTCCATGAAGAAGCACATAATTGGGGCCTCCAAATCTCCCTATGTCAGGTAAAGATCACAGTCTCCCCAGTTCTAGCTTGGTATGTTAGGAGTATCCAACTTCTTCAATTATTTCTTGTCCAACATTTCTTTTGTTTTATCCCTCTTATTCTTGCTTGTGGTCAGTGTTGCGGGGGTCATCCTTGCTTACGCAGTGTTATATTCCTTCCTTCTCTTTTAGGCCAGGGCTTCCTTTTATCTTTTTTGTACTTCTGTTATCAAGGCTTTTACTCTAATTTAGGCTGGAGAGTCCACATGGCTATCTGCTAAGCACCCAGTGTCTTCTTCCTGGGCCCACCAGAGCCATCAGTGTGTTTATGGGTCACTCTTCAAGACGTGTCTGCAATCAAGGGTGCAGAGTATGATCTAATAGCCCAGGCCACTTGTAGCAAATGTCTTGGTGCCAGGCTTGCCTCTGTCACTCACTCTGAGAGGCATCTTAGACAGTAGTTCCACCCCCGAGTGTCTTTACGGGGATCTTGCCACCACAGCCCTATCCTGCTGGCTTGGGTAGGGGACCAGCTGGCCAATTTCTGTACTGATGAGTTGTGATCTGGGTTAGTGTTAACCAGCCCCCCACTCACACCCCCCCCCACCCTTCATTCCATTTTGGCATTAGTGGAAGGGTCTGAGACACATTTTGTTGGCGTGGCTGCAAGGTTTGCTTCCTACGCCGCTGCCATCTTGTCCCTACCCACCTTAAAATATTTTTAAACAAAACATTTTAATTATCAGACTGTTTTAAAAACACTTTCTAGTCAGAAGTTGTTCTTATTTAGTACTTCCAAAATGAGCTGCTCGATGGCAATATACCCTAATGTTTTGTCAAAGCGCTGCTGTGCAGTAAGAGTTTGATAACAAAAGTACTTTATAAGAACACTGTTAGTGGGTGTCTCTTTCTCCCACGAGATAACTGTCCAACAAAAATGACACTCCCTTTTATACTGTATAGAAGCGTAACATTGACTATATAGTATAAAGGATGCTTTGCATTCATTAGTTTTTAGGACTCTTCGAGACATATTTACTATCACTGGGCTAGAGTCCACCCATAGGCTTACCATTTGTTCGCATCAGCATCGCTCTCGGATCCTTCATTCCCGTTTGTCCACTGCAAGCATGCGTCATGCCTCTTCTTGTGTTTGGTCCTCCCATAGAGCATGAACCAAGTACTTGTGTCCATCCATTGCTCCCATACTTTTTTATTTGTGTTTAAGCACTCCATATGAGGGCTTGTGTTTTCACTCTCTCCATCCCCTCCCTCCCTCCCCCCGCCCCCATCCCTTTTGTTTCTTCCCCTCCCACCCGCCCCATCCCTTTTTGCTTCTTTCCCCTCCCACCCGCCCCATCCCTTTTGCTTCTTTCCCCCTCCCACCCGCCCCATCCCTTTTGCTTCTTTCCCCCACCCGCCCCATCCCTTTTTGCTTCTATCCCCCTCCCACCCGCCCCATCCCTTTTTGCTTCTTTCCCCCTCCCACCCGCCCCATCCCTTTTTGCTTCTTTCCCCCTCCCACCCGCCCCATCCCTTTTTGCTTCTTTCCCCTCCCACCCGCCCCATCCCTTTTTGCTTCTTTCCCCTCCCACCCGCCCCATCCCTTTTTGCTTCTTTCCCCCTCCCACCCGCCCCATCCCTTTTTGCTTCTTTCCCCCTCCCACCCGCCCCATCCCTTTTGCTTCTTTCCCCCTCCCACCCGCCCCATCCCTTTTTGCTTCTTTCCCCCTCCCACCCGGTCCCTTTTTGCTTCTTTCCCCCTCCCACCCGCCCTGTCCCTTTTTGCTTCTTTCCCCCTCCCTCCCGCCCCGTCCCTTTTTGCTTCTTTTCCCCCTCCCACCCGGTCCCTTTTGCTTCTTTTCCCCCTCCCACCCGCCCCGTCCCTTTTTGCTTCTTTTCCCCCTCCCCACCCGCCCCGTCCCTTTTTGCTTCTTTTCCCCCTCCCGCCCCGTCCCTTTTTTGCTTCTTTCCCCCCTCCCACCGCCCCGTCCCTTTTTTGCTTCTTTCCCCCTCCCACCCGCCCCGTCCCTTTTTTGCTTCTTTCCCCCTCCCACCCGCCCCGTCCCTTTTTGCTTCTTTCCCCCTCCCTCCCACCCACCCCGTCCCTTTTTGCTTCTTTTCCCCCTCCCACCCGCCCCGTCCCTTTTTGCTTCTTTTCCCCCTCCCACCCGCCCCGTCCCTTTTGCTTCTTTTCCCCCTCCCACCCGCCCCGTCCCTTTTGCTTCTTTTCCCCCTCCCACCCGCCCCGTCCCTTTTTGCTTCTTTTCCCCCTCCCACCCGCCCCGTCCCTTTTTGCTTCTTTTCCCCCTCCCCACCCGCCCCGTCCCTTTTGCTTCTTTTCCCCTCCCACCCGCCCTGTCCCTTTTTGCTTCTTTTCCCCTCCCACCCGCCCCTTTTTGCTTCTTTTCCCCCTCCCACCCGCCCCGTCCCTTTTTGCTTCTTTTTCCCCCTCCCACCCGGTCCCGTCCCTTTTTGCTTCTTTCCCCTCCCACCCGCCCCCGTCCCTGTCTCTTCTTCCCCCGTCCCTGTCTCTTCTTCCCCCTCCCACCTGCCCCGTCCCTGTCGCTTCTTTCTCCCTCCCACCCGCCCCGTCCCTGTCGCTTCTTTCTCCTCCCACCCGCCCCGTCCCTGTCGCTTCTTCCCCCTCCCGCCCCGTCCCTGTCGCTTCTTCCCCCTCCCGCCCCGTCCCTGTCGCTTCTTCCCCCGCCCGCCCCTGTCGCTTCTTTCCCCCGCCCGCCCCGTCCCTGTCGCTTCTTTCCCCCTCCCTCCCACCCGCCCCGCCCCTGTCGCTTCTTTCCCCCTCCCGCCCCTGTTGCTTCTTTCCCCCGCCCGTCCCTATCGTTTCTTTCCCCCTCCCTCCCACCCGCCCCGTCCCTGACGCTTCTTTCCCCCTCCCTCCTTCCCACCCGCCCCGTCCCTGACGCTTCTTTCCCTCCCACCCGCCACGTCCCTGTCGCTTCTTCCCCCTCCCACCCGCCCCGTCCCTGTCGCTTCTTTCAAGTCCCTGTCGCTTCTTTCGCTCTCCCACCCGCCCCGTCCCTGTCGCTTCTTTCGCTCTCCCACCCGCCCCGTCCCTGTCGCTTCTTTCGCTCTCCCACCCGCCCCGTCCCTGTAGCTTTTTTCCCCTCCCACCCGCCCTGTCCCTGTCGCTTCTTTCAAGTCCCTGTCGCTTCTTTCCCCCTCCCACCCGCCCCGTCCCTGTTGCTTCTTTCCCCCTCCCACCCGCCCCATCCCTGTCACTTCTTTCCCCCTCCCGCCCCTGTCGCTCCTTTCCCCTACCTGCCTGCCCGTCCCAGTCGCTTCTTTCCCCCTCTCACCCGCCCCCCGTCCCTGTCGTTTCTTTCCCCCTCCCACCCGCCCCGTCCCTGTCGTTTCTTTCCCCCTCCCACCCGCCCCGTCCCCGTCGCTTCTTTCCCCCTCCCCCCCGCCCCGTCCCTGTCGCTTCTTTACCCCTCCCACCCGCCCCGTCCCTGTCGCTTCTTTCCCCCTCCCACCCGCCCTGTCGCTTCTTTCCTCTCCCGAGCCTCGAAAACATTAATGATGAGGATGTGGCGCTGGTGGCGCTATTTGTGTATGACTTTTGTTCGCTTAGTTCTATGCCCACTGCGATTCCTCCACTCATGAGGACGCACTTTACTATCATCACGACAAGGGTACAACTGAGAGCCCATCCTGCTTAATGGGGATTGTTCTGGAAGTTACAGATGAGTCATCCAAGGGAAAAATGAGAGGGCCTATTCCGCCCGGGAGAATTGCACAAGTATTGTTGCAGTATGTTTGACCTTTCAAGTTACGACTTAAGATGAGCAGCCCATGTTTAATTTAGTAAGTAATAAAGTGTGTAGAAGGTGGCTATAGTTAGGACCTAGCGTCCAGAGACAGTGTTATTTGTTATGCTAATAACTTTGGCGCCATTTGAACAATCTTCACGTAATAATGAAAACTAGTGTACAACTCATTTCAGCTGCTGTCTGGAAAGTTTCGGGGGGATTTTTCAAGAGAAGGCCGAGAAAAAGGCAGGGTGTAAAAAACGTGTTTTTCTTGTGCAATTCTCTATGGGAATTTTTTAGCATGACTAGAGCCCGAACCGCTTAATGAAGTTACACTAAATTTGGCAGAAAGCTAGGTCTTGGTCCAGCAAAAGAGTGTTTTGTAATTTGGTGTAAATCCATTAAGTAATTTCGGAGTTATAAAATATTTATACATATCTAGGGACGCCAATCATCCGCTGATCTGACGGGTCTCATGGTGAGTTATAATTGGCTGCAAACACTTCAACCAGGAAGTATTGGCAGCCATCTTGGGACTCATCCGAGTCCCAAGAAAAAACCTAAAATAAAAAAAGGCCAGCGCAGGAATACCCTGACCCCCCCCTAGCCCTGGTGGTGGGGTCCCAAAACGTTTTCTTTGTTCCTCCAATTTTGCAACAAAGGTGGAAAAAAAACCAAGCATGGTCTCCCGTACTTTATCTTTTTTGCACCCCCGCCCTTCCTGGGTGGGATATATTATGTTATTTGGGGGGAGAGGGCGCACGTGGTCCCTCTCCCCAGGCCGAATTTGTCCCCAGGGACCAACACCCCCAGGGTCCCGCCAATATTTAGAAGGGGGGGGGGACACGCAGCCCCCCTCCCGAGCGGATTTAGGCCCCAGGGCCAGACCGTGAAAAGTGTGGGGAAGGGGGCCGTGAGTCATGTAATATGTGAGGTCCTAAGCAGTGCATTGCGGGGGCTTAAGTTATAGTTGGCTCAGGTAACTATAACTGCTGAATTTCACTGGTTTTGAACGAGTGAAATCTGAGCCTATCTATAACGTCCCTGTAACCTTTGTTTTTTCCCCCAGTGGGGGAAAAAAATAAATATGTATGTGTATATATATATGTATATATATATATGTGTGTGTGTGTGTGTGTGTATATATATATATATATATATATATATATATAATTTCAAGCAGATTTCTCCTTCCGTCTTCCCTCGCCCTACGCAGAGGATCGCCTAAGCCGGCGGAGAGTACCGGACATCGTATTTTGCAGTTATCCAAATAATGCGATCACTCAGAGGTAATTTGCAGTGCTATCAGCAGGTAGTTTATTCCAGGTAGGTAACGCGTTTCGCTTGACTCGCAAGCTTGATCACACAGATTGCCAAAGTTGTGACATGCAATACATACTGGTAATAGAAACAAACGAGGTGACATGGTCGTCAAAATCCTGTGTTTACAACGGCATCCATTTTGTAATGTGCACATACGCTATATGAACACAGACATTCTATTGTGCTATCGCCATAGTGGTAATGTAGACTGTATTCAATTCATACATGCTTACTCTATATGTTGAATGATATTATTCAGACTTGTATTCAGGCATACATGTCAAAATCCTGTAACTGCAACAGCATCCTTCTTGTACTGTGCACATGCGCTGTATGAACCCAGAGAATCTATCACCATAGTGGTAATGTAAACTGTATTCAATTCATACATGATTACTCTATATGTTGAACGATATTATTCAAACATGTTATTCAGGCATACATGTTGCAATATTTTGCAAAAATTATTATATACAATGAGCAATGGTTGCCGATTCTCTTAAGGTCAGTTCTACCAATAGTGTTGAAGCTCATCGGGCATGATAGGAATTCTCATGCGTTGAACAGTGTGCTGTCTGGAGGTGCTATCTAATGCACATGATTCATGTCTCTGCTTGAAAGTTACGAGTGAGTCTTCCGGGGCCTGGCGTTTTGTTGTCTAAATACTAACGGAGTAACCAGAGAGAGAAGCGACTTAACGGACATGTGAGGGAGAAGAATCGAGAGTCCAGCGGAACCAAACCACAATCCGATCTGACTCTTCGGGGACCAGTAACGCGCATCCAAGGTTGGCGGTGCGCGATTCGGCTCCAAACAAGGAAGTGAGACGGCAACCGCAAGGAACAAAGACCATCGCTGCAAACGGAGGAACACGCACAACGCTTCAACCCGAAGGTAGGCACTCCGACCTGGGCGGCACGGGTTTCTCTGGGGGGAGGGGGGGTAGGGAGACAGGTCGAATAACGCGTGTCCTTCCCACTTTCCAGCCTACTGTTGTCCTGGGGAAGAGGGCCATGCAAGGGGTATGAAAGCAAGGGCCATACTGAATTAAAGTGTCAACCGTAATCGTATCCATGACACCATAGGAGATCGTATCTGAACGTTATCACGATCTGCTAGGTCCTGGGCAGCGTATCTTCAACTCCCCCACTAACCTGTTGTAACACCGGGGTGTGTACACCCCACGCTTTTCTAATCCTGTTAGCAGATTACCTCTGCGGATAAAAGGACTTTTACACTCTGGGAACCCCAAAATAATTTATTATAATAAGAACCGAGAAGATCGCGCATATTGTATCCACGCGCCTTCTCACCTTAGACACTACAGCAGCAGGAACCTGTACATCAGTGCAGGGGAGGTGCAGTCATCAGACCCTATCCAGATGCTCCACAAACGCACCCTATAGAGCGGCACATACATAGCAAATTAAACAGCTCTGCAGAATAGAGAAACATTTTAAGATGGAAGAAGAATCCGAGAGAAGGGCCGCGGCCCTAAGTCTTTTCGCAAGAGCTCCCAACAAAAGTCAGCAAAGACTAGAAACTAAAGCCAGGGACGCTACACTGCAAGACAAACTGAGAAGGCTGGAAAAGCTAAAAAAATCAGAAACTTCCAAATGGTGGGAAGCCATCTCTCTACAAGACTATATTGACAAAGAGATGGTACCCAGAGGATTACGTATCTATACCACTCCCTCATATGAGTCTCCCAATCCGAAGATGCTGGAAGAATGGGCAGATAATTCGGCTAGAAGCTCAAGACAAATGCTGACCATCCTCGTGAAGTATGCCTGGGAGGATAGAGAATTCATTCTAAGCAAACTCAAAACATTAGAAGAATTAAAAAATCATAAAGAACAAGATCTAATAAAGAAATTTGTGAATGACCTGAAACTGCGACTAAAAACATACGAAGAAGATATCAAAGCCCGAAAACAACGGAAACTGCACCGCGACTGCATAGACTATGAAAGTGGCCGAATTCTCACCTACTCACACAAATACGACCACCTATACAAAAAACTCTCTTTAGGTGAACCACTTGAAAGTGAAACTGAAAATGCCAGCGGGACTGACTCTGTTCAAAGCAGTGACATCGAAGTAGAACAACTCACGACACCAGACACAACAGAGAAAGAAAAAGGCTACAAAAAACAGCCGACTTTTTTAGACGACTTCCGAGTCGTACGAACAAGAAGAGAAATACCCCAAACTGTCCAACCAACGAGAACCCGTGGAAGGGGCCGAGGACGGGGCAGAGGACGAGGAAAAAACCGGGAAGAAACTGGAGACGAAGGAAGAGAGAGTGACAGAGAGAATAGAAGAGGACGAGGAGGATGGCTCATGGGAAACAAACAGAGGGGCCAGAAGAAACCAAAATAATGGATGACAACATGGTAAACAAAACCATCATAAATCTTTCATACAGACCCCTATCCATGAAAGAAAAACGTACACTATGTCTAGGTTTATCCTTTTGTCCCACAAATTCGTTCAACTACCCTGAAACCAGAATTGACATTTTTAAGTTCGTTAGAAAAGTTAAACTTAAGAAATGGCACACTCTTAGAGGTACACCTGAACAAACAGATGAAGTTGTCACAACTTGCACAGACCAGATCGACTTTCTTAGCATTAAGGATAGGGAGGCACTGATAACCATGCAAGAACTCTTATCTAGAGGCAGGTATTGACCCTAGTGACCAAGTGACCTTCCCGCTAACAGACTTACCCGCCAAAACTAATTTTAAACCCAAATCTACCTTTCTTCCAACCATGCCCCATGACAGTATTGATGCCTTTCATGACACAGTAACCAAAGATTTAATCAAAATCCGCAAACAAAAACAGAAGTTTGAGTATGGCAATTTCAGTAAAGATCAAAGCCAGACGATAAAATCCCTAGCTGAAGACAAAAATGTTGTCATCCGCCCAGCTGACAAAGGGGGGGGAACATCGTGCTATGGGACAGATCTGCATATATTGATGAGGCACTTAGACAATTGGGAGATACCAAATTCTATGTGGTAACTAATATACAGGAATACAATGAGAGCATAGTAAACATCTGGAATATGCTCACAGAATACAAAGACAGGGGTATCCTACAATGGGAGGAGTATTGTTATCTTAAGTGTGACTACCCAAGAACACCCATCTTCGATCTCCTCCCGAAGGTACATAAAGACCCTAATACTCCGCCAGGTAGACCCATCGTATCTTCAATGGGATGTGTCTCTGAAAACATCTCTAAATATATAGATCACTTTCTTCGTGAGTATGTGGAAAACCTCCCATCATATATCAGGGACACAAAGGACTTCCTGAGCAAAATAAGGACGATCATATGGGAAGAAGACTTCCTGATGATCACGATGGATGTTAACTCACTGTACTCTATCATTGACCACTCCTTGGGCATACAATGCAGTCAACACTTCCTGAACAATCGGAATATCTGTTTTTTGGAGCATACCACTATGTTGTTAAATCTCATGAAATTTTGTTTACTTAACAATATGTTCTTATTCAACGGCACCATGTATAAGCAAGTACTCGGAACAGCTATGGGTTCTTGCTTTGCCCCAAGTTTTGCTAACCTATTCCTAGGGGTATGGGAAGAAGAAATTCTGAGAAAACTCAGCTCCAACCCGGAAGGGAGTAGGGTGGTCAGATGGTACAGATACATCGACGACTTATTCGTCGTATGGAAAGGCAGTGAAAAGAGCGCCATTGATACTATTACCGAACTAAACACAAACAACTTTAACCTTACACTCACTTACAACATGAGTAGAACACAGATTGAGTTTCTAGACGTAACAGTAGAAATAGAGAAGGAATGTGTCAATACTAAGCTACACAGAAAAGCTACCGCAGGGAATAGTCTTCTCCATGCACTCAGCAGTCATCCAGAAACACTGAAATGGAGCATACCGTTTGGAGAACTGCTGAGGGCAAGGAGAAATTGCAGCACGGAAGAAAACTTCCTAGCCGAACAAACAACCATGCTGACTAGGTTCAAAGAGAGAGGATACCCCAATTGGGTACTATCCAAAGAAAAAGTCAGGAAAATCTCGAGGGAAGAAACACTTACAGATAAACCCATCACCAAACAAGACAATAGTACCAGGGTGATACCGACATATAATAAAGCATCTAAAAAAATATCCAAGATTTTGTACCAGAATTGGAACATCCTTACAAGTGACTCCACAATAGGTTATAAAATGCAAGACAGACCACTCATAACTTACAGAAGAAGTAGAAACCTCAGGGACTTCCTTGTCAAAGGTGATATCACTAGCACGTCACCAAGCACACAGATTGGACTACAGGGATTCTATCCCTGTGGTCACTGTAAGGCATGCAGAAACAGCACGATGAAGAAAACCTACATCACACCGACAGGGGAAAATGTGATCAAACAATTTCTGACTTGCGGGACAAACTTTACCATATATGTCCTCGAATGTCCCTGTAAGATGAGGTATGTGGGTAGCACCACATTAGCAACCAAAAAAAGAATACTTGAACATATGCGAGCAATCAGCAACAAAGATCCCCACTACCCAGTAGCAAGACACTTTGCAGAATACCATCTCTCTAACAACTCACTACTTACCTTTTTTGCCATAGAGCAGATTACACAATCCCATAGAGGAGGGAACAGAACCCTACAGTTACGCAAGAAAGAATCCTGGCACATAAATAATTTACAAACCAAGACCCCTGACGGGCTCAACCAGGATGAGGAACTTAGCTCCCACCTACAGTAACATGCTCAGTTACCTTGCAGATAGTTGCTGTTGGCTTGTGTTATCTTGATAGATGTATGTGTAGCTTTATAGGTAGATTGTATACGATCTTTTTCTCTTTTTTTTTAAGGAATAACCCATTGTTTTATTTGTTACTTTTATAGGAGAAAAGGAAGGGGCGGATCTAAAGGACCGACGCCAGCAGCACCCCCTACCCTTTTCTTCAGTCATCACGGAGGAGTGTCCAACCGTGCAGATAAGAGATTCGTTTGCATTATGAAACTATGTCTCTATATGAATATGGCACTATTCAAATGTTCAAATATTGAGTCACGAATTTGTTTAGCACTGTGGAGTTTTTTGGCTTTAGTTTCCGGGTGTGTGTTTGATATTGCCAGGTTGTGACAGGTGTGTAACACAGAGGACACTTAACAGTTGTGGAACATAGGAGGTACGTATGCAACAGGTACCAGTAGGGCACTGGGCTGCAAATAGAATTTTACTGGCACTTACAGTTCATTACTCATATTACCTATTAGGTACCCTCAGCGCGGCGCAGTTGGGATTTACCCTACATAATGGCACTAGTCCTAATGGATAAATTCATAACTTTTGTTTCTATGCTTTAATTCCTAGCATAGTTTTATTCTGAGCATAGTATTATCTTGATTACTATCTCTATGCCGCATTATGATCAGATATGATTTACAGAGGGCATAAGCACTAATTAAACTGTGGCAGTTTTTATTAATTTGACATTTGAAAGATTTATTTTTGGTACCCCTTGCACCTCCCAGTTGGGAGTTATCGTACATCAGGCACTAGTCCGAATGGAGAGACATGAATCATGTGCATTAGATAGCACCTCCAGACAGCACACTGTTCAACGCATGAGAATTCCTATCATGCCCGATGAGCTTCAACACTATTGGTAGAACTGACCTTAAGAGAATTGGCAACCATTGCTCATTGTATATAATAATTTTTGCAATATATTGCAACATGTATGCCTGAATAACATGTTTGAATAATATCGTTCAACATATAGAGTAATCATGTATGAATTGAATACAGTTTACATTACCACTATGGTGATAGATTCTCTGGGTTCATACAGCGCATGTGCACAGTACAAGAAGGATGCTGTTGCAGTTACAGGATTTTGACATGTATGCCTGAATACAAGTCTGAATAATATCGTTCAACATATAGAGTAAGCATGTATGAATTGAATACAGTCTACATTACCACTATGGCGATAGCACAATAGAATGTCTGTGTTCATATAGCGTATGTGCACATTACAAAATGGATGCCGTTGTCAACACAGGATTTTGACGACCTTGTCACCTCGTTTGTTTCTATTACCAGTATGTATTGCATGTCACAACTTTGGCAATCTGTGTGATCAAGCTTGCGAGTCAAGCGAAACGCGTTACCTACCTGGAATAAACTACCTGCTGATAGCACTGCAAATTACCTCTGAGTGATCGCATTATTTGGATAACTGCAAAAAAAAAAAAAAAAATAGGCCTTGTGTCGAACGCTGGTTTTGAGTGCTGCTCATTGCAAGGGCAACCAGGAGCTTTCACATTTGGCGGCGGTCCAGCCGCCGAGCTTGCACCACCCCGAGAAACAGGGGGGCCACAGGTCCTGTATATACGGAACCAAGTTGTGGACTATCGGCGTGGGATTTAGAACTGACACTGCCGCATGAGGCCCATCTGTGGGCTTGTAATTTTCATGGACAGTATGAAATGCGAACCACATCTCCCACAATGCTCCACTGTGTCATAGGACCAGCCCATCTGGGGGCGTGGAATTGCAGACATAAGGAGGAGGTAGACATGCACGAACCTGATCCATCCAGCCTCTGAGGAAGAAGGACACACCTTCGAAACGCGTCAGGCAATGAAGGATGGGATGGCTGTTATCCTGATCGTGTGGCAGGCGATGTTTTTACCTGATTAAAGGCCTTGTGTCGAACGCTGCTCATTGCAAGGGCAACCAGGAGCGCATATATATATATATATATATATATATATATATATATATATATATATATATATATATATATATATATATATATATATATATATATATATATACTTATACTTAGTGCATATTTGAATTTCTATGTTATGTGCATAGGTGCCTAGATTTGTTTCTAGTAAACACACCCATGTACCATAACCCCAAAATAAGTGCACACTTGAAATTTCCCTTTACTCTTTTCCTGTCTTTTTTGCTCATTCTGCTGACATTTTCTGTTTTTTTTTCATCAGTCTTCCATATCGCTCTCACGTGCATAGTCCATTCACACATTTGCTGTTGGGTAGATTTCAGTCTTTCTTTTACCTGCTGCAGTTTACTTCTCATTATTAGTAATGTCTGTTTTCTTTCAAGCTCCCCTTTATGGCCTCCTTTAACATATAAATGAAAAGGTTTTGATAACAGACGTGATCACGTTCTGTGTTTCAACCCTAGACCTCCATCCCTGGCTGAACATTTCGGGGTTGAACTAAAATTGCAGCCTTAAGTTCCCTGTCATTTTTGTATAATTCCACTGTACACCTAACTGCAGCCACCTCACTTTAAATTGCGTACATTTAACATTACAAATCACTTTTTTCCAGGTGTAGAATTTGGTGCTCGAATGATAACGATTGATTCAAAACAGATTAAACTTCAAATATGGGACACAGTGAGTACATAACTTACAAAAGTCGCATCTTATTCCTTTGTAATGTAGTGTTGGCTATTACAAGTGCACATTATTTCTGCAATTCTGATATGCAAGTGCTTTATTTCAGCATTGTGACTGTCATACTAAGAACTGGCCAATTGAACTGATTTTGCTTTTAGTTTCTGTTTTGCTCTGTTCTTGATGAGTAAAATGAAATACACAAGAAGTTAATTTTGAACTCAACTTAGCATTTTTCATTTGAGAATGCACTCTCTCGTTCTCCATGTTTGTACTATGTTTAAAAGTAGTTCAAATCAGCCAAAAAGGTAGTTTTCCCTCTCATATGTTTAACACATACATTTGTTTTTGTAAGTCATATGTAATTTTACATCTCCATATTTTTTGTAACAGTGGTGTTAAAATGTACACGTAGAATAAAGATTTCCTTTGAGTTGCATTTGCAAGGACTCGCAGCTATAATAGCCGCTTTTTTCATGGAAGATCTGTGAGAATTAATAGAACCCTAGATCTGAGGTGACATACAACTTCTGGAGCAAACCTCCAGTGATCATGGTTCGAACATGACAGTGAGCTTAAAACGAGCTTACGAACATCACTGTAGAAATGCCTGAAATTGGTCATCCAGCAGGTCGCCCATCATTCCTTTTGAATGCTCATACCATGTGCATATACCTTAATTTAATGAAATTCCACTATAAAAATAAATGTTAGGATTGGTGGGGAGTCAAACAAATGCAAATTTCGCATTCAGACTAATTTTTACTTCTTTTATTAGCAATCATGTGTATCAAAAGGGCAACTCATTTCCATATTGTCAAAAACGTATCAGTTGCATTAAAAACTCTTGATTATACATAGCACATCAAGTACTAAAACTACCGCACAACACCTAAATATGAGCTTGAATTAAAAGAACTTGGAAAATAATCGGTGTTGCATTGATGAATAAAATACCTGATCCAAGAATTTAAAAGTTGTATTGCATAGCCAGTTTCATTTATCTCGTATGGGATTTTATTAGTCCATCTGTGATTCCGAAAGTATGTATCTGGAGAGACCAGTGCAACCAGGAATTGATGGATTTAAAAACTTATTACCACACTAGTTATCATTTCTTGATGCATGTTGTAATTCAGCAGGGAAATACCAAAGGAAGATAGCTGACCATTAATTTCATCCAAACACCTGATACTCTTTAGCAGTCATACCTGGCTGATGAGCCCTAATAAGGGCTAAACAGTGTTGGGTTGCTTGTGTTCCTGTTCAGAGAGGATATGGCCTTTCAGTTCGGGCTGGACTGTTCCTATTGGAGCGGGGTCAAGACTGATTTGGATATGGCTGGGTCCAAACTGTGGATCCTAGGTTGCTTGTGTTACGGTTGAGGGATGGATTGGGATGCGCCCAAGTGATTGCCAGTAGCTAAGATTAATTCAAACATTCCATCAATCACCGTTTTCTATACTTATTGTAGCATTCCAGTTGGCCTCTGCGTTGTTTAGCCCGGGCTTATATCCTGCTTGAGTAAAGATAAAAAGGATTTAGAAATGCTACGAAATTCCTGGTGATGTCTATGGAAACCTTTACTTCTAGTTGATGTAGTGGGCTATCGGAATGTTGTGCATTCAGAGCCAGAGGAATGTATGTGCTCTGGCTGTGGCTGGACTCTACATTCTTTCTAAAAGTTGAGGTGAAGCAGAGATGTATACTTCTAGCTGCCATGATAGAGACAGAGCCACAATGCACTTACCAACGTATTGACTGTCATCTGACTTTGTGGCTAAGTCTAGGTCGCTGCCAAAGATCTGTCCAGTGCAGAAGATGCTCATAAATTGATGAATGGCCACCCTAATCAGTCTCCTCCTCCAACACGTATTCTGGCCAAGAGGCACTGCTGTAGAGTTTTGAAGTTCGATTCAGCTGTGGTTTCTTCACTTGGGTGGGGGAGTGTGAAACCCCGCCCGCTGCTAGCCTCGCAAGAAAAATAAAATGGCAATGAAAAGATTTAATTGCCATTTTATTTTTCCAAAGTGCGCACTCACCGCACTGCAGCAGCTAGCCTTCCCAGAGACATGCGGGGCATGTCCTTGGCAGCAGAGGACAGGAGCAGTGGCTGGCTGGCTGGATGCTCCAAAGTTCGCATGTCACTTTGGCCGACTGTCTTGGGCAAGCCAAAGTGTCATGCGCACTTTGAAGCTCTCCACCTAGCTGTCTTAGACAGCTGGGTGGTGACCAAGCACAGGCCTACAGGGCCTGAAGGAGCATCCAGCCAGCCCGCTCTATTCCATCCTGGCGCTGCTCTCACAGCATTAGAGCAGCACCAGGATTGGTTAAGGGAGTTGGCTGACACCCATGCTGGAATGGAGAAGATCGGGAGGAGCGAGGACGTGCAAGCCAGGTAAGTGATTTATGTTTTTTTTCTTTTCCTTCTGCCCTCTACTTCCAACCCTACCCCTTTCCAATCAGACGCAATGATACTGGCAGCGGCGGTTTGCCCCCTCTACCCCCCACCCCCACCCGTCCCCATAGCTGGCAGCCGCAACTGGTGAGATTCTCATATAAATGGCATCTTCGTGTAATAAGACAGACATACAATTAACTGCAAGTATGGCGCAAATTAGATACTAGGACTAGATGATAATTTGATCTGGTTATCTGGAAGCTACCATTCAATCAGGTGAGCAACCTCTATTTTTAATTAAGATATTGTTATTCTTGAGGAAGTAGTCCATGTTCTTGCATCATTTTTATAAATAAACTGCATCACAAACCTTTAGCTGGAAATTCACCATGATGCCATAGTAAGGGCTAGCTCAGCAGAAGCTCAATTTGTCACGCATTGGCAGTTAAAAAGTGCTTTTTTGGTTTAATGGGGTTGTTACAGCACACATAAGTACATTGGCCATGGGGATGGGGCTACTTCTAGTGCAATATGTACTCAAATGGGCATGCTCAGTGTGCTTCTGAACAAATCATCATTTTGGAAATAATCCAACATCATAAGAATTGCATTTCCATATTCTATCTAAGATAATACACTTGATTGAAAAAGTGACACTACAAGTTCAAAGACGGAGTGCTTTCAGCTAAAAATTGACTAAGGCTGTGAAGCATACTAGCAATGCAGGAAACAGTTGCCCTGAACTGACCAGTAATATCTGTTAATATTGAAGCAACAGGGCCTTCATGCTTCTCGTTTTTGCCGTCATGAGGTGCATAAAGGGGCATACTTTTTACCAACATGGATATGGGGCTGCTAAGGTTACCTTATATTTTGCATGTTGGTAAGAAATATCAATTCCTTTAACCAAACTGTGTTCATTTTCTCAGTTAACCCAATTGATTCTTTTAATTGTTGCCTAGTACTGACCTTTCCCTAGATTTCTGAGTCAGATATCAGCACTTGCATTTTTCATGTCTCTCATGGTCAGCGATTAACTTGGTAGATTGAGCATTGAAAGAGAAATTCCCCTCTTACTTTTGTCCATGTTCCAAAGCAGCTCCCAAAGCTGCCATAGTTCTGCCAGTGAGCTGAATGAGCAGAGGTCCTCGTGCACATACTAACGCAGCTCTTGATTGTGTCCGAGACAGCAAGGAATGGAGTTAGGGAGGAGACTTCCCTAGAAATGTGCAAGCGATCTGCTTCCCAAACAGCCATATCCTGCGCAGATAGGAAAACAGGGACGTGTTAAAATCACGGACAACCCTTTTTTGTTAATCCTCTTGTATATACAGTTGATGTTAGGCCAGATTAGTGCACTTTTTTATGAAATGTCTTATCGCAAGGTCACCCTAAACTAAGATGTGCAGGGGAAAGCGCGAAAGAAAGCAGGATGAGCTGGAAGATTTAAATAAGCACACTGATACTAGGAGCTGCCACTCTTCCCGGATGGCGAAGCATCAATAAGTGATGCTGTTCATTATATGCATCGAATTGCATACTTTATCAATGGCCGTTGCTTGCAGAATCGACCTCTGCTACATCATACACAGCAATGCAACAGCAGCATTCTTCTGCACATGTCAGAAAATGGCAAGTAAAGGTATGTGATTAGGCTTGCCATTTGTTTCGCAGGGCCCATTTCTTGAAACATCACTGCAGTCCATGCCCTCAATGCCTGTCCAATCCTGGTTTAAGATGGCAATATGGGAATAGCAGCGTCTGTCTGACAAAGGCCACAGTTGCTAGTCCATATAAATGTTCATGCCCCCCAGAAACACCAGCCAGCCCACCATCTCCAACTGGACACCGATCATGGCCGAAGACACTGCCTCGACCATGAAAAGCATCCACTCGGGGGGCCCCCACCGACCCCTGCCCCCCTCACATCTACCACAGAGCCGTGGCCGCCATCGCACCCGAACTACAACGCACCATCAACACCACCTTCAAAACAGGCACCTTCCCAGACGACTGGAAGCGCGCAGAAGTCAGACCCCTGCTCAAGAAGCCCACAGCTGACCCCACCGACCTCAAGAACTATCGGCCCATCTCGCTCCTCCCCTTCGCAGCCAAAGTTGCAGAGAAAACAGTAAACAGGAAACTGACACGATTCATTGAAGAAAACGCCGTCCTCGACCCGTCCCAATCCGGATTCCGAAGCAACCACAGCACAGAGACCGCCCTACTCGCCGCCACAGACGACATCCGCACCCTCCTGGACCAAGGCCACTCCGCAGCCCTCATCCTACTCGACCTATCAGCGGCCTTCGACACAGTCTCCCATCGCACACTAGTCGTCAGACTACACGACGCAGGCATACAAGGAACAGCCGTGGACTGGATCCGATCATTCCTCACCGGAAGAAGCCAAAGGATCAGACTCCCACCCTTCCTCTCCGACCCCACGAAAATCACCTGCGGAGTCCCACAGGGTTCATCACTGAGCCCCACCCTCTTCAACATTTACATGGCCCCCTCGCAGCCATCGTCCGACAACACGGCCTCAACATCGTATCCTACGCCGACGACACCCAGCTCATCCTCTCCCTCACCAAAGACCCCACCACTGCCAAACTCAACTTCCAGAAAGGAATGCAAGACGTCGCAGTCTGGATGACCAACAGCTGCCTGAAGCTCAACGCTGAGAAGACAGAAGTCCTCGTCCTCGGTACCACCCCTTCTGCATGGGACAGCACCTGGTGGCCGACCGCCCTCGGAAGCCCACCTACCCCCTCAGACCACGCCAAGAACCTCGGCATCGTACTCGACTCATCACTCTCCATGATCCGACAGGTCAACGCCGTCACCGCCAGCTGCTTCATCACCCTCCGCATCCTCCGCAAGACCTTCAAGTGGATCCCCCCTGAGTCAAGGAAGACAGTCACCCACACACTCATCACCAGCAGACTGGACTATGGAAAAGCACTCTACGCCGGCATCATCTGAAAGAGACACGTTAGTGACAGATTCCTTACCTTAGAATATCCCCAGGCGTCAGGCTGGATCCGGAAAGTTTTGCGTAGCAGTACCCTTGCGCGTCGGTAGGCGGCGTCGTGCGGCTCCGCGTCCGTCGTCGGCGTCGTGATCGCCGGGATGACGTCGCGGGCAGTACTTAGGCGCCGCCCCTGCGCGCTGACGTCAGTTCTTCTTTTTCCGCGCCAGCAAGCGCAGATCCGGGAAGAGCAGTGCCCTGGTCATTTTTTGACCATACTTTTTGGTGATTTTTTCACTGTTTTTCCATCTTTCAAGGTGTCGTAGGGATGCCCGGCTTCAAGCGATGCGGCACCTGTGCGCGGATGATGTCCGTCACCGACCCGCATTGGGAGTGTCTCTTCTGCCTCGGCCGAGGCCACGACACGGAGTCTTGTACCGACTGCCAGGCCCTCCACCCGAAAGCTTTGCGAGAGCGGTCTCGAAAGCTCCTCGAGGCCCGGCATTCGGCTCCGCGGAAGCCCCGGTCGCGTGAGAGGTCCAGGGGTCGATCGCGGAGTCCACACCGGTCGTCGGCGTCGAAGTCTTCTTCGTCCGGTAAGTCGAAGCACAAAAAGTCCAAAAGCATCATCGCTCTAGGACTTCGCCTCGCCGGTCTCGCGACTCGGCTGAGGCCCCTCCCGGCACCGTCCCCGCCCCCGCGGCCCCGGACATGGCTGTGGAGTCGCCCCCGCCATACCCGCCCTTCCCGGGTTCGGGGCGGATCCGGCCAAAGTACAGGAATTCCTGTCGGCCATGGCCCGCCTCTTCGGGCCTTCAGGCCCCTCCGGTGCGCCTTCGGGCCCCGCGGGCCCTGATGGGGTTGCTCCGGCGCCGCCGACGGCTTCGGCCCCGGCGTCGCCCGTGCCTCCAGCCTCGATCCCGGCTCCGGCCCCGGCCTCGATCCCGGCTCCACAACCCCCATCGACGCCGGTCGACCTAACGACACCTCCGCCGGCGCCGATGTCTCCGGTGCCGTTCTCGGCGCCGCCCTGGGCTCCGGGCGGCGTCGTCCCCTGTTACTTCCGGCTCCGGACATGGATCCGGACCGACGTCGCTCGACGCCGGCTCCGGCGCCGATGGGACCTTGGGTCCCAACTGTCCCTCCTCCTCCTTATTTTGAACCAGAGGAGGACCAGTTGGACTGGGAGGGGTCTGATGACCCTCTGACACGACACTGTCAGTACGATCAGGACTGGACAGAGAGTCTAGGGAGGCCAGTGGTCTGGATACTTCCCCTGACACTGGCATGCTGTCTCCTCCCGTGGCTACGGAGGAGGGAGCCAATTTTGGTACGGTGTTGCGTAGGGCAGCTGGGGCCTTACGTCTCCAACTTCCTACTTTGACGGTCAAGCCTAACATCTTGACAGAGGTGCTTCAGCCGGCAGCCTCCTCTGCGGAGACTGTGCTGCCGTTTAACGACGCCCTCACTGACGTTCTTTTGGGCGCCTGGTCCAAGCCCAACACAGGGGCTCCTGTGGATCGGAACGTGTCACGACGCCATCGCCCAGCTCCGGGCGACCCGCTGTTTCTCTCTGTCCACCCCACTCCTGAGAGCTTGGTTGTCCAAGCCTCCGCTTCCCAAACCGCCTTCCCTACCGCTCCTCCGGATAGGGAATCCAAACGCCTGGATCAGTTTGGGAAGAAGGGTTTTTCTTCCTCCAGTGCTGGCTTGCGGTCCGTTAACACCGCTTGTCTTTTGGGCCGATATACCCACTCCCTGTGGGATTCGGTGGCGGATGTTTTGCCCCAGTGTCCTGAGGAGGTCCAGACACTGCTTTCCCGCGCCATTGCGGAAGGAAGGGATGCGGCTAAATACACCATTCGTTGTGGCCTCGACACCGCCGACTCGCTGGGCAGGTCTATTGCAACGACGGTGGCGCTCAGACGCCACGCCTGGCTGAGAACCACTGGTTTTTCAGGGGATGTCCAGAATACTCTCATGGACATGCACTTTGATGGAGTCGGTCTTTTGGGTCCAAAGCAGACCATGCGTTGGAGCGCTTTAAGGACTCACGGGCTACTGCCAAGTCCCTGGGCCTTTCTGCTACACGCCCTCCGCAGACTTCTGCTTTTCGCCCCTATCGTGGCCACGGTAGGGGCGCCCTTCACGTCAGCAGCCCAGCCACCGGCCCGCGCAGCAGGCGTCTTCGCGTGGCCGAGGACGTGGATTCCGCCGTGGCGGATCGGGCAACCAGCGTGCGGGTCAGGCCACCACCTCCAACCCGTCCGCGGCCTCCAAGCCCTCCTAGTCCCTCCTTTCAGGTGCACAGCACGCCAGTAGGGGGCAGGGTCCGCCATCACCTTCCCCACTGGCGCACCATCACCTCGGACAGGTGGGTCTTGGACATTGTCCGAAGGGGCTACTCCCTCCCCTTCGAGACCACCCCCAGCCATGCCACCTCAATTCCACCGCATGTCAGGGGATCACTTGGTGCTTCTACAGAAGGAAGTCACGGCCCTCTTGACCAAGAGGGCCATCGAGCATGTTCCGACCCCAGAAGTAGGGCGTGGTTGCTACTCCCACTACTTTCTGGTGCCCAAAAGGACAAGGAGGACATGCGTCCTATCTTGGACCTCCGGAACGTCAATCGCTTCCTCCGGAAGGAGAAGTTCAAGATGCTCACCCTAGCTCAGGTCTTGACTGCCCTCGACCCTGGAGACTGGTTGGTAGCGTTGGACTTGCAGGACGCGTATTTCCACATCCCCGTCCTGCCGGCCCACCGGCGTTACCTTCGGTTCACGGTAGGCCACGAGCATTTTCAGTTCACCGTGCTCCCCTTTGGCCTTACAAGTGCCCCTCGGGTGTTCACGAAAGTGATGGCGGTGGTCGCAGCTCATCTGCGCCGGGCAGGGGTTTCAGTCTTCCCCTACCTCGACGACTGGCTGCTGAAGGCGGGCTCGTCCCAGGCAGTCGTCTCCCACCTCCAGACTACGGCCGAACTCCTGCACTCGCTGGGGTTCTCCATCAATGTGCCGAAGTCGCATCTGATTCCTTCTCCACAGCTCCTTTTCATCGGAGCAGTTCTGGACACGACGCAGTTTCGGGCCTATCCTCCCGAACGGCGAGTCCGGGATATTCAGGCTATGATTCCGATCTTTCGGCCTTTATCCTGGGTTTCGGTACGGATGACCCTGAGGCTGCTGGGCCTCATGGCCTCCTGCATCCTGCTGGTCACTCATGCCAGATGGCATATGCGGGCTCTGCAGTGGGACCTGAAGTTCCAGTGGGCGCAGCACCAGGGCAACCTGTCCGATCACGTCCAGATCTCGGAGGGGACTGCAAGACAGTTGCAGTGGTGGCTCTCGAACCGGCAATGGGTCATGGGCAGGTCCCTCTCCCTTCCCCAGCCAGACCATACAGTTGTGACGGACGCGTCCCTTCTGGGATGGGGCGGTCACATGGGAGAGGCGGAGATCAGAGGCCTCTGGTCTCCGGGCGGAGTCCCGGCTCCATATCAACCTTCTGGAGCTCCGGGCGATCCGACTTGCACTCAAGGCATTCCTTCCCTCTGTCAAAGGGAAGGTAGTGCAGGTGTTCACAGACAACACCACCGCCATGTGGTACTGCAACAAACAGGGCGGGGTGGGGTCTTGGACCCTTTGTCAGGAGGCTCTGCGCCTCTGGACATGGCTGGAACATCAGGGCATGTTCCTGATGGTTCAACACCTGGCAGGTTCCCTGAACGCCAGGGCGGACGAACTCAGCCGCAGGTGCATGATGGATCACGAATGGCGTCTTCACTCGGAAGTGGCGCAAGGACTCTTTCTACAGTGGGGAGAGCCTTGGTTAGATCTATTCGCCACCGAAGAGAACGCGCAATGTCATCAGTTCTGCGCGTTGGAATTTCCAAGGCGGCACTCGCCGGCGACGCTTTTCGTCACGAGTGGAGTTGCGGTCTTTTGTACGCCTTTCCGCCTATACCACTTCTACCCAGAGTGTTGAAGAAGATTCGGCACGACCGGGCCCAAGTCATTCTTGTGGCTCCGGACTGGGATCGAAGAGTTTGGTATCCCGAGCTACTCAATATGAGCATAGATCCCCCGATCCGTCTGCCTCTTCGGGAGGATCTTCTGTCGCAGCAGCAGGGAACGGTCCTCCACCCGAACCTGTCCAATCTACACCTGCTTGCGTGGAGATTGAGCGGCGGCAGTTGATTCCTTTCGACTTGCCTCCCGAAGTTTGTGATGTGATTCTGGCAGCCAGGCGTCCCTCCACTAAGGTGGTATACGCCTGCAGGTGGAACAAATTTGTGGCATGGTGCACAGCAAAGGCTGTGAATCCCCTTTCTGCCCCTCTTTCTGAGGTCCTTCTGTTCCTTCTCTCTCTGGCCCAACAGTGTTCTGCCCTGGGTACCATCAAGGGTTATCTTTGTGCTATCTCGGCCTTCCTCAGGCTCCCTGATCAGCCCTCCCTTTTCAAGTCCCCTGTTGTTAACAGGTTCTTAAAAGGCATTACTCACCTCTTCCCTCCTGTTCCGTTTGTGATGCCTCAGTGGGACTTGAACTTGGTTCTTACCTTTTTAATGTGCGCTCCCTTTGAGCCTCTACATAACTGTCCTCTTCGTCTTCTGACTCTGAAGACAGCCTTTCTGGTGGCCATCACCTCCGCTCGGCGGGTGAGTGAGCTCCAGGCTCTATCTTGCAAACCTCCCTTTCTGTCTGTTCATCCAGACAAGGTTGTTCTTCGGACGCGTCAGTCCTTCTTGCCAAAGGTGGTTACTGCTTTCCACATTGGGCAGACCATCACTTTGCCCACCTTCTTTCCGCCTCCGCATCCTTCTAGAGAGGAAGAGAGGCTCCACCGTCTGGACCCAAAACGTGCGCTCTCCTTCTATATCGACCGCACAAAACACTTCCGGGTGGATGACCAGCTCTTTGTTGGCTACGTGGGCGCCAAAAAGGTCGGGCGGTGCACAAGAGGACCATCTCCCGCTGGGTTACCTTGTGCATCAAGACCTGCTATTCTTTGGCTAAGAAGGAGCCTCCTGTTGGGCTGCGTGCCCATTCCACCAGGGCAACGGCTGCTACCACGGCCTTGGGCCGCGGTGTTCCGCTGCCGGTTATCTGTCAGGCAGCTACGTGGGCCTCGCTGCACACGTTTACAAAGCATTACTGCCTTGACAGTCAGGTCCGGAGGGACGGCTTCTTTGGCCGTTCTGTCCTCCAGGACTTCCTTGTCTGATCTTTGTTCGCAGACCCACCACCGGGGTTGGTATTGCTGGGGTATCTATTCTAAGGTAGGAATCTGTCACTAACGTGTCTCTTTCAGATGCACAAGTTACTAACTTGTGTAACGATATATCTGTAAGAGACAGTAGTTAGTGACAGATTCCTTACCGCCCCACCCATCCTCCCCGTTCTGCGAACTGATTTCTAGGGTTAAGGACATCCCTTTCAGGGCCCTAGTATTTTTTCAGACACCTATGTCAGCTTCTTGCATGGCTCTGCGTTCCTGGCGCGGAAAGTCGTGTACAGAACTGACGTCAGCGCGCAGGGGCGGCGCCTAAGTACTGCCCGCGACGTCATCCCGGCGATCACGACGCCGACGACGGACGCGGAGCCGCACGACGCCGCCTACCGACGCGCAAGGGTACTGCTACGCAAAACTTTCCGGATCCAGCCTGACGCCTGGGGATATTCTAAGGTAAGGAATCTGTCACTAACTACTGTCTCTTACAGATATATCGTTACACAAGTTAGTAACTTGTGCAACAAGTCCCTACTCCGCAAACTCCAGACAGTACAGAACACCGCCGCCAGACTCGTCCTCTGCATCCCCCGACACGAACACATCAGCCAACACCTACGAAGTCTCCACTGGCTCCCCGTGGAGAAAAGAGTCACTTTCAAAATCCTCACTCACGCCTACAAATGCCTACACAACAACGGACCCAAATACCTCAACGACAGAATCAACTTCCACGTACCCAAAAGAAACCTCTGATCTTCCAACCTCGCACTGGCCGAAACCCCGCGCATCCACAGAGCCAGAGCATGCGGAAGATTCTTCTCTCACATTGCAGCCAAGACCTGGAACGAGCTACCGGCAGACATCAGACGCGCCCCCTCCCTGAACACCTTCAGCAAGACCTGGCTCTTCGGCTAAACAGATCTGCGGACCCCCCCTCAGCGCCTTGAGACCCTCACGGGTGAGTAGCGCGCTTACAATTCCCTGATTGATTGATTGATTTAGAGCTCAAGGAGTCAAGCAAGTCTGTGATTCTCGTAACTGTAAACTTGTGTGGTTTTGAGGAGGAGCAAAGGAACAGTTGTGTCCTCCTAAAATAAATATGGGATAATATGATTCCTTGGAGATAGGCTGACCAGAATGTGTAAACTTTCTTTCAGACGGGCAGATGTTCGCCTTTGAAGAAGTTGTCTAGAAATGTAGGATGATATGCACATTTATATGAATATTCTCAACCCAAGATGCTGCAACCAAATTCTGTTTTAGAGCTGTTCAGTCTCAACATAGATGCACTCTCTGTGGCACGGGCTGGATAGCATAATCTTAGACATCTTCCAGTTATGCCAGAGTGCTGGCTCAGAATTGTGAGACAAAACCTTCATCTTTCTGCTGGTGCTTGAGAGGGCAGCTTCTGGTGACTCACAGGGGCTAGTTACGGAGCTTTTTATAGAGCCTCTCAGTGGGTTAATAATCCATCATCTGAGGCTCTTTCTGCTACTAGGTAGCTCCCTGTTTTTGGCACTCTGACATCAGACGAATATGGCAACACACTTGCACACAGGCACGCTCATGTCCCCCTCTTCTTGCATGTCAGCCTCGTGGGGTGCCTTCTTTAGTATATCATACAGTGTTGACGTAGCTCCAAAGATGTTTGGGGGACTTTTACAGAGAATTCGTAGCTTTTTGAGCAAGAGGGTGCTGTATATAAAACATCTTGTCATGTGTTCACTCTAGGCCCGGGCAGGAACACCACCATTTTACATGTTCACTTTTAAAATTGACATCTTTTCCTGAATGTTGACGTTTGACACACTTTTTTAAATTTTTTTATATCTTGTGTGCCCCAGAGCCCACACAGGGCACCTCACAGCATTTTTCATGTTGTGGGCCACAGGGGAAGGAAGACCTATGGCCCCCTCTGTCAGCATCATACTGGGTGCTGGTGGGAGCCAACTCCATTACTTTGCTCCTTCCCATGCGGGAGCAGCATTTTTCATGGCTCCCATCCAGGTGGGAGCAACGTTCTGTTCCCTGCCCAGGAGAGTGCGGACATACCCTGCTCCCAGGCCCCATGGCATGGGGTCCCTGCGGATGATCAGTGTACAGATTTAAGGCAACCGTTCAAAATTGATAGTGCTAATGAATGAGCAATAAAAATCAGAAAGAACCAAGGCAACAAACTATCAAAAATACAAAATTATAATTTATTCGATTCTTAACAATTGAATAACCTATGATATTCATACATTCACTTTCATGTCCTTCAATCAAGCTCCCATGCACACTGAATACAGATTAAAAACATTATTGGAGAGATGACAGTTTACACAACAATGGTGAGTTGACACAATGTATAAAAAGCAGATTCAATTGAAAACCAAGTGGCACAAATTCGAAAGACTGGTGGTGTGCTACGCGCGTTTCGGCACAGCAAGGGTGCCTTTGTCAGGAAGAGGGCCACAATAGGAACATATGATGAATCTACTGTTGATGGTTATGTAGAGACCAGTCGTGTTTAACAGTCAAGAAACAATGTAGTTCTTGATAATTAATCTCAATTGCCAAAAGCTTTGGTTAAGATGAGAAAACCAAAAAAACGCTGTCGATATATCATTGTGTTAATTTATGTTCGTCCTCTGGTATTTCCAAAGTATTGCTGTGTGCCTGAATTGGCAATGGAGATAGTAATTCGTCGTCACTGGTGAAGACAGACTAGCGTGGTGATGTACAAAATGCAATGACTGATTATCACGTCTTTATTTCCAATGTTTGATATAATGCATTACATGTCTGTTTTCAGGCAGACTAACTGAGAGAAGGAACCCCATATCCGGAGGCTCCTTATCGGCCGAAATCAATCCTTGCATTCGTCAAAAAGGATTCTATCCAGCCCTCTCAACCTTATCGCATTATAAGCAAAAAAATGCTTTTATATTACACAGTGGCTGTCGCCAATGTGTAGTTATAATAAGGTTACATTTTCCATATGAAGAACCATTTTTGTTTCACTAATAACCTTGGTTCTGTTTGACAAATCTTCACAATACTTTCTAAACAAAAACGTTTAGCTACCAGAGCTGGTTTCTGAAAAGTTTCAGGGTGATCTGTTGAGCATGAGCTTGCAAACAAAGGGATCCCATAACGCTTTTTCTCCATGCCATCATCAAACTCTTTATTTCGGTAGAATACCATAAAAGATACAAACGTTCAGAATAAGCATCATACATTCCAATTAGGAAGTGACATACAAGTCAATATTAAAAAGAGATACAATTAAAAGAAAAAGACAAGATGTCGAGGTTATAGCAGCAAACAAAGAGTACCTAAGCACCACGATTAAGGTGATTCGTAGCTTTCGGGCTACGGTCAAGCAAAGGTCATTGTGCAGAGTAACAAGGTGCCTGTGTAAACTGCAAATGCGTTTGTTAAAAATTTGTACAGTCGTCGGACCCTAAATTTACATTCATGGACATTACACAACAAGATTAAAATACATATTTAAAAGACGCCAGTATTCACAATAAAACAGAAATAGGAAAAAGTAGAATTTGATGATGTTCAAAGTAACAAGACTGATTACAATTTGAAATTATAGATCATTATGACAATTGATCATGCTGGGGCGGATCGTCACATCTTTGGCTCTCGGGGTGGGTAACGGGATTAGGAGTGCCCTTCTTCTGATAGCCCAGCAATGGCTTAAAAGTTTCGCAACTGCGCACACGAATAGAGGTCTTGCTTCAGATTTCAATATGCGCAGGGCCACTCTAAAGTCTTGAGTACCAAGTTGTCTGCAGACTGGGGTTAGCCATTTGCCCCTAGGTTTTGCATATGCTGTACAAACAAAGAGAACATGACCGATGGATTCTTGCGGGCAGGGGCAACAGGGGCAGCCCTTTGACTTGGCATTGTTAGTCAGCCAGGAGTTTGTAAATGCATTAATTGGCAGACTACCATGCCTAAATTGGACATAGAGCTTCCTGTCAGCCGGCTCCTTGATAATATCAAGGTAGCTTTCTAGGGATCAGCGGGCTTTGAAGCTTCTAAATTCTTCAGTCAGTCTGCCCTGATTACTGTTGGAATATGCATTTTGCTCGACCCATTCCCAGTATAGTAGTTTGATGTGGGTTGGTGGACAGCCAATGTTGTGTCCTGATAGGCCAATGCTGGATATGAGGCTTTTGACATGTTAGATCCAGCCTATTTTATTCATAGTGTCTAGAGCACAGACCTCATTAAAAGCTACGGCATAGGGTGTCAATTCAGAAGTGGTGACCAATCTCTGCCAAAATAGCAGGGGGCGAAGCTCCGTCAGGCCACTAATAGGCTTGATACCCATGTCGAGCTTTAATGGACAGAGAAGAGTACTTTGCGGAAGAGATACCAGATTTCTAAGGAACTTGTTCTCCGTAGATGTGAGGTCACTTGCTCTCACCATGCCCCACAGCTCTGCCCCATAGAGGGCACTGCTCACAGCCTTGCAGCTATATAATTTCAACACTGGTGCTATCGGCTTGGTGTAGGAGAGACAGTGTTCTTTCCTCAGAGCCCTGGTTACCTGTGAGAATTTGAGGTGGGCCTTATTGAGGTGGTATTTCCAAGCCATACCCTCCGATAGTTTGATTCCCAGGTAATCGAAGGCGCTCACTCTCTCTAGGTGGGTATTGTCTAGGAACAGATTTCCTTTAAAGGACTTATGGGGGTTCAGCAACATTAGCTTGGTTTTAGTGGTGTTTATTTCCAAACCCCTGCTGTCGCAGAAGAGCGTGAATTGATTTAATAATTTTTGTAGGCCCATAGGGGTCTTTGAAACAAGAAGAGTGTTGTCTGCGAATAGGAGGGTGGCGATTTTTTTGGTTTGCTAAGGAGGGAGCGTCTGCTGAAATGGTAGATAAAAGCTCAGCCACTTGGTTGATGTAAAGTGAGAACAAGGTTGGAGCCAGGACGCAACCCTGTTGTTCCCCCCCGCTGTATTTTGATGGGATCTTTGACTTGTCCTTGACTACCCCATCTTACCCTGGCAAAATTCTCTTCATGAAGTCTAATTAGAAGTGTCAGGATTTCCGGGGGCATACTCATATCCCCAAGCATCCCCCATAATTTGTCTCTGGGGAAAAGGTCAAACGCTGATTTTAAATCAATGAATGCGATGTATTGGCTCCCCTTGCCCAGCAAAACCACCTTCCAGTACAACATGAGCAGGCGGAGAACCTGATCGATTGTGCCAGTCTTCCGACGAAAGCCCGCTTGGAACGGAGAGAGGATATGATTCTCATCCATCCAATCCTGCAATTTCTGTAGGAAAAATTAGACGATGATACAAAAATAAAACAAAGCGGCTGAACAGAATTATACCAAATTGAGCAGAAAGCTAGATCTTTACCCACAAAGCCTGCTTTTTTGTAATTTGGTGTAAAAATGTATAGGTATCAGTTACTGCGGGAGTCCTGGAGATAAAAAGAAAAATTACAAAAAAGAAATCCGATTTGGCTGATCGCACGGAACCAAAGAACCTGATTGGCAGTCGCAATATGAATAAAACTGTTATGGCCGCCATTACAGGGCTCAGGTTAAGTTCTAGTTAGCTCTGTAAACTATAACTGTTTTTTTTTTTTTTTATTGAATTGTTTAACTGACATTTTCACCTATCTACAACCTAACTTTTTCACTGAATTTCCAAGATGTTTTTTTAACAAAGTATGATACTACTAGACCTAATTATAAAATCACTTTAGTCTTTGGGTTTTTCAGTTGCCTTCTACTGTGCATGTAGTATACATAATGGGTAACCGTGTAGTATAGTCCAGCATTGCCATAGAGAAGCTCTGGTCGCTGCATAAA
Source organism: Calotriton arnoldi (assembly GCA_963921515.1). Taxonomy (NCBI): domain Eukaryota; kingdom Metazoa; phylum Chordata; class Amphibia; order Caudata; family Salamandridae; genus Calotriton; species Calotriton arnoldi. The sequence goes on along the minus strand of CAWUFW010003480.1, from coordinate 1,683,297 downwards.
TCACGAGGCTGAAGGTCAGGTGGTTTGTAAATTTCACCAAAACTCCTTGATTGCAATAGAGCATACTGCACATTACCCATATGTATTTTTTATATTTCATGTTTATTTTGGGATAGTATCTTGAGAAACGTATTTTCTTTAAATTGCAGCTAACAATGGCTACTGATAGAATATTTTGATTTACCTTTCATGAATAAATTGTTGATCAAACAACGGACAGTGGTGAGTGCAAGAGAATTTATGCACGTTTGTGGCTTCAGCGTCTACCACAAAATTATGGATTTATTGCATTTGCCACATATTTTGTGCACGAATTGCAAAATTTGTAGATTTCACTAAAATGTTTTCTAGCTAAAATGGATGAAAATAATACTTCCAGCGAATGTGCCGCATAATTTGCACGTATGCTACATAATTAAGAAAACCCTGTTGCATAATTTGGTCCTCCGTGCCACATAATCCTGTAGCCCAAACAGTGTCGAAGCTTTGTGGAATGGTTTAGGGCTGTCATCATCATGATGAAATCTGAATTTCACAATGTACATTGAAATATTGTGAAATATTACAGTATTGTTTCAATAAATACACCCAAACATGTAATAAATAAATATATGTTTGGAGATGAGAACACAAAAAGCAAATGCACAGGAGATGGAGGGCAAACATAGGGGCTTCAGGGAAAGGCAGGATGGCACAGAGGAGCTGCAATGTAGCCGGGGCAGGCAGGGCAGCAGATTGGCAGTGATCACGCAGAGGTTTGTAGCATAGGTTCAGGGCGAAAAGAGCAGCTGCAGGAGGTACTGGGTACACATAGAGCGGGACTACAGAAAAATCAGGGGCAAACCAACCATCATATCCATCATTCAGCACAAGCAACATCAAACACCACTGTATCCACTGTCATGCTTCATTACCATGGTACCAAGGCCCCATGTAGGCTTACTTGCACACAACCGCAGTACCATGGTAGGGGATTGCTCTCAAGAGCTTGCATTAGTACCCTGGACACACATTGGAGTTTTGCTTTGTTCCACAGTAGCTGGCATTGGTACCACGGATATCCTGCAACAAAATGTAACCTTTTTTAGGTCTCGCCTACGCAGCGCTGCATAGGAGGGCCTTTAGCCGTCGCTCTGCTCATTTTCAAGCACTGCACTCGTGCTTGTGGCAGCATCCACCTTGCGGGAGCGAGCAGCGGCGCGCCACAAGCACGAGTGCAGTGCTTGAAAATGAGCAGACTGCTTTCCCAAGCGCGCGCACTACTCGCGGGCTCACCTCCTGCTCCCCCTCTCTCTCACGCGCGCACCACTCGTACTTCCTCCTCCTTGCTATATTTACTGTAACACTCCCGCTCGGCGGTCCTTGTGCATCAGTGTTATGGTGCAGCCCCTCAACCTTTCACCCTCTCTATGCTCCTCAGCCTCTTGCAGCGCCTGGCCGCTCTCGGGCTCCTCGCAGCGCCTGGCCGCTCTCGGGCTCCTCGCATTGTTTTTGGGGAAGGCTGGCAGCCGACTCTGCTCCCTCGTACTGCTGCTCTCCCGGCGCTGGGGGAACATTTCCACACGAAGCCCCGGCTCTGCTCGGGCTGTGCTACAGCTCGAGCAATGAATGCTGCATGCGGGGACATCCCCGCCTAAGATGCTGAAAACGAGACGGAAGAACCCACGAACTGCGAGACCAGGATCTTATCGCAGGAAAGCTGTTGTTTTCATCTTGTATCCAGGACAACCGAATTGTCCAGTGGGTCGTTTAATATTTGTCTGACCATAGTGTCTATACTGTGGGATTTGTGGCTTATTTGTTTTACGCATAAATGTCCAAACAGGCTTTCCGTACCCCGCCGTGATTCAGTCCGTGCATTGCAGCACCGTGGACTTGCCAGTACTCGTTATCCTTATATGTTGTTTCCCAGAAGTGGCTGGTTTAAGTTTGACAGCGGGTGCAGGGCCAAGGGTTGCACAAGCATCTTGCAGTATGGTTTCATAATTCACAATGTATACCGCATATTCCTTTGGACTGTGAAAGGTATTATTTACATGATACACGTTCATAGGACCTGCGATCAAATGTGTCTCTAAAGCTGCAACATGACTAAAGTGGGTAACAAGACACCCGTTGCCGTGTATGCTGACAGCCTATCAGCCTCGCGCTGTGTATTGAAGTTCGCGTGCCAGCATGGTTCGGTCTTCAGGGATGCGTTTCAACTTTACTGATTAATCCTAAAACCATTAACAGGCCAAAGGTGAAAGCATTGTGTATTTCCGTGCAAAGTAGCTGGAACTAAACCCCCACGTGCTGGTTTCTAAATAATATGCAATGCCGATGTTCAGCACAAGTTTAAAAGTCCCAGTTTTAATAAAATAACCCAGGGAGAGATCAAATGAGTAATGTGCCCAGGATCACACATTTTTTGGTCCAAGTGCGAAATAATGAATTAGAATTCAGGTCTCCCCGTTCCTTGGTCAGCTGTTTCTCCCTGCTCCATGCTATGTTCCTATAGCACGGCATGAGAAAGGCATCATCGTTATTATTATGTATAATACTGACTATACCATGTTTCTCACACTGTCCCGTGCACCCAAAGAATCACCTCTACTGCTCTGCCCGACGTTTGCGCTGTAAGTAGAACCAGCAGTGGCAAAGCTAAAAGGCGTGAGTTGTGTATAAGCATAGAGGCACAAAGACATGTACACATTGACATAGATCACACATGGCAACACCTGCAGACAGACATATGTGCACACAAACGGGTCAGCACACTTACAGAAAACAATAAACCGACTACTAGTCATAAGAGTACTCCTGAACATAGAACATACATACCAGCACTTCGGATTTAGGCTGGAAGGCTGTCATTGTTTTTTTTGTTTTTTTAAGTCTGTGGGTAAAAGTAATTTGGCGGGGCCTCTGCATCCCATTTTGTGAAGGATATAGGGTGACTTTCTTAAGTGTTTAAAATTATAATTTTATCCTCTACGTTTTTTGTTCCCAAACCAAGTAGCTGTGTGTTTAGTTCTCTATTTCTCCCGTCAGTAATTATTAATTTATTTTGCCTGAACTCTTATTTGAGTCACGTGTAATATGAGTTCATCCCTAATTTGCAAATCCATTGGCGTCACACGGACTGCTCCGTCTCTAGGCCTAATGAAACGAACGCCGAGTCATCGCTTAATCACAGCTTTACTAGAATAGATAACCCAGAGAACCAAAGCCTGAAAAGTCTGGGGGAAGGACATTTGGCCCCTATTTTACAAAGTAAGCACCTCGGCTAATTTAAAAAAACAGACAAATTTGTCCTCCCTTTGTATTACACTAAGACTTTCTATGATGTGATGTTGGCAATTCTTAGACATAAACACGCCACTTTTGATGAACCCACTGCTGCCACTGTTTTGTCCTGTCTGGCGATGTCCTGCAGAAGCCATTAGCTTGGTTCCGTATCACCTCGAGCTTCTGCCTCAGTTGCCGGCTAAGGGCTAAGTTGTAGCTTGGGCATCGTTAGCAACTTCTTTATCCTTTAAAAAAGAAACATCTCATGTCAGTCTCCACATTGGCTGGGTCTGGTTCAGTGCCTTCTCCTGGAGTCTACTCTGCAGCTGACTCATGTGGTAGATACTGTTTTACTCAAAAGCGAGAAAAAGAGATGCAAGTTGCTTACCTGAGGATATAATACCGGTCATGAAAAAGTCTACCTGACCTGAGTCTATGGTTTTTATTTTAAATTTTTTACCTTTTCGGGTTTGATTCTTATGCACTCTGTTTTCTTCATGCTATCCATTTTGGAATGAAAATTAAAGTAGCCAGGCTGATAACCTACTTCCATCTTCTCAACACGATAAGGGACTTTAGGTAGATTTGTAATGGTCGGGATACATATGTATGTAGTTTACATTTTCTGAAATGCCCCATGTCTGAGAAGCTTTCTTACTTCATTGTTTTTCGCAAGGCAACTCATGTCATGGAGGTGGCTTTTAAATCTTTATAGGCCAAGTCTAATTTTTTTAATGAGATTATAGTGTTGAAACAAGAGACGGAGCCTTTTTTTAAACCTTTTAATAATGGCCTTCTTGAAATAATGCATGCCATGTAGAAACACATTCTGGGCTGGCCGGTAAAAGATAGCTAGAAACTTAAAAGCCACTACTCTTGCCAAATAATTTTTGTGCTTGCTCTTAATACCAGAGATCCTGAATGTGCTGGCCTCTGTGGCCAGCTTAGGCCATATGCATTTCTCATGACCTTCCTGAGGAGGAAAGTTTTTGCCTCGGGTCCTAGGGTTATTCTCAACAGCAAGATTCACCAGCAGTATTTGAAATTCGGGGGCTGTGACTTGCAGCACAGTCAACCTTGTAAGCCTTAGCCGGCGCCTCATCAGTCTCTTGCCCATGCTGGGAACATTGTTTGGCTCAAGGCTGCAGCAGAAGCACATTTTCTCATTCTCAAACACCATGATCTCAAACCACTCTCGTAAAGGTGAGAGAAAAATTACCTCTAACCAATGGGTTTTGCAGATAACATGCATGGTGTATTCCCTTCTGTTATGGAGGAAACCACCACCTGTCCTTCCCTCCCTGCACACCCATTAAAGAAACATCTTGAACAAGCATTGGCATAGCCAATAGGTCTCGCTTTTGGGACCTTATAAGTATTTAGTTATGCAGCACAATATCCTTGGTGCAACAACATCAACTGTTGCATGGCTAAACACTTATAAGGTCCCAAAAGCGAGACCTATTGGCTATGCCAATGCTTGTCTTATTTTGGGACCCTCCCCCACTTCTCCCTCCCCAATTAGCTGTAGGTGTGTGTGCTCACCCTATCTGATAGAGACTTCTAGCCGCAGATTCCTTACCTTAGAATTGTCCCCAGGAGTTAGACTGGATCCAGAAATGTTTCGCGAGCAGTAGATCTGCGCGTCGGTAGGTAGCGGTAGGTAGCGTTGTTTGGCTCCACGTGGTGTCGTCGGTACTGTAAGTTATGTATGCGGTGCCTATATGGGTGTCACCTCAGCACGCTGACATCCGTTCTTTCTTTCTGCACCAGCCAGTGCAGATTTGGAGAGAGTTACCCCAGTCATTTTTTGACTGACCTTTTTGTTGAAGTTTTTTTTAGATCTTTCTCCTGGTGTTCCAGGGATGTCCTCAAGGAAAGCAGGCATCAAGTCCTTCGACGCCTGTAGCTGACAGATGTCAGTGACGGACCCACATCTTGTTTGCCTCTGGTGTCTGGAGTGCGAACATGGCATGAAGTCCTGTGTTGGCTGCAGCACCATGCACCCCAAGGCCTTGAGTGAGTGGTCCCTCAAGCTCCTTGCCGCTCTACTTGCGATGCCGCGGCGGTCTCGATCCCAGTCGAGATGAAGGTCCTGAAATTGGTTGCAGAGCTATCGATAGTCGTTGAAGTCGTCCGGGCGTAAGGGTAAGTCCCACAAAAAGAGTAAAGAGTGAAAGAGGTCTTTACTTTTGCCCCGTCCGGTGAAGTCATCCGACTAGACGAGGGAGCACCGTCATTCAAGGCCTAGCTCCGCCGCTGCATCTGCGCCAACTCTGCGCCTCCCCACGTTTCCGGTAGCCACAGTGATCCCCACCCAACTCAGTAAATTTTATGCAGCCATGCACCTCTTATTTGGGTGGACCCTGTCCAAGATGGCTCGCTTTCAGGCATCGGGTGTTCCAGAGGGGCCCTACTGGTTCTCCGCCAGCGGGGTCTGCCCCCGGTGCCAGTCAGGCCCCTTGGATCCAGCGATGGATTCAGACCGGCGCCAGTCATACCACCTCTACCTTCTCCGAAGCCGGTCTATGTCGACGCTCTTGGTGTCGCCGGTGCCCTCCAGCAGCGCCATGCTCATTATCATCCCGACTCCGACACGGAGCCGGAGGGACGTCGCCCAATGCAGTCTCCAACTGGAGTCTTGCTCTCCAGACCAGAGTCTGAGCCCTACATGTACCGGCTAGGACTTGGGGAAGATTGTGAGGGGCCATTGAACCCTGAAGAATAACCCCAACATGGACTGGTGTGAGGAATTGGTGATGCCAGTGGACTGGACACCTTCCCGGATACTGGCATGGTCTCTCCTCCTGCTATGGCTATGGAGGAGGGAGCCTCTTTTGCTCTGGTGGTGAGAAGGGTGGCTAAGGTCCTGGACTTTAGCCTGCCCTCAGTGGCATACATCTTGAAAGGGGTGCTTCAGTCGGGAGTGACTCCCTCGGAACTGCTTCTCCCATTTAATAAACCCCTAACTGACTTCCTGCTTGGGGCCTAGTTAAAGCCCTGCACCGGGGCTCCTGTGAACAGGACAATTGCCCTCTGCCATTGCCCCGCCCCAGTTTCCTCACACAACACGCTATACTGGAGAGCTTGGTGGTCCAAGCCTTCACTTCCTGTGTAAATCTGGGCTCATTCCCTACCACCCCACCGGATAGGGAATCCAAGAGGCTGGACAACTTAGGCAAAAAAATGTTTATTTCGTAGGGGATTTCCATGTATAGTCATAAGCACTTGAATAGTCCCGCCCACGTGCAGGGACCCCGGAGCACTTCTTTAGATATATTTTCTTAAGTGGATATTTTTCGCCTTTCTTCAGGAAGGCCTGCAAAGACACTTAAGAGATAGAAAGACAATAATGCAGCCTAAATACATAGGCTACACTGGCCGCATCCTCATCAGGAATTGAAAAAAGGTAGCCAATATACTAAAGTTGTGTAGTTTTAGTAGTATTAACCCGTTGCGTGCGTCTGTCGGCCAACGGCCATCGCGAGCGCTACCTCTGTAGTGCTGCGAACGTCCGTTGGCCGCCGCGGCCCCGCCCACTCCGCTAAACCGCCACACCGCGGCGGAATTGCCGCCGCGGTTAAACACACAGAATAATCTCCTTCACAAAATCCTGTTTTTCATGATAGAGTTGAAAGGAAAGGACGGATAGCACCATAGGCTGCCATTATATGTCTTTGAAAATAGATGCTGTGCCTTTAAGATCCCAGAGACCACCAGTATCCCATCACGCACTGCCAGTGGCAGTTACTTCAGTTCTTTTTTCCGGCTCCTGCTTTCAGGACCCTGGAGCATTGAGCTCTACCAATTTGGTGTTTCTCATTAAAATTCACTTCTGAATTTAGAATTTAACTGCTTCACTCGACGTCTTTAGTCTTCCTCTTCATGTTTCTGTTTTTTTCTGACAAACTTTGCAGTTTTTCACTCAAAAATGCCATCTCTTTTTGATAAGTGCTCAGACTGTGGTAGGAAGAAGGCCAAGACTGATCCTCACAGAGTGTGCATAATTTGTCTTCCTGCTTCTCATGTTCCTGATGCTTGTTCCATCTGCAAAACCTTCTCAAAACGTACTCTGCGTGACGGAGAGAAAATCCGGCTTCAGGGAGCAGAAGAGAGAAGAAAACAGGCCAAGTCTTCAGGTGGGACTCCAGGGCGAGTAGAGGGTTCTTCTACCAGGGCTCTGTCTTCAGCCTCTGGGGGGGCTCCCCAGTAGAAGAAGAGCTGAAAAATGGCGCCGGTCCCGCTCGACGTAGAAGACAATGACGTCGAGAGAAGGTACTGCGCCGACCTGTTCGCCGTCGACCCAGGGCTCTGGGTCCAAATGACGTTGTCGCTCAACGTCGAGAAAAAGATCATCGAAGCCGACGACGATTCCACCTCAGTTGGCGTCAGGAAGTCTGCCGCCAACGGTGACACCTCATAGGTCGCTGTGGAGAACCTTGTCCCACCAGCAAAGTCGCTCGACGTAGAGTCCTCATCGTCGATCGATGTAAAGCCATCACCGTCGATCATCGGCACACTCCCACCGTCGGTCGATGCCGAGAGGGCGGCGCTCGACGTCGAAGAGAGATCCTCCTTCGAAACGACGTCGAAGGTCGTCGTCGAGGAGTAGATCGACGTCGAAGAGAGAGTCAAAGAACCTCCTCAGGAACTTTGTCGCCATCTTCAAAATTACAGGAGGCGCGTAAGAAGAGGAGACGTATTTACACGTCAGATTCAGAGTATTCACGGACCTATTCTCAGTCTAGGCTCTTTGCTTCTCCAGCATCTCATCATCAGTCTCCAAATGTGGAGCCACGATATCCGACTCCTCCACCACCTCCTCCACTGTCTCCTCCACCATCTTCACCACAAAGGTCGAGGTCTAGCTCTCACAGGAGGCATCGTTCTCGTAGTCCTAGATCCTTTACTCATTCACGTCATCGTCATCATAGACTGAGGTCTCATTCTAGACAAACTAGGGACACTTCCTAGTCAAGCACTGGCAGATATTCTCCTACACTGACGGATTCGCCTCCCCCACGAATCTCACCAGTTGATGAAATCTCAACATTCCCAGAGGTTTTAGTGAGGGATGCTTCAAAGTTGAACATTCCAGTCTCCACTCCTACACCTACTACTTCCGTCATATTTGAGACTTTGCAACATAAACAGGTGTAACGTCCTTTGCTCTCTCTGGTGCCAGGACTGTTAGAACCAGCGATGGAGCTTTTCTTGACACCATCTACGATTAAGTCAGCTCATTCCAGGCTGCAGAAAAAATACCGGCCTCAGGAGCGGGATCCTGCTTTCCTTAGGATAGATCCAACTCCGGACTCTGTAATTGTGGTGGCTGCCAAGAAGCAACATGCCACGGCTCCAACTTCGACAGTATCACCAGATAAAGAAAGTCGCAAAATGGATTCGGCGGGGAGGAAAGTCTGCAATACAGCAGCGACTGTCATGAAAGCCTCTAGCGCCACAGCCTTGTTAGGGAGATATGACAGGGCACTGTGGTAATCTGACTACCTCCCTAGAGACCAGAGAGAGGATTTTAATGAGATACTTGCAGAGGGTTTGATGGTGTCTAATCAAATTATAAGTGCAGCAGCAGACACTTCCCTCCTTGCTGCACATGAGTATTGCCATGGTGTGGCATTTCGGCGGCATTCATGGTTACGTCTTACGTCACTTAAGCCTGAATCGCAGCAACTCATTCTGAATCTCCCGTTTTCAGGTACGGCTCTTTTTTGCACTCGCGCTAACTAGGAGATGGCCATGATGAAAGCTGAAATGGAGACGCTAAAAGCGGTAGGCCTGAAGAGGCCTAAGGAGCAGTGCAAATCTTTCCGTCCTTTTCAACGACTATACTCTACACTGAGGGTTCAAACCCCTCGATGGTATCGGGGCCACCAGCAAGGTACGTAATCACAGTATCAACGTTCCTATCAGCCGTAGGAGAGAAAACAAACAAGAGGAAGATCAGGCCAGCAGCCCTCGCAAGGAGGCAAGATGCCAGCTGGGGCAAAACCCTGAATCCTGTCTTCCCCCTCTTCCGTTACCCGCTCCGGTAGGGGAAGTATCAGACATTACCGGACAGAGTGGCAAAAAATAACGCAAGACAATTGGGTGCTGAATATTGTTCGCAATGGATACTTGCTCAGGTTTATCAGCCCTCCACCGCCAATACCTCCGGAACAATCCAAGTTCCAATTGCGCCAATTACAAGTGGATGGGGGCATTCTCTTACAGAAACAGGCAGTGGAACCCGTTCCCCCCCTTACAACGAGGCAGGGGGCTATACTCCAGATTCTTTCTTGTCAAAAAGAAAGACCAGAACGAGTTCAGACCCCTTCTCGACCTAAGGACGGCCAACAAGTGGATTCGGAGAGAGCGGTTCAGAATGCTAGCATTACACCAAATCTACCCTCAGTTACAACAAGGAGATTGGTTATGCGCAATCGACCTTCAAGATGCATACTTCCATATTCCCATCATAGAGACTCATCGCAAATTCTTGAGGTTCTCAGTGGGGAACAACCACTACCAATACTGTGTGCTCCCATTCGGCCTGAAGTCAGCACCCAGGACTTTCTCCAAATGCATGGCGGTAATAGCCGCTCATCTGAGGAAGCACAAAGTGTTTGTCTACCCCTATTTAGACGATTGGCTAATCAAGGCATCCACGGCTCAGGAAGCTCAGCTGCATTTCAATTGGACTTCCGATCTTCTCCTTCGGCTGGGTCTTCATATCAACCAGGTGAAATCCATTTCGATTCCCGTACAATGCCTGCAATATCTGGGAGCTTCCATCGATACTCGCATGGCAAACGTTTGTCCTTCGGAGGAGAGGCGCTTATCGATGCTTCAGAAGGCTCAGGCTCTCATGGCACTGTCTCGCCCGACTGTGAGAAAGGTATCATCGCTCCTGGGGTCAATGGCATCCTGTACATTCCTCACTCCGAATGCACGTCTCCACATGAGACCTGCAGGAATGCCTGGAAGATCAATGGGATCAACGAACAGGAGACTGGGAAGACCGGAATCAACTGCCTCAACATGCTTTCCGGTCCATCAAATGGTGGTGCTATCCCACCAATCTCCTACGAGGGATCCCTTTTCACAAGCAGATGCCTCTTCAGACCATAGTCACGGATGCCTCTCTCCTGGGATGGGGAGCCCATACATGTCAACTTCAAATCCAGGGCATATGGTCACACAAGGAATCTACTTATCACATCAATCTCCTAGATCTGCGAGCAGTTCACATGGCGTTGAAAGCCTTTCGTCCATCACTCGGCTCCAACTCCCTGCTTGTACAGACGGACAATACAACGACAATGTACTATCTCAACAAGCAGGGAGGCTTGAGGTCCAGACCTTTGTCTCAGGAAGCCCAGATGATCTGGAAGTGGCTTCTGGCCAGAAATTTGACCATAACGGCAACTCACCCCCCAGGTGTTCAAAATGCTCAGGCCGACTCTCTAAGAAGACTTTTCCAGGAAAACCACAAGTGGGTCTTAAACGACAACGTGGTCCACGATATCTTTGGAATATGGGGTACACCGGAGGTCGACTTGTTCGCCACCGCAGAAAACCGCAAATGCCAAAACTTCGGTCAAGGTACTACCAACCTGGAACGTTGGGAATGTCCTATGGATCAACTGGTCAGGCAGATTTGTCTACGCCTTTCCTCCTGTTCCCCTGATCCCGGCAGTCCTCATTAAGCTGGCACAGTAGCGGACCACAATGATTCTCATAGCCCCAGAGTGGCCACATCAATGGTGGTTCACGGACCTCCTTCACCGGACTATCCGTCCACATCTCAGGCTTCCTTGCCGATCAGATCTACTAACGAAGTTCAAAGCCCAGATGGTGCACCCCAACCTCTCCTCTTTGAATTTGGCAGCATGGCTCCTGAGATAGTACAATATGGACACTTGAACTTACCCCAAAGCTGCATGGACATCCTCAAAGAAGCTAAGCGGCCATCCATGAGTTCCGCCTATGCTCACAAATGGAAGAGATTCTGTATTTGGTGCTCATCAAACAATGAGGATCCTGCCTCTTGCCAGGAGGATGTCATCCTCCGCCAGGAGGATGTCATCCTCCCATATTTGCTTCTTCTGGCACAATCTGGTCTTCAATTTTCTTCCATTAAGGTTCACTTGGCAGCCCTTACTGCCTACAGGAAATGCCCTTCACAAACTTCCTTTTTCAGAATTCCGGTCATTAAAGATTTCCTGGAAGGTTTGAATAAGGTTTTTCGTCCCATTAAGAATCCTTCTCCTCCCTGGGAGCTTAATGTGGTACTTTCTCGTCTTATGCAAGAACCTTTTGAGCCCATACATAAATCTTCTCTTCAGCATCCATCTTGGAAGACGGCTTTCCTTGTGGCTATTACTTCCGCCCGCAGGGTTAGCGAACTCCAGGCACTGTGCTGTAAAGAGCCATACACAGTTTTTCATGCATCTAAAGTTGTTATGAGGACTCATCTGAAGTTCCTCCCTAAGGTGGGTTCGGATTTTCATGTGAACCAGACAATCTCCTTGCCTACATTTTTCCAGCATCCTTGTACTCCAGCGGAGAGATCTCTTCATTCCCTGGATGGAAGACGGGTTTTGAAATTCTATTTAGATAAAACTAAGAATCTACGGAGATCTGACCAGTTATTTGTAAACTATGGTTCTCTCTGTACTTGTCAGGCGACTTCTAAACAGTCCATCTCTAGATGGATTGTTTCCTGCATCCTTCTCTGTTACCAAAAAGCTAATGAATCCTTTGCTCGTAAGCCTAAAGCTCACTCAACCAGAGGGAAAGCAGCTACTGCGGCCTTGCTTCGTAATATTCCTATTGCAGAGATTTGCAAGGCTGCTACCTGGAAATCAGTTCATACTTTCACTAAGCACTACTGCCTGGATTCTGATGCCAAGGCAGATGCTCAGGTGGGGCAGTCTTCCCTTCGGAACCGGTTTGCTTAAATCTACAGATCTTTCTCTTCCACCGCTTTCTACAGGGATGGGCTTGCTAATCGATTAAATGTGCTTATGACTAAACATGGAAATCCCCTACGAGAGTAGGAACGGTTTTTTACCTTTAACTCCTGTTCTCTTGTAGGGGTATTTCCATGATAAGTCATAAGCAACCCTTCCTTCTCCCCGGTAGAATAGACACAGGGATCCATAATATACTGCATGCATTCTCTTCTCATCGCCCTCAAAAGAACTGGAGTAACTGCCACTGGCTGTGCATGATGGGATGCTGGTGGTCTCTGGGATCTTAAAGGCACAGCGTCTATTTTCAAAGACATATAATGGCAGCCTTTGGGGCTACTCAGACCTTTCCTTTCAACTCTATCGTGAAAAAAGGGATTTTGTGAAGGAGATTATTCTGTGTTTAATACTACTAAAACTGCACAAATTTAGTATACTGGCTACCTTTTTTCAATTCCTGATGAGGATGCGGCCAGTGTAGCCTTTCTATCTCTTAAGTGTCTTTGCAGGCCATCCTGAAGAAAGGCGAAAAATATCCACTTAAGGAGATATATCTAAAGAAGTGCTCCGGGGTCCCCCCACGTAGGCGGGACTATTCAAGTGCTTATGACTTATCATGGACATACCCCTACTAGAGAACAGAAGTTACAGGTAAGAAACCGTTCCTTCTTCCACCAGTCTGGCACTGCAGTCCATGAACACTGCATGTCCTTTGGGACGTTACTCCTGTGTATTGTGGAATTCAGTTGTGCAGGTGCTGCCCATGGTTCCAAAGGAGGTCCAGGCCATACTCCACCAAGCAGACTGGAGAGATGCAGCCAAGCTCACAATCAGATGTGGGCTGGACATGACCGACTCGCTAGGCAGAGCAGTTTTTTCAACGGTGGCCTTATGGCGCCACGACTGGCTGAGGATGACTGGCTTTCAGGGGATGTTCATGCTTCGCTTATGGACATGCCTTTTGATGGCTCCCGCCTCTTCGGAGACCAAACTAACTCAGCGCTGGAGCGTTTCGAGGATAGCAGAGCTAAGGCCAGGTGCTTGGCTCTTTCAATGGCCCCCGCCTACCAAAGTCTGCCTTTTGCTCCTGCCAGCCTCGTCTTTACCTGCCCAGCCACCACGGCACGCAAGCGCCGCTGCCTCTGCGTGGCCGAGGACGCTGTACCCCAGTCCCCATGGGTCTGGAGGCAAGAGGTCAGACAGTCGCAGCCTCCAAACCTCTTAGTTTACCCTCCAACCATCATGGGTACCCAGTGGGAGGCAGAATACGCCATCACCTGCTCCACTGAAGGTCGATAAGATCAGCCGCTGGGTTCTCCAGATTGTACGAAGGGGGTACTCCTTCCCCTTTGTGACTTCCGCTCTACTCATGCCACCCTCTTATGACAGGCTAACTGAGGACCATCTCTCCTTACTCCGCCAGGAAGTGGCGGCTCTCCTGGCTAAGGGAGCCATAGAGAGGGTGCCGGCGCCAAAAGTAGGTTGTGGTTGTTATTCACACTACTTTCTGTTTCCCAAAAAGTACAGGGGCCTTCGTCCTATCCTAAACCTGCACCCTCTCAATTTCTTCCTGAAAAAGGAGAAATTCAAAATGCTCACGCTTGCCCAAGTTCCGTCTGCCCTCAACCTTGGAGAATGGTTGGTAGCATTGGACTTGCAGGATGCATATTTACACATTCTCATCTTGCCTGCCCACAGGCATTACCAGCAGTTCACGGTGGGCGACAAGCACTTTCAATTCGCTGTGCTCCCTTTTGACCTTACCAGCGCCCCTCTGGTGTTCACCAAGGTGATGGCAGTGGTTGCAGCTCATCTGCGGAGATCAGGGGAACCAGTCTTCCCCTATCTCGATGACTGGCTATTAAAGGCAGTCCCTCACCTCCAGACTACAGTGGACCTCCTGCACTCACTGAGGTTCACTATCAACATCCCAAAGTCACACCTTACTCCCTCTCAGATACTCCTTTTATCAGAGCTGCTCTGGACACGGTGCAGTTTCGGGCTTATCCTCCTAAATGGCGAGTCCAGAATATTCAGGCTATGATACCGATGTTTCAGCCTCTAACCTGGATTTCGGTGAGACTGACTTTTAGGCTGCTGGGCCTCATGGCCTCCTGCATCCTGCTTGTGACACATGCCCACTGGCATATGCAGGCCCTGCAGTGGGACCTGAAGTTCCAGTGCGTGCAGCATCAGAGGATTCTCTCCGATATGGCCCAGATCTTGGAGCGAACTGCAAAATATCTGCAGTGGTGGTTAACGAACTGCAATTTGGTCAGCAGCAGACCCCTCTCCCTTCCCCAACCAGATCTGACAGTAGTTACAAATGGTTCTCTCCTGGGATAGGGCGGCCATCGGGGAGAGGTGGAGTTCAGAGGACTGCACATCAGCCTACTGAAGCTCCGGGCAATCCGGCTTGCATTGAAAGCCTTTCTACCCCCCATCAAGGGAAGGCTAGTGCAGGTGTTAATGGACAAAACAACAGCGATGTGGTATTGCAACAAATTGGGCAGGGTGGGGTCTTGGACCCTTTATAAAGTTGCACCACTGGACAACATGGCTGAAACATCAGGGCATATCCCTGGTAGTTTAATACCTGGCGAGCTCTCAGAACGCCAGGGGGGGACAAACTCAGCCAAAGATGCTTAGCAGATCACGAAAGGCATCTCCACTCAGAGGTGGTGCAAGACCTCTTTCAGCAGTGAAGAGAGCCTTGGTTAGATCTGTCTGCCACTGCCGAAAACGCACAATATCCACCATTCTGCCTGCTGGAGTTTACAAGATGGCTCTTGCTTGGGGACGCTTTTCGTATGAGTGGAGCTCAGGCCTCCTGTATGCCTTTCCACCCATACCACTACTGCCCAGAATTCTCAAGAAGATCAGGAATGACCAGGCCCAAGTCATCGTTGGTCCCTCCACCAAGACAGTATATGCCTGCTGCTGGGGTATGTTTGTTGCATGGTGTATAAAAAAGCAAGTTGACCCTCTTTCTGCTCCCCTTTTTCAGGTCCTTCTATTTATTCTTTTGCTTACCTTACAGGGCTCTTTAGGCACCTTTTAAGGGCTTTTTACCATCTCGGCCTTTCTGTGGTTGCCAGATCAGCCATCCCTGTTCAAATCCCCCGTTGTAAATAGGTTTTTGAAAGGTCTTCAACATACGTTTCCACCTTCACCCTTTATCATGCTATAGGGGACCTCAATCTAGTCCTCACATTTCTGATGTGAACTCCTTTTGAGCCACTACACAACTGTCCTCCCAGGCTCTTTACCATCTAGACAGCCTTGCTAGTGTCGATTACATCTGCCTGGAGGGACCGTGAGCTTCAGGCTTTGTCATCTAAGCCTCCGTAGCTCTCCATCTTCCCCGACAAGCTAGTTCTTCACACTTGATCTTACATTCTGCCAAAAGTTGTCACTCCCTTTCATGTAGGCCAGTCCATCACCCTGCCTACTTTTTTATGCTCTGCCGCATCCCTCTAAGAAAGAGGAGCAACTCCATCGACTGGACCCAAACAAAGCATTGTCGTTCTACCTGGACCGCACAAAAGAGTTCCAGGTGGACGACCAACTTTTCATGGGGTATTGCAGAGCCAAGAAGGGGAAGGCTGTGCAGAAACGGACCATCTCCCGATGGATCGTGTTATGCATTAAAATCTGCTATGCACTAGCCAAGGAGCAACCTCCTGAGGGTTTGCGTGCTCATTACAGAAGAGCTAAGGCCGCTACCACTGCATTAGCACGTGGAGTTCCGATCCTTGACATCTGTCAGGCAACAATGTGGGCTTCTCAGTACACTTTCACCAAGCACTACTGCCTGGATAGTCCGATTCATCGGTATGGGCTCTTTGCCCTTGGACTTTTTTAGTGTGAAACCTTTGCATACCCACCTCGGGGAGGTATTGCTTGGGTATCTATTCTAAGGTAAGGAATCTGCGGCTAGCAGTCTCTATCAAATGATCAAGTTACTTACCTTTGGTAACGCCTTATGTGGTAGAGACTATTTAGCCACAGATTCCTTACTGACCCACCCATCATCCCCACTCTGCAAACAGATTTCTAGGGTCAAGGCTGTTGCCCTTTCAGGGCCCTAGTTTCCCCACCAGTGATCAGTGTTCTTTGTGGCTCCACGCTCCTGGCATGGAAAGCCGCAAAAAGAAACTGATGTCAGGGTGCTGGGGTGGCACCTGTATAAGCACCGCGCACGTCCCTAATGGCGCAGATGACCACGCCACACGGAGCTGAACTACTCCACCTACCACCGCGCAGGGGTACTGCTCATTAAAAATTTCCGGATCCAGTCTGTTGCCTGGCGATAATCCTAAGGTAAGAAATCTTCGTCTACATAGAGTCTCTACCAGATAAGGCGTTACCAAAGGTAAGTGTCTTGTTCATCTACTTTTTTTTTTCCAGCACTCAGGGACCGAGTCCTCCGAGTCCTATAATAGTGATCACAACATTTTTCGACTGCTACGTCCAGCCAGTCATCATTTGCCACAAACAAACAAACAAAACACACAAGATGATGGACGGAATGTTGCACATTGGCAAAACATTCACCCCCAGTCACAGATCTGGGTTTAATCCATCGTTATTTGGCTCACCACGCCACCCCAGTTCAGACATGGCCATATGCAAATCAGTCTTGACCCTGTACCTCATGGGAACAGTCCAGCCCGAACTGCCAAGCCATGTCTTCCCTGGACCGGAATCAAGCATCCTAGGACCGGTTTCTGGCTATCAGCCGTCATCAGCCAGGATAGCTTGACTCCAGTGGCTTAGTGAGCTCGGGACCCACGTCTGGGCATACCCTTCCCACATAGGGCGAACAGCAAAACACACAAGATGATGGACGGAATGTTGCACATTGGCAAAACATTCACCCCCAGTCACAGATCTGGGTTTAATCCATCGTTATTTTGCTCACCACGCCACCCCAGTTCAGACATGGCCATATGCAAATCAGTCTTGACCCTGTGCCTCATGGGAACAGTCCAGCCCGAACTGCCAAGCCATGTCTTCCTGGACCGGAATCAAGCATCCTAGGACCGGTTTCTGGCTATCAGCCGTCATCAGCCAGGATAGCTTGACTCCAGTGGCGTAGTGAGCACGGGACCCACGTCTGGGCATACCCTTCCCACATAGGGCGAACAGCAAAACACACAAGATGATGGACGGAATGTTGCACATTGGCAAAACATTCACCCCCAGTCACAGATCTGGGTTTAATCCATCGTTATTTTGCTCACCACGCCACCCCAGTTCAGACATGGCCATATGCAAATCAGTCTTGACCCTGTGCCTCATGGGAACAGTCCAGCCCGAACTGCCAAGCCATGTCTTCCTGGACCGGAATCAAGCATCCTAGGACCGGTTTCTGGCTATCAGCCGTCATCAGCCAGGATAGCTTGACTCCAGTGGCGTAGTGAGCACGGGACCCACGTCTGGGCATACCCTTCCCACATAGGGCGAACAGCAAAACACACAAGATGATGGACGGAATGTTGCACATTGGCAAAACATTCACCCCAGTCACAGATCTGGTTTAATCCATCGTTATTTTGCTCACCACGCCACCCCAGTTCAGACATGGCCATATGCAAATCAGTCTTGACCCTGTGCCTCATGGGAACAGTCCAGACCGAACTGCCAAGCCATGGTGGCGTGGTGAAGCAAAATAACGATGGATTAAACCCAGATCTGTGACTGGGGGTGAATGTTTGCCAATGTGCAGCATTCCGTCCATCATCTTGTGTGTTTTGCATTTCGCCCTAAGTGGGAAGGGTATGCCCAGACGTGGGTCCCGTGCTCACTACGCCACTGGAGTCAAGCTATCCTGGCTGATGAAGGCTGATAGCCTGAAACCGGTCCTAGGATGCTTGATTCTGGTCCAGGGAAGACATGGCTTGGCAGTTCGGTCTGGACTGTTCCCATGAGGCACAGGGTCAAGACTGATTTGCATATGGCTATGTCTGAACTGGGGTGGCGTGGTGAAGCAAAATAACGATGGATTAAACCCAGATCTGTGACTGGGGTGAATGTTTGCCAATGTGCAGCATTTCGTCCATCATCTTGTGTGTTTTGCATTTCGCCCTAAGTGGGAAGGGTATGCCCAGACGTGGGTCCCGTGCTCACTACGCCACTGGAGTCAAGCTATCCTGGCTGATGAGGGCTGAAAGCCCGAAACCGGTCCTAGGATGCTTGATCCGGTCCAGGGAAGACATGGCTTGGCAGTTCGGTCTGGACTGTTCCCATGAGGCACAGGGTCAAGACTGATTTGCACATGGCTATGTCTGAACTGGGGTGGCGTGGTGAAGCAAAATAACGATGGATTAAACCCAGATCTGTGACTGGGGGTGAATGTTTGCCAATGTGCAACATTCCGTCCATCATCTTGTGTGTTTTGCATTTCGCCCTAAGTGGGAAGGGTATGCCCAGACGTGGGTCCCGTGCTCACTACGCCACTGGAGTCAAGCTATCCTGGCTGATGAGGGCTGAAAGCCCGAAACCGGTCCTAGGATGCTTGATCCGGTCCAGGGAAGACATGGCTTGGCAGTTCGGTCTGGACTGTTCCCATGAGGCACAGGGTCAAGACTGATTTGCATATGGCTATGTCTGAACTGGGGTGGCGTGGTGAAGCAAAATAACGATGGATTAAACCCAGATCTGTGACTGGGGGTGAATGTTTGCCAATGTGCAACATTCCGTCCATCATCTTGTGTGTTTTGCATTTGCCACAAGCCACTTAGTCCATTGAAGCATAAAGAGGACTTCTGCAAAAAGTCCTTTCAAACAAAGGGTTTAAAATGTTAAACAGTATTTCATCATTTACATAGTGCTTACTACCCATATGTGGGGGTGTTGAATCACTTACCTACATGGGTAGTAATAACTTTGTTCTCATATAAACTTATTGTGCTAAGGAACAATTGTACTCTAGCTAACATAGCAATTGTTGGTCTCGTTCTCTGTTTCATTAGTGATATTTGATGCCTATGTTCTGTATCACACGGACAAACCCATTGTAGTTGAAATAAAATGAAGCAAAGTAAGAGGGCACCTGATGGAGAGTTGGAAGGAGAACTGAGTTTTTGATAGGTGGATAGCCTGTTTGGAGGACAAGCCCATTCCAAGATTACGTCCTTTATTACTCTACATTTCGAGCTTTGTATTCTACAGTATTCTGCATGATCCTGACCTATTTCCATCTTAGTTTACTACTGAATCCTGCACAATGTTGACACTTGTTGGACAGAACCATGCTGACATGTCTTGTCACATTTGTTGGGGAGGAACTCTGTATCAAATGTTTTTAGGACTGACCTAATGCCAAATATCTGTCAAATGCAATTGCCACAACTTAGCTCAAATACTGCAGTCTCTTGGTACGCCTTGCCCTTACAGGACTCCTGTGACACTTCTCCCATCCGCCACCACAAAATCTTCCACAATATCTATCAAGATGGAGAAAGCAGGATTAAACTCATTTTAGATTGTATACCTTCTGAATCGCTCCAAAAGTCAGCCAAACGATTCAAACATAACATCCTGGAACAATTTCCAGACATACTCTTCATCGATCAATGCCATAATAGCCAATATGGAAAGTTTAAAACTGACCTCATCTTCTCCACCCATAACACTACGTCATGGAGCAACATTTTCCACAAGAAATTCAACGGTGTATCTTCTACAAACACCCGTTGCTGCAAGCTTCGAATTGCCCCCTCATCACTATTCAATGGAAAAGTCACTGTCACCATCTACAATAACTGCAAGTTACTGATTCAGTCCACAGATTTATGCCTCTCGTTATTTAATCACATATTCCCAATCATGCTCAATGTTCTATTGCGAGCTCCTTCTCTGACTCTCCTTCTATCACTCTATCTGACCCCTCACATGCAACTATATCCCCACTTCAACACTCCTTTGCCCCCACTAACCCGCACTCACTCTCCCAAGCATACCTCCTGAAGTCCACTCCACCCTATCAAACTCACCTCCTGTACCCTACTCCCTCTTTCTTCCCCTACAATGCACCCCCCAACTCCACTCCTCACCACAATTAACTAGCACTATAATCCTACCCACTCAGGCACCACTCTCAAACATCTTTTAAACTACCACCCCCTAACCAGACCCCACTGACACCCTTTTAAGTGAAGCACCTTGAACTAATCCAGACCACCCTTATGGTGATTTTAGTGGTCTTAGACAACCTTAGAAAGCTCTCTAAGTGGTAGCTGTGGAGAGCAGTCTTCAGGCTTATCCCGAATGAGTGTTAAGCAGCTTGTTTTACCAGATCTAATCATGGAGTGTAGGGTAAACGAAAAAGAACCACACAGTGTATATATAAAAATAGTTCTATTTATTACACAACACTCACTAACACATTTATATATTTCCTACCTAGAGATATAAAAATAAATACACCCAATACTTCAATTGCATAGGTAAGTAAGCACAATACACAGTGGTCTCCAGGGGGAGACCAAACCATATACTAAAAAAGTGGAATGCGAACTGCGACCGAAGTCAGGACTTGGACCAGGAGACTCAGAACAGCTGGGGACACAAGGACCATCCAAGGTAACTACCCAGGAACCCCACGGTGGCTGTGTGCAGAGTTGAAACACAACTGCGTACTCAATAGAAGTCAGCGTGAAAGTTGCGGTTGCAGTTTTGAAGAAAGACCCTTCCCAGTGGACGCTGAAGAAACCTTGTGGGAGGCAGAAGGTTGGAGAGTGACCCCACCTGTGGGCACCCTAAGAACCAGGATACCTACACCAGGGAAGCCGGGTGCATAGGTGGGAAGCGACGTCGGAAACCGCCGTAGACCACAATGGAAGACTTCAGTAAAGATGCCGCTGGCGTAGACTGTGCAAGAGTCCGGTGGAATCCAAGGGTGGATTCTTGAAGAGAAGAACCTGCAAGCAGAGGGGACAGAGTCTATGCCATTCTGAGGTGACCAGGAGGCATGGAAGAGCAATGCCCACTAATGTCGGATGATGCAGGAGTGATGAAGGTGACCTTGTCGCTGCAGCTGTGACTACCAGGCGACGCTGAGGAATACCAGGAGCCATGCACGAGCTGTCGCACGTTGGAAGCCGAGACACAGAGGGTTGGTGTCTGGCGGAAGCACCAACAAGCCTTGGCAGCTGCAACGGGCGTGGAAAGCGAAGAAGGAGCAACATTGGGACCGGCAAGGCCCAAGGGAATTGCCACAAGCAGGAGAGTCAGAGAAGGCCCCCGAGCAAGCAGGGGAGCCGACTGAAGCAGGTGAAGACCCTCGAGAGGACCCACAGGATAAGGGCACAGGAATGGCAAGAGGACCTCAAGCAGCTCACAAAAGATGAAGGCCCATGGTGCAGAGGATGCAGTGAGGACGCTGATCTTGGCAGGAAGAGATGCTGGAGGCTGGAGCTTCTTGTAGCCCTAAGATCTCTGGAGTGCAGAGCTAACAAGCCTTGGCAACGGCAAGTAGACGCGGTGCACAGGGGTTCGGTCCCAGCGGTTCCAACGAGAAATACTAGCCTCAAAATTGCAGAGACGACAGGTTAGGCCTCGAGGGAGTTGCAGAACCACCACCTGTATTGCTGAGCCTTTTGGAGTACGTGGGACGTCAGGAGCAACAGACCGGTCAGCTTTCTTGCGGTGCCTGCAGATGCAGGGGAGTGACTCCTTCACTCCAAAGGAGATTACTTCGGGTGTCCTTGATGCCCACAGGTCTTTGAAGATCTTGGAAGAAGCACAGACACAAATGACGAAGAAGACTTTCAAACCAGCGAGACCAGGAGCAGTCTTCCTTGATCAGATCTCGGTTCCAGGCGAAGTCAAAGTGTCCAGATGGTCAAAGAGTGACGTGGTTTCAGGCTTGAGTCTTGTCCCACAACGAATCTGAGGACCCACCCACAGGTAAGCCCTTCTATACCCTAAGAAAGGGGTTAGATTGACTCGGGAGGGGGGGGTCCCTCCCAGAGGAGGAGCTGGACAGAGGGGGAGGATACTCCCATGTCCTTTGTCCAGTTTCGCGCCAGAGCGAGAGCCAAGGGCTCCCAGAACTGGTTCCAACCGGAGTATGCAAGGAGAGCACCAAATGTGCCCTTCAAAGCAGTCTGGTGGCGCTGGCAAGTGCCCCCACCCCGCCCAATATACTAAGTCTGGTCTGTCTGGGAGGTGGTCACACCTCCCTGTGACAGGAAACTTATTGTTCTACCTTCCCCTGCTTGAACTCAGCAGCAGTAGGGCAGAATCGTGTCTGGGGGCCGGCAGCAGCACAAGCTTGCTGGCAGACCCTGGAAGGCTGTTACCGGGAGTACTGGGGGCTTCCCAGAGGAGCCCCTCAGTGCATGGAATCATACCTCCAACAACGGTGTTGGGGTATGAATCCAATATGTTTGATACCAAACATGCCCAGGTTCGGCACAGCCACTATATAGTCAGCCATCGCGTAATAATGGATGGCCACTATATGTCTCAAAATGGCTGACCGCACTTACAAAGCCTGTATCAACTCCGGGGTTTGTAGGGGTGTCCTACTCATGCAGGGGCACCCACACACTTATAACCCAACACCCTGCCTTAGGGGTGACTTAAAGGTTTTAAGTGTGGTGACCTCACATTTAAGTAAATGCATATCTGTCGTAAGTGGTGCTAGCATCCGCTTACACAGGCTGCAATAGCAGGCCTGTAGTCAGTTTGAGTGGTCTCTCATGGGTGGCACAATACATGCTGCAGCCCATGGGAGACCCCTGGTGTACCTTTGCACTAGGTACCTCAGTACCATATACTAGGGACTTAAAGGGGTACACCAGAAGCCAATTGTGGAGGTACAGTAGTACTTCCCATGTCAAATTTAGACAGGTAGCACAGTGACTGGGGTCCTGATTAGCAGGATCCCAGTCAGACTAGTAAAAAAAAAAGCATACTGACACCAGCAAATAGTGGGGGTAACCATGAAAGCAGATCCTACTTTCCTACAACAAGCAATCACTATAGACTCCAAGATAGCTGCTGAATTCGCGACTTACTACGCTAAACTCTACTCCAACACAGACCGACCCAATGAGTCGGCCTTGAACTCCTTCATGGCTGATATATCCACCCGACGTCTTACTGCAGAAGAGAGGACCTCCTTGGAGACCGAACTCGCACTGAAGGTGCTGGGAGAGGCCTTGGGCCAATTCCAGTCAGGCAAATCCCTGGGTCCCAACGGGTACTGAGTGAAATTCTGCAAGGCATGTTAGTCTCGACTGGGCCAAACAATGACGGATACGTTCAGCGCCTCCCTTATGGGCACACAACTTCCACTTGACCTCCGACTAACAGACATAGTTGTCATTTCCAAGCCCGGTCAACCCACAACTCGCTGTTCCTCTTAACGAACCATATCCCTTCTCAATGTAGAAATGAAAATCTGGTCAAAAGCCTTGGCTATCTGTTTGTTAAAGGTAGTGGGTACGCTGGTCCACCCAGACAAATCCTGATTTATGGTAGGCAGAGCCACAAGACACAACATCCGCCATATACAGAATGCCCTGGCACTCTGGCCCAGAATACCTAGAGAAAAGGTGTTACTTCTAGTTGACTTTCAAAAGGCATTCGACTTGGTGGACTGGACGTACCTGTTTGCACTCCTTACTAAAATGAATTTTGGCCTCTGATACATAGGCTTCATCAAGCTACTCTATGACGACCTTATGGCCCGCGTCAGTGGATCGTTGTCCCACGTTCTCAGTACGGCAGGGCATGCGACGGGGATGGCCCCTGACACCCTTGCACTTAGCTTGCTGTTGAACCCCTGAATGAATGGGTGAGAATAGATGCATTAGTTTGGGATTTCTAGTGAGGGCCTGGGATATCGAACAAGATTACATTATACGCAGACGGAATTATAATTTTCCTGGTGGACCCACAATAGTCTGGCCCACAGGCTCTCCAGATTCTGTGGATCTTTGGGGACCATGCCAGTCTGCACATCAACCTATCCAAATCCTCATTATACCTGCTAGGAACACCGACTGTACCCTGAGCAGTGCTTAATTTGTAAAAGAATAAGTGCCAGGGCTCTCGTCAGACCACTGCATCTTTCACCACACATTGCCCCTGCCAGCTGCCAATGACAGTACAAACACAGCTACTAACCATCACACTCTTACAAGTGTGACAATTCATACTATCCCAGGCCCCCAAAGCAATAAGAATGGCTTGGGAGGCAGGTATTAGTCATTGTCAATCTATATTGGACTAATAAGCGGCTATTGTTGTGCTCATACCTAAATTAGCCAGACAGCGCCACCATGTGGCAGACTGTCATAAGCCCCGGTGCTGGCAGTTAGTAGCCGAGCATCGGAAACCACTGGCTCAAATTAAGGACTGACCCTGGGCAAATGACCTCAAAATAAGTGCTACAGGGTTCTGGTGCTTAGGGGTCTACGTAACGAAGGATAGCCAAAAGGTCTAGGAAGAAAACCTACAGCTCCACCTCACTAAATTATACAAAGACCTTGATTTCTGGTCCATGCTCCCCCCCCCTTTCCTAAATGGTTAGGACGGCAATCTTTAAGATGGCCGAGCTCCCCCGCCAGCTCTGTCTGCTACAACATTTCCTTTATCCTATGCCTAGGTTCTCCTTCACCTGCATCAATTCGACCATGTGACGATTCCTCTGGAACCAACCTTGATTTAAGGTCCGCACTTCCCCTTCCTTTCCTTACTGTATAAATTGGCAGTCTATAAGATGGTTGACCTCCCCTGCCTACTCTATCAGCTACAAAACTTCCTTTACCCTGTACCTTTGTCCTTCTTCACCTGCGTCAGTGCGGCCCTGCAGCGATTCCTCTGGAACAGCAGATAGCAGCATAGGATAGCGCTAGTCTAATGCTTAAGACCACCTCTGATGGGGGCCTGGCTGCGCCCGATATCTTCTCCTGTTACAGAGAAGAGCATTTTGTAGTGCTCAGCAAGTGGTGTTTCGGGGGAAGCAACCTCACCTGCGTACTCCTCAGAGCTATGGGCGATGCGGACAATCGCGATTGCGCACAGCATATTTTGAGGACCTCTCCCTTCTACACTCCCTCCATTGACTAACGTGGTATACCAGGTGCGGCACAACACCCTTTGGGTACTAGGCTGAGCTAAAAGCCTGGCCAGGGAAACCCCGTTGGGGCCTGGATGTTGGCGGGGTTTGACAAGTGGGACCTTATTGGTACCTCCTCACTGGGAGACATGTTGGAGACAATCATCAGGTCCTTTGCCAACTTACAAGAGGGTAATTAATCCAGTTCTACCACTTTCTGCAGATCTGACACATATTACATCTCATGTCTCCAACTTGACGGAACTGCCAGAATGCAACCTATTGGAAGGCCAGGTGTTGCTAACCCCACCCGTTAGGCACAAACTGTTGTCCTTATATACATCACTGGTCATGCACACTCCTTAGATGGGCATGTGACCTGGGTCAGCTAGACCACTGGCAGGAATCCTTGAGCTCTCCTAGAGACTCCGCTATTGCGGCACAATATAGATTCATACAGTTCAGATATCTTCACAGGGTCTACCTCACTCTCGTTAGGTTGTGGTGGATGCGAGCAACCACCTCTCCATTCAGCCTAGCCTGTTCCACGCAACACAGGGACTTCCTACACATGACCTAAAGCTGCCGAGTCCTGACCCCATACTAGGAAGGGGGATCACAGCTTGCATCAGAAGAGTCCTCAGATGGACCCTACCCACAACCCTAAACTCTCTCTCCTACACATCACAGACACCCTAGAAGGCAAGCTATACAAAAGAGGCCTACTATAGCCTGAGCTCGGAAGCCCCATCTCTGACAAAATGAAGGTAGGACTAGACAAATGCATGGACCTAGAGCAACCGGTCTGTGTAGCCAGGGGCAGTCCGAAAACACACAAGAAAATCTGGGGAGATTGGGTCCACTGTAGGGGAAATATTTCTTCTGAACACTACAACATCTCATGTTGAGACCTATGGAGCATGGGCCTGAAACACTTGATGAGGGGGATCCAACACATAAGCTGCCCAGGAGACTGGGGGGAAGCGCAGTATGTGGGGAGGGAGGGACTTGAGATGTGATCTTTAGTGAGACCTTACATTACTTCTGTTGTATTTACTGTGGTGTCTTGGAATGGGAAAGACTGGTATTGCATTGATTTCTATGGACAGTGTTTTATTCGTGTATGAAAAAATCAATACAATATGTTATTTTAAAAAACTCACTGCCTAGAACACAATCTAGATTAGCTCTACTCGAAATTCTCCCAGCTAAATGACACTGTATCCCATGTAAGCTTTAGATTGCCCTCTTATACTTTCCACGCTCTCAGTTGAAGCCACACTTTCCCTGGCGTTTAGGACCAAGAAGTGGTTGCCTACCTCGCCCCAAATGATTCATACCCATTCTCTTCCAAGCTGACATTGTCTATGTACTTGCTAGTTAGAGCACCCTTATACCCTCAGCCTCCTCTATTATCACAACCACCACCTCTATAGACAACTCCATCAAACACAGAATTCCAACTATTTCCTTGACTTGTCCCAAGCACTAGAGCCACCCAAAGCAGTCACTGCTAAGAGGAATATTATTCTTATCATATAAAAAACCCTGACACCTCTCACCCCAATTCAATTTCCTCAGATTGCATGCTCCACAACCGCTGATCTGTAATGAAGCTCAAACTGGAAATTTCAAACATCATTACCCTACAAACACAATCTCTTATTTCTTACTGAGACCTGGTTCAGTGACGCATCCCATAACAGTTCTGATCTTTTACTTTCTCCAAATTACTCCATCATCAGAAAAGACTTGGTCGGCCAAGTCGAGGGAGGTATTGCAGCCATCTTCCGAAACTCACGAAAGTGCAGGGATATGCCCAATGGCTTTTTTTCCCATTCCAATGGAATGCCTCACTCTGGATTTTCGCGCACAACACAATCCCTCTTTGACAATAAACTCAATCTACCACCCACCAGGTGATAACACAGCCTTTGTTGAGCAATGCACTGACATTGTTAATGACCAAACAACACAAGTGACAAAGTGATCTTTCTGGGAGGCTTTATTCTTCACTGGGGCACCACAGAAGAGACTGCAGTTTACCGCTTAGCCTTCACTCTCTCTGACAACGAACTGATCCAACATAACCTAAGACCAACTCATACATTAGGTTCCGTACGTGACCAAATTATCTCCAAGAAAGACCTGCTTCTAGTGGATGAACTCATACCAGTGAAGGAAGTGACCCGATTAGGGCCACCCGGGTCACTCGCGACCACCTCTCAGCCTTCCATACAAATGAAGAGTCGGTCGGACAGTAGAGAATACAAACCAAGTATTTATTCAGGTACACTCGAGCGGAGCCCAATCTGCCCAGTCTCTAGGGATTGCTGCAGAGGGACTGACATCAGCAAACATGGTGATACATTATGTACGATTCAGAACCAATGAAGGCACGCCCAGACTGGAAATTTCCAGATGGAGGCAACTACACAAAGGAGGTACAGAAGGATAAGTTTCGATCCTGCGACCGTGCACACACTATCTCTACTCAAGGTCGTTCTGGCCGTGCCCATCGCTGGACTAGTGGGAGCAGGCCTCCATCTAGTGGGAAAGGTATGCGCTAATAAGAACAGTGTATTTATTAGTACAGCAAGGCCCAACCTTGGGGAAATGAAAACTACCAAAGCTGCTCCTCGCAGAGAGAGTGAGAAATTAGTTTCGATCATGGCTCATAATGGCGGCGAAACAAAATGGTGCCGCGAATGCTAACTTAAGCAGAACAATCTATAAACAGCACGACTAAGACATTTTTATTCTAACACCAGTAGACTGGTCCGATCATTTTGTTATGCCATTCGCCTTACAACTCTCTCATGCTGTGACAATGGGCCAATCAAAATGAGAAATTACCTGGTTTCGAGATACTAGGAACTTGGACATCATTGTACTCCGCAACACTCCCAGAAAGTACTTCCTCCCCATCTGCCCCATCACAGATGTCAATGACTTGACCTCCCACTGTCTTGGCTGTCTCTCTGATCTGCTTAATATTGTTGCTGCACTTCATAGCAAAAAGAAACGACCTAAACCCTCAGCCCCATGGTTCACCAAGGCCCTATATGAGGACAGGAAAGCCTTAAGAATTCTAGAGAAAAAATGGAGACAGCTGCCCTCCACCACTAACCAGGATTGCCTCCAAAAAGCTAGATCCCTGTTCAAAAGTCATATATTTTGTGAGAAATCCAGTCACTTTAAATCCATCATGGACTCTGCTAAGAACCGACCGAAGCAACTTAACATCTCGTTAAAACTGCCAACAGCTGCTCCACTTCCAGCTCCATCAAATTTGATGATCCACTAACAAAAGCAGAAGAGTTCCTACAGTTCTTCGACCCCAAAGTAAAATCGCTTCTATGTCAAGGCGTCAACCCTCTGCCTCCCCTGACATGCAAATCCAAAGACACTTGGCAAATATTTAACACCATAACGGAGGAAGACTTTCTCAAAATCATCATGAAAACCAAACTCTCAAACCACTTTGTGGAACCAATCCTTGATAACCTTGCTGTAGACGTTTATACTCAGAAGCTCACCAACTGGACAACATTGGTGAATCCCTCCCTCAGTCGAGGAACATTTCCTGGTTGCCTCAAAATTGGACAAGTCACTCCTCTCCTCAAAAAGCCCTCCGCAGATACTAATGATCTCAACAACTATGGCCCGATCTCCAACTTGCCTTGCCCTGCAAAAATCATTGCAAGGTGTGTAGCAGTACAGCTCCTGAACACATCAAAGATAACAACCTTCTAGACCATGTGTACTCACATTTGCCCAGGGGCCACAAAGTACAGTCTGTGATGTGACAGAGGGCCGCACTGATGCCAACAGGGTGGCGGTAGGGGGTCTGGGTGGGTCAGAGATTGTGTAAGGAGATCTTAAAAAAATGTTAAACGGGCAAGCATTTCTTTGCAGGTTAATAAATGCTTGCCCGTTTAACATTTTTTTCTGGATATTAGTGCTCAGCAGCTCGTGCTGCTGTTTACCAGGGGGGCCGCATGTAAAGGTCGAGAGCACCGCAAGCAGCCCACGGGCCGTACTTTGAGTATCACTGTCCTAGACCAATACCAGTTCAGTTTCAATCGGGGCTACAATACAGAATCCGCTTTACTACGGGTGGTCGATGATACAAATCCAATCCTAGACTCCGGCAACTGCTTCCTCCTGATTCTTCTCGACCTATCATCAGTCGTCGACATGGACAACCACTACACCCTCCTAGACATGGTCAAAAATCAAATGGTATTGACGGAGTGGTCCTTAAATTGTTTGAATAATTCCAAATGGGCAAATCACAGAGGATAAAAATTGATGACTGTCTCTCAACACCAGTGGTGGATGAGCAAGGGGTCCCCCTATGGGTCTTTCCTTGACCGAACCTTTTCAGCATTTACATAGTCACTCAGTCGTGCTTAAGAAAGCACAGATTTTCTATTATCAACATGCCGATGACACATAACTATATCTAAAGGTATTCTCACCAACTGAAATCTCACTCCTTGCTATCCCCCCTAAACTCTGTTCAAAACTGGATGACTTCTTATCACCTAAAACAGAACACTTCCAAAACCGAATTGCTCCTCATCTCCCCTTCAAAATTAACATTTCCATTACAATCCTTGACGGACACACACAACATCCTCAACAGTAAGCCCACCATTGTTGACGGTGCCAAATTCCTGGGAGCGATCCTGGACAAGAAGCTGAACTTGCAGTCTCAAATCAGCATAATGGTTAGAAACACGCTATCAACTGCGTCTTCTCTGGGGAATCTGCCACTACATTCCAGAGCACGATCTGAAATCTCTTGCACATACATTGGTGTTCTCCTGAATCAGCTATTGTAACTCTCTATTGACTGGTCTCCCCAAACCTTATCTCACACCCCCTGAAATTGATTCTACATTTGGCAGCATGCTTCACCTATGTGACCAAAAGCAATGACCACAATCACACTCGTACTGGTCTCCACTGGTTTCCCATTGAAACCAGGGCTGTATTCAAGACTTCATGCATCACCCATTAGGCCCTACACACATCTCCTACCCATTACCTGGCCAACAAACTCAAGCTTTCAGGAGGTTCTATCTAGACCATCACAAAAAGCTGAAGCATTGCTTCCTGAACCCCTGACTTTTAAAAAGGAACGACTCCTGGCACAATCCTTCTCAGGTAGCGCAACCAGAAGTTGGACCTCCCTACCTCCAAACCTTCCCACTACCACCTTGCTGCCGACCTTCAAAACGGAACTGAAAGCCCCCCCTCCTTCAGTGATCCTTTACCTAAGACATTGCAGCCAATGCCCCCACTTTGAGAGAATGTTCACCCACCTCATGGCCCAGGACTACTCTACCACCACTTCATCAGGTGCTTACAAATGTTTCACTGCCGCATATACCTACTGTTTAAATTGTTTCCTTTTTCTATGATGATTTACCATTTTGTAATACTAGAGCTTATGTAACTATATTTGATAATTCTTGAACCCTCTGTAAATATCTATGTGAGGACATGTGCCTACTGTAAAGTGCTCCGATACCTTTGGGTAATGTTCTCGCTATATAAAAATGCAAATAAATAAATGTCGCCATCCCACCTCCTTGACCCCTAACATTCCAGTCTCCTACCTCCACCCCTCATTTCCCTACCAGCCGCTCCCCTAAGCAAGTCACATCATCGCTTTTAGTTGTTGAAGTTGCTGAGATTGTCTGGTAATCTCATACCCTACCCCCACTAAAATAAGCCCCTTCTGCCTCTATTCACTGACACTCCTTCCCTTTCCCTCACCATATAGTCCCTTACTTCAGTGTGCACTACACTGCTCCGGCCCTCTGTGTTCCTAGCCCCTGTCACGCTAGTGAGTGAAGTGGCGCTCGCTCTTGAAACCAGTGTTGAAGCATAGTGTTCAGCTGCTTGTGCCATCAGCGCGAACGGGGACTACTGCTCCGGCCTCCGAGAGAGTGAGAAAGGCCTTTGACACCGGCGTGTGAATCAGCAGTCTAGTGCTTGCAGCAGGATGTTAGAGCCCCCTCTTCTGGCGGGCCTCGCTGCTGGCAACAGAGTAGTAAGTAAATGCAGGAACAAAAGTCTTCATTCGGATTCGTCATATGGTTACTTATGCGATTTCAGGTCTAATTGAAACCTGCACGGGGCGTTTAATCCAAGTTTGAAAAAGAGAAAGATGTGGTCAGTTTATCAAAGCTGAACTGTCCACAGACTGCTCTTGTGTGGTGAGAGGAGATGTGCGACCCGCAAAAAGTCGCAAACCAGTAAAGCTGTTGTGTGGTGCTGTAGGTAATTCTGTATTAGACCGATTTGCTATCTGATCTACAAACGAAATCACCAAAAGAGAGGTCCCGCTTCATAGATGATGCAGGTGTTTCCCTCCATTTCACTGTGAGTGTAAAGATGAGTTAATTCGATGTTGTGTTGCTTTCTGACCAGAATAATCTTACAAACAGGAAACAGTTTGGCCGGGAGTGCGTACTCCTGTATGAAAATGGAACTGCATTTAAAAAAAAAAAATTGCATTAACATAATCAAAGAAAGAGTCTCCTATTAAGACTTTTGAAAGCTGGCTGCAGTTACTGATGTGAATGATCAAATCTGCATCCCTGACCCTGCGACAACCTTTACACCAGCAGATGGTGGGCGTAAAGATGTCATTCATCATTTATTTACAACAGCTGTCCCGTTGAGCAGGTTATTGAATTCAAATGTGCTGGGCCGGGTTATTTGCTTCCTTTCACACTTGTCTTCAGAGCTTGGTTGCTAGGAGTCCGCTTGTGTTCTGATCGTGATTCATGTATTGTGAAGCACTGCAGTAAATTGGGTTGTCGGGCATTGCCAGAAAGGGTTTGGAGGACTCGTTTCTGAAGCTCTTTTGGGGCCGCCACAGTCCTTCCCGACATCAGCACGTTGTGGTGGTTTCCTTCTGCTCCTACTATTTCTACACACTGTGCAGGCAAGTTAAAAAAAATCACGTGCTCTTTGTGTTTTTCTTCATTAAAACATGATACGTGTTCGTAAAACAATGCACCCTTTTTTTTCTTGTTTGTCTAGGCCGGGCAGGAATCTTTTCGTTCCATCACAAGGTCGTACTACAGAGGGGCAGCTGGCGCGTTACTAGTGTATGACATTACAAGGTGAGTACTTCAGACACCTCAGCCTTTTCTTATTAAAAAAACAAATCTACTACGCACCCTTAAGGAACTAGGGAGACCTGGTGGGGAACAGGCTTTTCTTTGACCTTTGGAGAACACAGCTTCTACATATCCCACACACGCTGCTAGTTTTACTTTTTAGACTATTAAAGCGCAGTATGCAGAGATAGCACACTTTTGAAACGAATTACTAATGTAACACTTGTTGGTGCCTATATCTCCAAAATAGACTGCTGTTTTCAGTCCAGGAAATATTTGCAAATATGTTTCATAATTATGTGACTGAGATTATGATTTTAGAAACGCTTGTTTACAAATTGTATCTGGAGTTGTGACACTTTAGAAACGTTTACGCTCGGTACGTTGGATGGTGTTTTTATGATGTATTCATGTCATTCTCGCTTCCATTTCCTATTCGTGGGACACTTCTGCCACCTAGTGACAGTAGTGGAAACTGCACAGCATGTGCGAAGTGACAACCGAGTGCAGCGACCATGAGCCACTGACCTGCCCCCTACTGAGTACATTTGCATGGCATTTAATACTTTTCTGACACTTGAAAGGAACAAGAGCAGTAACACTTTACTGTTTTTTCGAATTGCCCTGGAAACCAACATATCCTTGACAATTTAAGGCAGCCTGGCAATTCGTGTCCTGCAGCACTATTTTCCTTCTTTTACCTTTCCCAACAGAAGCACAAATGCCTGCTACTTTGTGCTACCGAGCATGTCCTCTGCGAGCCTGCAGGACCGAGGGTGCTTGAATCATCTTCAATCTGGAGGCAGCTGCTAGTTGTGTGTTGGAGATTGATATTGTAGTCTGTATCGCACTGTTCCCTTGGTACCAAGTGCATCCTCTGCTTTCTGCACATGAGGGGTGGACCTAGTCTCACACCGAGTCACCTTCCCACTTCAGTCTCTCTTCAGATGTGGTACCGGAGGCCATTTATCCTACCCTTTCAAGTACTATTTCAATATTGTTTTCCCTGAATGTTGGCGTCTTTCTTAGCTTCGTGAACTCAACATGCAGACATCCCGTGTTTTGTCTATTTACGCCAAAGCTTAAGCATAGTGAAGAAAATTGTGTATGTTATCACCCCGTATGGCTCTGTTCTTTTCATTTTTACCCCTATCACCCCTGCTGTAGACCATTGTTTTTCAAATGAGACATGGTATTGAGTCCCCTTTGTTAGGGGCTATGTGTGCGATATTTTGGATGTAGCATCCTATTTTAGCATCTACGTTTTATGTCGACAGGTCAGATTGCTGGCTCATAACTCTGTAGCTAGTTTTGCTGGACGCCTCTTCTCAACTGGACTCTGTTTTTCAATTTAGCCTCCTCATGCAAAGTTAAGTAGAATGGCAGCAGTGTCCCCTATCTGAAGGTGTAACTCCTCTTTGTGCACGGAAATTGCTCATTACCTTCTTGATGTCAGCTGTTGTTGAGGTCTCTGAGTTAGGTCAGATGGCTTGTTGGAGTAATGCACCCACTGTAGGGATTTGTGTTTGACCCCATGGTCAGAGATTCGAATCCCAGCAGGTCCACTTAAGCTTTCTTAGTTCCAGGGTCAACAAAATGAGTACCATTGAGTTGGGAAACAAACATTAGTTATACAAGGCTAATCAGCCTCTTAGGGTTACCTTGCACTTTACAAATATACTTGTTACGCTACCTCTCTGGCTTACAGTGGAGCCGTTCCACTAATACTTATCCCTAGCATTAAGGTTGAACGTTTGGTATGATTGGTATCTGGGTTGCCCCATGAGGCATGAAGGGTTCCTATTTTCACCTTCATAGTGGGGTTGATGCATCAATTACTGAGTCAAGATTCAGCCAGAGTCCTTTTCCTGTTCCACTTTGCAGGGCCGACTTGAGCTCTAAAGCAGAGGTCCAAGAACTCTTGCACAGTTAGAGGACCGAATTAAAATCCAAACTGAACTGTAAAATTCAACTAGTCGGTTTACATACCTCTGTGAAAAGCTAAGGAAATCTTAACAGAAGTAGACACATTGCCTCCTCTAATATTGTTTAGTTGCTACACCCAAATAGATGGGACAGTGGGTCTTTTCACAAGAACTTGAAGGAGCCCACCATATTACATTGATAAAAATGAACCCTGCGCCCTCCCCCATATTTTGGCTACGCCCTGCACTATCTCAGTCATTCTAATGTGGGTATCTATCTGCAGATACCTCCCCTTTTGAATACTCTCCGAAGCAACAGTACCCCTGCATGCCGGCAGATGTCACCGGCAGCTCCGCATCGATGCAGTTCCGCTCCGGATGCAACGTGCACAGGTCTATATATGCGCCATCCATGCTCGCTGACATCAGTTCCTTTCTTTCCACGCCAACATACGCAGATCCGGAGCTACTCCATGAGTAATTGAGACACTCCTTTGAAAAATGTCTACTAAAAAACAGTGTGCGAGGGAATTATGTCACCTCCCAATCTACAGTGTTTAAACTCTGTGAAAAATGTCCCAAACAAATGTTTGTCTGTGATTAACCCACATATGGTTTGCCTGTGGTGCCTGAGGTTGGACGATGATTCCAGGGTCTGCAGTAATTGTGTCTTGATGCACCCCAGGCCATTCAAGTCCAGGAAGCAAAGCTCTGCGTGCCGACGCACTCTAAGCGTGCAGCTGTTCTGATCCTCCTTGATTTGTCAGCGGCCTTTGACACCGTGCACCATGATACACTGCTACAGTGTCTGGAAAGAATAGGGGTCAAGGACCTAGCACTATCTTTAATATCGTCGTTCCTGAAGAATAGAAAACACTGTGGCCCTGGATCAGTTTCAAGCAACTCCCTACGTACTTCCATGTGGGGTCCCCCAGGGCTCATCGCTGAGCCCATCCTTATTTAATGTCTACGTGTCAGAATTGGCTCCTTTAATACAACAGTTTGGTTTCAATCTGACATCATATGCCGACGGCATTCAGATTGTGATCGCGGCGTACAAATATCAAACATCCCCTGCAATGCAGTTTCAAAAATGCATGAGGGAAATTAGCCACTGGATGGGAAGGCATTGCCTCAAGCTGAATTCGGATAAAACCGAAGTGGTGATTCTTGGTAACCTTCAACCTAAATGGGATGGATTATCGTGGCCGGCTGAAATCGGACAGCCTCCGAAGCCAGTAGAGAAGGCCAAAAACCTCGGGGTGCTGATTGGCAGCAAACTCACCTCTCACCTACTCCCAACAAACCAACGCCACAGTCTCTGCCTCATTCTACTTGATAAAGAAACTTAAGAAGGTAATGCCCTATATCCCCCCAGATCTCAGGAGAACGGTGGTAACTACTTGAGTGTTATCCAAATTTGACTATTGTAACGGCCTCTACCTTGGGTTACAGAAACATCTGAAAAAACTTCAAATGGTGCAGAATGCCGCGGCCAGGCTTTTACTGAACGTACCCAAGTATCAATCAGTCAAAGAGGAGATCCAGAAACTTCATTGGCTGCCAGTGGCACAACGTTTTCAGTTTAAGATGCTTTGCCTAGCTTACAAAGCATTGAATAATATTGGACCTGCATCTCTGAAAAGCCTCTTTTCCTGGTACCACCCAGGCAGACAGTTAAGGTCTACTAATGCCAGGTTAATGTTGGTACCAACCTCGAGCTGGGGAGGTAGAAGTATAGGCTACTGTGCGGCCATATTATGGAATACACTCCCGGCATATATGAGAGATGCTAACTCTCTCATCTCTTTTAGAAAAGAACTGCAAACTTGGTTATTTTAAAACTAATTCCTCTTCTCCCCCATTTCCCTCTGGGTTTACGGTCCGGTTTCAGCGCCAAGACACCTTAGGGTGTTTGCGCGCTTTAGAAATTATATTAACATAACATAAACCCCGCACTGGTATGGGTTGCGGTCTAATGGTAGGTCCTGGGCACTGTTCCTGAGGCCACTCCGATGACCGGTTGTCTTCACAATCTAAGTCCTAGATCAAAACCAAGAAGAAGCGCATGAAATCCAAGCAAACTCAGCCCCATCCCACCACTCTCAATCTAGTGAGAGCGCTCTGACTACTTAGGAGTCTATTCTGACCCTTGTTCTGTGGCAACCAGAATTTCTGGCGCTGTTGGCAGTGCCGCAGCAAATTGAGGGCATCCACACAGCCATGCTGCATCTTTTTGGCACATTACCGGCTCTCTCTGGCGCACCTGCAGGCCCCAAGGAGCCGAAAGGCCTCCCATCTAGGCTTCCACTGGCAGGTTCACCCTCTACGCCAGTTTGGCCCTCTGGATCCTCTCAGAGCTCCGTACCAACTTTGGTACCAGTTCCCTCTACCCATGTACCACTACCCATGCCGAAACACAGCCCACTGATGCTGATACCATTGACTCCAGACAACGATGGCCAACCTATCATGCAGACACAGTGCCGCTCCGGCCTCGACCGAGGTCGCTCACTCCTTTATCTCCGCTGCAACCTCTTAGCACCCTTCTAATTCCAACATAGTGCCTCTAATTTCTGTAAGGGCTCATGTCCTTCATGAGTTTTGTGGCACATTATGGGGCTGTGATGCTGGGGATGAGAGTGCCCAGTCTTATCTAGAGGACAACTGGCACAAGACCACCTAGATGCCAGTTGTCTGGATACTCCCTCAGACTCTGGACTAGTTCCCACTCCCCAAAGGCCTGCCATGGAAGAAAGTGCCTTCTTTGTTATGGTTATGCAAAGGGCAGCACAGGTTCTTGATCTTCAACCTCTCACTTAGTAAGTTAAAACCAATGTTCTGACAGAAATGTTGCAGCTTGCCAGTTGAGTTCTGACCCCCTACTCCCATTCAGTGAGGCTCTTAACGATTGGTACCTGGGCCAAATCTTGCTTAGGCTCACCTGTTCATCACCAGACCCCATCATCCTGTTCCGGGCAATCCAGATTTCCTAACCCAGCACCCCACTACCCCACTCCTCAGAGCCTTGTTATGCAGGCTTCAGCCAGTAGAGGAAACCCAAACTAGTTTCCCACGTCTTCCTCTGACAGGGAATCGAAGAGGATGGAGACTTTTGCTAAGCGGGTTTTTCCTCTACAAGTTTGGCTGCTTGCTCAGTAAAAGCCAGCTTGCCTCTTACGCCGCTGCTCTCATGCCTTGTGGGCCTCCTTGGCCCAAGTATTGCTCATGGTGCTGGAATAATCCCAGGCCATACTTCCACAGGCCATGCAAGATGGTTGTGATGCGGCCAAGTTCACCATCCACTGCTGACTGGATACCACGGATTCCCTCAGCAGGGTTATTGACCACAGTGTGGTCATTCTCAGGCACACCTGGATGTGGTCCACTGGCGTTTTAGGAGATGTTCAGCCAGTCTTAAGGACATGCCATTTGATGGCTCCTGACTTTTTGACGATAAAGTGGATACATCCTTGAAGTGCTTCAAAGATAGCAGGTCCCCAGCATGCTCCAAGTGCCTCTCTGCTGCTCTGTGCCAGCCACACCACCAGTTTCTACCCCTCTGTGGTTATGAGTACTTTCCATATTGCAGGTAGAACAATCACCCCAGCCTTTATGTGCCTGCAGCCCCCTCCCCCGGTCAAGCCTCTTTAGCGTGCCCTTGCTGACATACAGCCAGCCCGTCAGATGCAGTATACCACAATTTCTGCCAGGGCGACAGGCAATAACTTTGGACAAGTAGCTGCTACAAATTGTTCAGCGGGGTTCTTCTTTACCATTCTTGGGGCCCCCTCCGCACTTTCCCCCATCCCCAGATTGGCTGACGAAGGATCACCTGTTGCTCTTGCAGCTGGAAGTGCAGGCTCTTTTTTTCCAGAGGAGTCATAGAAGGTACTGGTGCCAGAAGTTGTTCTTTGTTGTTATTCCTGCTACTTCCTTGTGACAAAAAAGGACCAGGGTCTCCGTTCCATCTAAGACCTTCGCAATGTCTTTTTGTGGAAAGGTTAAGATGGTCACCCTGGCTCATGTCTTGTGGGCTCTCGACTCTGGTGACTAGATGGTAGTGGTAGGCCTTCAGAACGCTTATTTCCACATCCTCGTCCTGCAGGCCCACAGACATTACCTATGGCTCACGGTAAGCCATGACCATTTTCAGTTTGCTGTGCTCCCTTTTGTTCTTACCAGCACCCTTCTGGTGTTCAGGAAAGTGATGGCGGTGGTAGCAGCACCTCAGGGTTACAGTCTTCGCCTACCTCAACAACTGGTTGTTGAAAGCAATCTTGCCACAGGCAGTCGCCAACCATCTCTAGACTATGGTGAACATCCTGACATCCTTGGAGTTCACTATTAATGTGCCGAAGTCACAAATTACTCCTTCACAGACACTCCTTTATCTGAGCCATTCTGGACTCAGAGCAGTTTTGTACCTATCCCCCAAAAAAGAGTCCCAGACATTCGGACTACAATGTCGATGTTTCAACATCTGTCCTGGATCTCAGTGAGGATGACTCTAAGGCTGCTGGGACTGATGACCTCCTCCATCCTGCTGGTCAAGCACGTCAGATGGAAAAGGTTGGCTCTGCAAAGGGATCTGAAGTCTCATTGGGCACAGTACCAGGAGGGAATTTTTGTGACCTGGCCCAGAATTCAGAGTAAACTGCAAAAGTTCTGCAGTGGTGGCTGCAAGATCATGATTGAGACAGTGGCACACCCCTCCCCTTACCACGACTAGAGGTCACCGTGATGACCAATGCATCGCTTCTGGGTTGGGGAGGTTATGTTTGAGAGCTGGAGATCAGAGGCGTCCGGTCTCTGACGAAGGCCTGGCAGCATATCAGCATTTTGAAGCGGAGAGCCATCCGCTTGCTGCTTGAAGCCTTCCTTCAAAGTGAAGCGCATGTAGGTGCTCACGGACAACACCACTCATGTGGTACCGCAACAAGCAGGGTGGGGTGTTATCGTGGACATTGCGTCAGGAGGCTTTGCGTCTCTGGATGTGGCTAGATCGCCAAGGAACGTTTCTGGTGATACACCACCTGCGGGTTATCTGATCGCCAGAGCAGACGAACTAAGCCATCAACGCTTTACAGATCACGAATGGCCGTTGTATTCAGAGGTGGCACAGGATCTTTTCCGGAAATTGGGAGAGCACTGGCTCAATCTTTTCGCCACGGCGGAGAACGCACAATGTCCATACTTCTGCATGTTGGAGTTTCCAAGGCATCTCTCACTCAGAGATGATTCTGGCATAGAGTGTAACTCAGGACTCCTGTACATTTTCCGCCAATAGCTATCCTCCCTTAAGTTCTGAAGATGATCAGTACCGAACGGGCCCAAATTATCCTAGTGACCCCGTATTGGGCATGAAGAGGATGGTATCCAGAACTCCAGGGAATGAGCATTTGTCCTCTGATCAGACTGCCTCTTCCGGCTGTTATGCGCTAGACAAAAGCAGCCCCATGATAGCTTACAAGCTCATTATACCAGGGCAAAGGCTGCTAACCCTGCATTGGCACACAGGGTGCTGGTAGTCGACATTTGTTAGGCTGCTACACGGCATCACTAAATACGTTCACAAAGCACTATTGCTTAGACAGTCAGGTCTGCCAAGAAAGGCAGTTTGCCCACTCGGTCCATCTGGAATTTTTGGTTGAGTCTGTTCAGACCCATGACCTAGGAGGTATTGCTGGAGTATCTATTCAAAAGGGGAGGAATCTGCAGTTCGAAGTCTCTATCAGAAGGACAATTTACTTACCTACGCTACCTCTTTTTTTCTGGTAGAGACTCGTATCAAACCGCAGATTCCTCACCTACCCTCACACTGCCCCATTCCGTGAACTGGTCTCTTTACATGAAAATATCTCTATTTAGCAATCTGCACACTGGTCACGACTGATTTGATTGGCTCTTTTTCTGAAAGTGCAGAAGTATCAAGAAAGCAACTGATGTCAGCGCGCATGGGTGGCCTGCGCACATCACACCCAGTGTGCAATGACATCAACGTGGAGCTGCCAGTTCACAGGGGTAGTGCTGAAAAATATCTGGATCGAGTCTAATGCCTGAGGTTATACTCAAAAGCTGAGGAATCTACAGTTAGATAGTATCTGCTAGAAAGAGCATTACCCAAGGTAAGTAACTTGTTCTTCCTTATTGCATGCAACTAGCTCTGCGCTTTACATTCCTAACCCTGCTCTGCAACACTCTACCTCTGCCCTGCAAACATATACACCCTTAGCCCTCCTTCGCACACACCCAGTGAGCGAACTCTCAGTTCTTTAGTATTTAACCTTACTGTAGACGTTTTTAATACCGCAACATCTCCATCTCTCAGTCTTTCCTTTTTGGTGTCAAATCATTGTCCAGCAGCAGCCAAGAGTTCTACTTTGAACCTCTGGCCACTGCTCATAAGACATTTCAAAGGTATTTTATGTAGGTATGAGGGTGCATTTTTAATATGAGAGTCCTCCTTTTGGCTTGAGTGAGTGTCTGTATCTTCATTAACCTTATGGCTATTGCAACCTTATTCCTTATATTTTATGCTGTCGGAGGCTTCTTTTCCAGCATCTTTCATAATATGCTTAAATTATTTTCGGTTATTAGATGGAGAAATCCTGTGCATTTTTTAAATCCTCACTATTGGAAAAAATGAAGCCATTTAACATATGATCATGCGTAACCTATCTTTTTCAATTTATGGCTGCATACCAGTCAATGAAGTGGAGAGTCTTTCTGCTCTACTCCCCGTAAGGGCTCCTACAGCTCAGGTTTCAACTTCGTGTTTTGTGAAAGGGTGCTCTGGAAAGACAAAACATTCAAAATACTGCAAGATTTGCTTCACTTGATGGACCTGCAGCTTTCTACAACCTGTTGTACAGATACGTACTTTTTAATACATACTTTTTAATACATACTCTTCTGCCTGGTTGTTGTTTAACTATTACCAGTTGCAGAGCTTAGACACAATTCCTACTTTCATATCCTGGTATTTCTGTTACTGTACTGACCACTGTCTTGTTCCTTTCCCCTCCTTCAAGTTCAACATTTTAATTTTTCATTAGTTATGGCTCATAAAGCCCTTGAAGCAATGGTACATAGTGGTATGTGCAATCTCATTAAATTGTAGATCCCTAGATGTTTTGTATAAGGGGCAAGGCTATTCTTTGAACTCTTTCTCACTGCTTACTAGATGTTTTCTTTGATATTCCCGAGAGATCTTCTGACCTACCCCTTCATCCAGAATTCTCTTATTTGGTGCTCATATACTCTGCACAGTCTGTATAATAGGAAAGTTTGAGAGTTCTGTGTTGTGACTTTGTTTCTACTAATTCCCTTAGTTTGATGACATTTCTACGTTTTATCAAATTGTCCAAAGAAGCTGCATAAGGACAATGAAACTGTCATTAGGTCCTTCAGATTAGAATTTCACAGTTGTTAAAAGTGCAGACCAACAAGAATAATATATGCCTTTCACTCAGATAAGAATCTCACAAAAGGTGAGACAGCCCAATAATGTGGCAGTGAGAAAATATTGCCATCCTTACAGGAGCTAGATACAAGGTGAAGCAACTGTCCAGCTTAAATTTATAAAAACATTTTTTTGTTATGCATACAATTGTATGAGTACCAAGATGTCTTGTAACAGCCTGGGAATCATGATTCAGGAGAAATATTAATGTGAGACACTAACACATTAAAAGAAGTTTATAGCTCTAAAAACGCACGTATCAGATATGACTAAAACAGACAGGCATGGCCTTGGTCCTAGTTGATTCAGGAGTGAAGCAGAAAGATGATCACCGCTTATTCTAATGAAAAAACGAATCCAAGAGACTTGTCAAAATGAGCATCCTAAATCTTAAAAGCAATATTGAAATGGTGGCCTTTCTTGATTTCTCCTAGTTAGTCCGATGGAAATGACAAAGCTGCCCTTCCTGTGTCCATTTCATTTTTTACACACGCTGTAGTGTCATCCAAATTAGATAAAAAATTAGATGAACTGCAGCATCAAATAGTAGTCTTGTCAATGGAGTAACTTGGACATTTAAAAACTGAGCCACAAATTTAGGTTGATTCTGAGTAGACTACTAATGAGAGAATGTTATTCACAAAAAGTACGTACGTTACACAGCATTCTAGGTATGCAATCCCTAAAATGATATGATACTTTTTAAGTGTTTTGAACCCCCTTGCCTGTATGCAAGGCAAATATATGCCATCAGAATTCTAGAAACCTTTTACAGGTTCAATCCTGGCAGCACTTGTAACTCCTTTTTGAAGATTATTCCGAAGAGGGGAACCAATTTTTGTTTTGAAATCTTGTCCACAATAACATTCTCTCTACTGGAATAGTGGAGTGTTCATGGAAGGAGTAGTGTTATAATAATTTTCAAGAAAGGTTTTAAAGCTTAGTCCTAGTACACATTGCCTGATACCTTTGTTTGACTATCAAGAGAGGTCATTTGCCAGATGAACTTTGTCAAACGTGGGCAAATCAGAGGGAACATATGTCCTGAGAATTTTAGGCCTGGAATTTCAATATTGTAGCAGTGAATGGTTTTAAATCACTTAGCTTGGGAGTAAAGCAGGGAGGAAATGCTTTGTTTTGCTTGTTCATTGATGTTTTGATCCCACATACAGTTGCATATTTGATGTAAACTCACATCCATGATGTGCGGTGGAGAACCCACAAGATGATTCTATACCCAATAGAATTGAAATGAATAATAAGCGTCCGCATTGATGTGACTTGCACCAATGTGGATTAGTTTGACTTCATACCGTAGGTGTGCAGCAAACCTGATTAGGAATTGTCAACTTTTATTTTATATACTAGTTGAGGATTAAAACAAAAAATATTTTGCCTCTTATTTAGCACATATTGTAATTGGGGTTAGTATGTGCAAATAGCAAGATTACAAAAGATTGTGATTGTTTTTTTGCCTGTTGTGACGTGAATATTAGGGATGGCTTCCTTAACAATGATTATGATTCACTTAGAATAAGGCTGTTGAGTGTCTACTTGGTCCCGGTTTGTAGTGGCTCAGTGAGCAAAAAAAGTTGGACTAGAATGCAAACCAGGGTAATTACCAGCAACAGAGATTAAGCATTCCACCCATCGTTTTTTTGTTTTTCTCTTAAGGAGCCACTGTTACCGAATAGTGTCACACAATTCTGGAAAATGGACTTTGTTTGTTGGACAGTCTCCTAAAAATGTTGCATTCATTAAAGGGCTGCAAGCACACAAGGAGTTTTTTAAAATTATATTAAACCGGAATCCGTTAGACTCACTGGAGATTTCAGGCATAAAAGCAGTTGTTTAGTTAATAACTGCTTATGCCAGGAACAAGACTATTCAGTGTGTAATTTGGGACTTTTACTTGCCTGCTAGTATAAGATCAGACAAACAGGACAAGCTCATCTGAAGTGCTGTACTGCATTGATTGAGATTTGTGTTATTTATCATAGACCGGTTAAACATTATTTTAGAGTTTATAAACATATGTGTCTTATATTCGATATAGCTGTAATATGCTTTCTGGATGGGACTTAACAAGAGAAAATATTAAGTATTGTCTAGTTACTTAAGGGCTTGCACTACTGACCCACATTCAACAGACTGGTCCTCGTCAGTCGTGTTATCCGATCTCAAACGCTTGAACATATAGTGCTGTAGGTATTAACACAGACTGATGCCTGTACCTTCGGGCTTATTCTAGACTATGATGAAATTGATATAAGTGCATTTTTAGGTGGCAATATAGTGTGTGATGGAGGCACAGTGCCAAGTAACTTGAGTTGTTGTAGCTAATGCGTATTATGTCCCAGTAGCAATGCTTAACTAGTGTCGCTGGTTCCTAAAATGCACCATGTGGTGCCTTGTTGCCAAATTCCCAGTAGCAATGCTTAACTAGTGTCGCTGGTTCCTAAAATGCACCATGTGGTGCCTTGTTGCCAAATTCCTTATACTATTGTGGCAGTGGTTGAAAGTGCCATATCATATGGAGGTCTAGCT
Source organism: Calotriton arnoldi (assembly GCA_963921515.1). Classification (NCBI taxonomy): domain Eukaryota; kingdom Metazoa; phylum Chordata; class Amphibia; order Caudata; family Salamandridae; genus Calotriton; species Calotriton arnoldi. The sequence continues at coordinate 1,638,895 of CAWUFW010003480.1, read as the reverse complement.
TTTTCATAGCGGCAGAACTAAATCTCCCACATTTTTTACACTTTTCCTCTTCAATATTTTGCTTATAAGACTGACATGTTGTCTAGATCAAAGTTTTGAGGGTATGTCATAGACTGCCTAGTCCAGTGTCTTGGTCCTGTTTTTATTCTTTAAAATTAAACTGGTTTTCCAGAGAAGTTCTCTCTCACTCGCACGTGTGCTCCATCACAGTACTAAGCTGACTGTCTAGCTAATGGATCACTTTTCTTCTTTTTTAAGCATTTTTGAGTTTTGGCTTGTTAGCATATTTCACCATGGTCTATACATGCGCCACATGTTTTTATAAAACCAGTAGGGGGGAGGGGGGGGGGTTGGGGCTGGTGCCGTACAAACATCTCCCGCCTACCTACTTTTCATATGGATTTTATTTCTTATTTTAGTTAAGGTGATGTTTAAAAGTTTACTAAATTTGATGTTTCAAAACCAATTCCTATCTCCCTCCCTCCCTCCCTCTTACCTCCCCCCAAATTGAGCAAAAGTGTTCTCTATTAAATATTGTTACATGTGTCTACTGCATAAAATAAGTCCATTGGCCTTTTACAGTCTTTCAGTAAAGTGTCAGCCGTTACTGCTATCCTGCCTAAAATAACCTATTTTCTATTCAGTATATTCTCATAATGACAGACAAGCCACTGTCCCCTCCCCTAAGACTACAGAGGAGTGACTGCAGGTTAGGCATTTAGTGCAAAAGATGAGTCTTAAACGTCTGAAAATGTTGAAGTTATAAAACCTCAAATTTCTCCCAAAAACTTTACACCGCATTAGTGCAGAGAATGGCATGGTTTAGTCTTTGGTGGGGAAACGTTTGCTTCTAGCAATATTCTACTCAACTGTTGAAAACATTGTTGAAAAGTCCAGATATTAAGCACAAAATTCCAAACTGAGCCTACCCTCCTTAAAGGCCTGGTCGGCATCTTAGAAATAGTACACCATGATGCCTTCACCTTGCTTATCCTTCTAGACATTTTGGCTGAGTTCAACACTGTAGATCACATTGTCTTACTAACAGACTACAATTATTATCTAGAGAAGTGCCTGGATGCTTTTCTTCCATTTCCAGCTGCAGTCAGAAAGTAAGACTTAGGAGACCTCTCCTGCCAACCAGCCCAGTAAACTCAAGTGTTGACCTAGGCTCTCTGTTTTATCCTTACTTTTCAATATCTATATGAAATCCCTCATAGACTTCCTTTGTTCCCACTATCTAACCCCCCCCCACCCCCCCAACCACCTATGCATACGCATTGCAATCTACCAGGCAATCCATAGAGGCGAAGTCCAAGATGGGTCAGAAAGCCTCAAACAAAAGGATTCAAAAACGGAAATTTGCCTTCTAAACTCCCAACGCCTCCATCAACAAGCAGCCCCACCCATTTTATGCAGCCAAATTGTTCTTGGCAAATCCAAAGAAAGAAACCTAGCAATTATTTAGGATGCTGACCTCCGATTTAACCCTCAGTTAGAAACCATAGCTAAAATCGCATTTTTCCAAATGGAACTATTTAAAGAGCTCTTTCATACATCACCCCTGAAATCCATGCACTGGTGTTAGAAACTGTTCATTTGCTGCCTAGACTCCAGCAGTACTGTATATTCTGGCCTCCCTGCAGGCCAGATTAAGAGTCTGAAAAAGGCCTCAAAAGTATTTCAGCTGTCAGCCCAACTAAAAAGTGTGTACTGGCTTGACCTTCAAGTGCCTGGAAGGGGTTGCCCCTAATAACCTCAGACAAAAGATTAAACCCTACTTCCCATCTTGTAACTCCTCTTCACTGGAGACATCCTTCTAACAACACACCTAAAACCAGATATCTAAACAGTGGTACCTTGCCTCTGAACGAACACCTTCCCTTCAGACATCTTATTTGCACCATTCCTCTTGATCTTCAGACACAAATTAAATGCACATCTATTCTAACCCTATCTCCAGACCTCCTCCTCCTCTTCCTCCTCCTCCCGCCTTACCCTCCCAGAGCCAACCTACATTAATCTTTCCATCCCCTTCTCCCTCTGGTCTGTTCACCTGTCTGATCTCACGAAACGTCCTCAGGCAACAGCTGTGACTGTTGCATCCATTCTCTGGCCATGTATGTAACAGATGTGTAACCTGAAACAGGCCACACTGACTGTGTCTGGAACGGGTGTATTTTACTTTTTTCTCTAAAAATGAGTCCCTGTACTTTACACCACACCTATTTTATTGATTTATCTGTAATGACTGTCGCAACCCCAAGGCCTGGGTGAGGTATTGTAACCATGACCTCTGGCTGTGGAAGGCAGCTTTCTAAAGTTTCTAGACACATTTAAGTTATGTAGTGCATGCTATGCAAATCACTGACAATAACTAGCATCCCAAAGTAATAAAGAATTGTCTTATAAAAGCTGTCCTTAGTTTTGTTATTTTGGGGATAAGCACATCACTTGCAGATTTCAGAAGCCTGTGATTTGAAAATGTCCCAGTATGATGAAACACACCATCCTGGTGTGTTTTACTCTTAGTATCTGCTAGTATATTGATTGGGTTGCTAGGTATGACAGCACTCTGTTCTGTGGTTTTTGTTTACTGCCTATTTCCAAGAGCCTTTGGAAGTGCATCTAATGACACATTTCTTGGGATCTGAAATCTGAAAGAAGTGTAGCTTTTTTGTGCAGTGATTGCAACCACATTTTGTTTGGCTCAATACCCATTAAAGCAAAATATTTAGTTTGCTGAAAAGTGCCCCTTTCTCTTAGTGTTGGCGTTTTATTTTTTGATTCGTTTTGAATGGTAAGTTGTGAAATATGAAGGATTTATCATTATGCAATCTGTATTATGCTTTTCTGATAGATGTTTTTCTTCCTGCAGATTCCTAGCCTTATGAATCGCCTCCAGATGCCAGACTGTGTCTGGAACCTTTTTTCTCAGAAATAGCTCTGCAGAGCCACCAGGTGGCGCCTCGCAGCATCAGCTGGGGGGCCTGGATGTGACACTATCAAAGTTTACAAGGCGCCTGCCAGCACCCTGGTATAGTTTCTTGTTTTTTCACACCGCATCAATGTGGGTACAGAACTCTTCTGGTTCTTCAACGATTAAATTCCTCTGCCTTCAAAATGACTAGGTGAGATGCCTCCTAAGACTTCTGGGTTTAAACCTGGTCAAGTAGCTGTAAGATGTTCTGGTCAGATCGAAGGCCATCAGAGAGTGGGAGAACAAGCTAGTTTTGGTCAGTTACAGCAGGAATACTCCAGCATGCTCCCTTTCCTCTTCAGGTAAGTCTTACAGTAGGGAACTTTCTCCCAAGAGATCTTCCTGCAGAAAGCACAATAAACAACTTAGGGCAGTAGAAATCTTCTTAATCCTCAAGGAAACAACCCCGTTCCCAATTACAACACTAGGCTTTATCTCATTCCCTAATTAGGTTCCAACATTGACAAAGATGAAGCCATAATTACTGACTCCATCCGCCCACCCCGCACTGGTTGAGGACTACTGTCAGGCCATCCTGGATCTCTGCAGGATGCCCTCATTTCCCTTTGGGCAACTCCCCAAGGTTAAGCCTGCTCTTGTGGGCTTGGCAATTCCAATTGCTTTGAACTAGACGTAATCCAGCCATGCACCCTTCTCCGCCTGCTAGGAGCTCCTGTTATGGTGCAGCTTCCAACAAAGCCATTGCCCTCGAAGGTGCCGACTCCACTCCCTTGGCACCACCTAAAACTCTTACGCCACCCTTAGAGTCTCTTTCAGCATTATCTCTAAGACCCTTGAAGTCAACTAACATTGTCTGAGTGGCAAAAGAAAAAGTTCCGGCCTGTTTTGCTGAGAAACCTTTGGCTCAGCCCCTCCCCAGGGACCATCGATTTTCCTGTATGGAGGAATGTGCCAGATCTAGATCAGAGGCTTTTGCCATGCCCAGTTAAAGTTCATGTCTGTAAAGAGAATGGTGACTTGGAGATTATCTCTCCTGAGTGTGTGATAGTTCAATCCTCTTGTGCTAAGTTGAACCCTAATGCCTTTCCAATGACCCCTGCAAACCAAGATTCTAAGAAGCTGGACTTTATGGGTCAAAAAGTCTTTGCTTCTGGCAGGTTAAATCTTTGCACAAGAAACGCAACATGCTTACTGGGCTAATGTCCATGTCTTTTGGGAGTTTGTAAAATTATCAGTCTACCGGATCAGATGATAACCCCATTTCTCGGATCTGGTCAACTTTGATCGGGATGTTTCGAAAGAGATCCTATAGTGCGTCCTAGATTCTAAAAACACAGTGGGTCAATCCATGAGTTTAATTGTCACCTTAAACTCTTGAAAATGCTCCTTGATGACGAGCAGCCATTTGGAGAGACAACAGACTCATCCTTGGGGTGACAACTGCACTGTGAGTTTTCAACGAGATTGTGGTGGCAACTTCACTGCACAGGTCAGATGACTTGCATTTGAAGGAGGGTTCGCCTACGCTCGTCACAGAACATCTTAATGTACCGTGACTGTTCGTCAAAATTTGGGCTTCTTGAGCAGAACTCAGAAGTCTGACTCCCCCTTAAACAGAGGTTGACTTTCATAGGTGCAGTGGTAGACACGGTGAAAGCATCCCAGATATTCAGGATAGGATTCTGATGTTTCTGGCTCAGACACTGACCATGGTTCTGCAAGTCCAGCACCTGTTAAGTCTGATGTCCTCCGGCATCCTGTTGCTGCTACACAGCACATGGCAAAGAGCCCTTTGGTTGTGCCTGAAGATGCAAAGACCCCAGAAACAGACTCCTCTCATCTTCAATGCAGACCTTCACTTCTGTCCTTCTGGATCGGCACAGGTGAATGCGTCACTCCAGCCTGCCTGTGGGTTGTACCTTCAGTCAACCACAGCTACAGCCTACTATAGTTATGGATGTCTTCGTATCGGACTGAGGCTGGCACTGTCGATGAGGGGCTTGCGATGCTAAGGCCTGCGTCGATGCGTCACGCAGTGGCGGTTCCAAGGAGAATGTGGGCTGCGATATGAGGTCTGGTGTCTGGAATGCGTTGTGGTGTGACCGTTCCAATGGGGGGCTGCGAGGAGATGTATTGAGCTGCGACGGTTCCGACCACAGCTGGGCTGGCAGAGCATCTTCAGGCCCACTTCCACAGGTCCAGGATTGCGGTACCACCACTTGGAGGTGGTTGGGGGGGAGCAAGACTCACAGCAGACTGAGTCCAGGTGCTGGGTTCTAGGTGTTTGAAGCCTTTTCTGTCCCTGAGGCTCTGATCAAGAGGCCATCCAACTAGCCCTTGGAGCCACTCTGGTGGTCCTAGGGCCAAAAAGCAGGCCCAGTCCTTTCACTCAGGCTGCAGGGCAACAGAGCAGCATCCTTCCTTTAGAGCAGCACAGCAGTCCTTCTGAGTCTTTCACAGCTCCCCAGGTGTACTGAAGAGTTTGGTCTGAGGGTCCATTATTTATACCTGGTGCCCACTTTGAAGTAGGAGAAGCGCCTGGAGGTTTCCACCCCAGAGGTGCTTGGAATTTCCTTCTTCCCTGCCCTGGCCCCAGCTTGTCTGGAGTCACAAAAGACTAGTGTCAAGCCTTTCGTGAGTGGGCTTGGACAGAGCCTTTGTGTGGTAGGTGATAGCTCCTTCCCCTCATCAAGTCAGAGATGGTCCATCCTGCCAACAACAATTTCCCTGTATCTCACTGTCTGGGAGCGATACACAAAGGCCAACTGCCAGCTATACCTAGTCATGTGACCCAGGATACAGGCTGCAGGCACCAAATGGTTAGGACAAGAAAATGGAAACTTTCTAAAAGTGGCATTTTGAGAACTGTAGCTTAAAATCTGACTTTACCATTAAATGGGATTCTACATTAAAGATTTTTAGACACCAAATTCGATATTACTACTTGGTCCCAATTGAAAGTTAGCACTTATTAAATGTAATCCGGTAACCCAGTGTTATCCTATGGGAGAGGTAGGCCTAGCAGCAGTGAAAATGAATGTAACAGTTTTTCACTACCAGGACATGTAAAAGTTAAAAGTACATGTCCAACTGTTTCAATACACTGTATCCTGCCCTGTATGCTGTTTACGGTCTACTCTATGGCTGCCTTATATGTATTAAAAAGGAAAGCTTAGGCCCGGCAAAAGGTTTGTCAGGTCGAAATGTCAGTTTAAAACTGCACACACAGGCTTCAGTGGCAGGCCTGAGAAATGTTTAAAAGGCTACTTAAGTGGTGGCACAATATGTGCAGTAGGCCCGCAAGTAGCATTTAATTTACAGGCCCTGTGTACATGTAGTACCACTGTACTTGGGACTTGCATGTAAATTAAATTTGCCAATTGGGTGTAGGCAAATGTTACATGTATAAAGGAGAGAGCACAAGCACTTTAGCAATGGTAAAGGGCACCGAGTTCTAAAAGCCAAGAAAAACGTGTTCAGAAAATAGAAGGGTGAAGGCAAAACATGTGGGTGTGACCCTGCAGAAAGGGCCAAGTCCAACACTTCCAATCTGCTCGAACCCGGCGCTCAGCTCCATCTTCCTCTTGTGCACATGGTGAACCTGCTCTCGCAGCAGGGTGGCCAGGTCTTTCTTCTTCATCCCAGTCCGGAAAGGCTGTGGCTGGACTTGCACAGATTGAGTAGTGCCAGTTAGAGCCCTTCAGCTTCTTGCCTGTAGCAGTGGATATCACCTCAGCTACTAGGAATCTTGCCATGACACTGATTTATGTGAGTTGCCTAAATAAGTATGTTCAGTAGTAGGAATCGAAAGATCTGCACCTCTTTGAGTCCCGCCTTTCTAACATGTTGCAATTTGAACTGTCTCCTGCTGGAAAGAGCCAACAGTAAATGGTTGTTCGAGGCATGTGAGCTGTAGATCACATGCTTATGCATAGATCACCATCTAGTGTTGGGCTCAGATGTTTGCACTTAGTTTTTCTTCGAAGAAGTCTTCCTAGTCACGAGGTAGGTGACTCCTCCTTTCGGTGATAGTGCGCATGATCATACACTCCATCTTCAGATTGTTTTTTTCCGCCATCGGGTTCGGATGTGACTCGCTGCGCTCCGGTTCGACGCCGATACTTCGGTTTCTCTCGGTGCGTGCAACAGTCAACCTCGACGGTATTGTTTTCGATCGAGTTATCCATTCTTCGCAGATCGTGTTCTTACATTAAACTCTTTTCGATCGGAGAGCTCGTGGTAGGCCGTTGGCCCTAGCCCCCAGTTCGACTCGCAGTCGATGGAACGAACTCCTTTTAAATTCTGTCCTCGGTGCCACGCGAAATATCCGGGCACCGATTCACACGAGGTGTGCAACCTGTGTCTGTCACCGGCCTGCGACGCGTGCCGAGCTTTCTGCTCCAAAAAGACTCTTCGCGACCGTCGGGCCCGACGACGCGACATGCAGAGCTAACACACATGCTCCATTCTGGACCTCTTCGGACCTGAATCGGATGAAGAGGCTGACAACCCTATTGAAGCCAAGGAGGAGCAAGAACAGATCTCCCTCTCCGACGATGACTCCGAACAGCATGAAGACATCCCACAGGGAGAACGTACTGTAAGTACAGGCCCTACCTCGCCACAACTCAACCAAAAAAGAAGGCTCCGGACCAACCCGTGCCCTCGGGCCCTGGTCGGCACCGAGACCACGCTTCCGACGCCCCGGCTCGGCACCAAAGCCTACCAAAAAGCCTTCCGGCTCCGAAAAGCGCCATTCTAAATCGGGCACCGAGCCAAAGCCTTCAGGGTCGAAGACCTAGTCCGGCTCCGATCATCACCATTCGGCACCGAAAACCACCTCTGATCCGAAGACACCAGCCCCAAAACCATTGGCACCGAAAATTTCGGCGTCGAAACAGACTGATACACCAAAGTCACCTAAGAAGCATAGTTTCGGTGATCCGCTCGAAAAAACTGACCCAAAACAGAAAATTTTGGTTATACATCCAAAAACTGGCCACATTACTACCAAAGTGACTTTAAAAAGAGGTGCTACTACCAAAGAGGAATACCACATTCCATTAAAGAAGAGAACAGTTGGGACAAACCCTTCCCCTCCTCCTCTTCCTTCACCACCTTTGCCTCAGTCTCTGCCTGTGACAACTTCACCTGAGTACTCACCACCATATCTACCTGACGATCAGGGTGATGGGGACGGGGATGATACTAATGATGATAATCAGCCTGGCCCTACAGATGTGTGGGATGACTATAACATTGACTCGCCCACAGACAATGACCCTGACCTATACCCTACGAGGCCCTCTCCACCAGACGACAGCGTAGGATATGTTGAATTGCTAGGCCGGGCTGCCAATTACCATGGGGTCCAGCTGCATAAAGAATCCCTTGAAGAGGATTTCCTCTTTGAAACATTAAACAGCATAAGGATCCTGTCAGGGCACGTATCCTTACCCCTAGGGTGGATAAAAAATACAAGCTTGCACCAACTGATCCAGTCTATATAAGAGGACAATTACCCTTAGACTCATTAGTTGTTTCTAATGCACGCAAAAGGGCAAACTCCCAGACTACTGGAGACGCACCACCCCCAGATAAAGAGTCAAAGCTCCTTGATGCTTCAGGGAACAGAATAGCCTCCCAGGCAGCTAACTTCTGGCGCATATCTAACACACGCGCTGCTAGCCAGATATGACTGTGCGCATTGGGGTGAAATGGAACAACTTATCCAATTTTTACCCCAAGAACAGAAATCTAAAGCGCAAGACCTGGTACGTGAGGGACAACTAATCTCCAACAATCAAATTAGATGCTCCCTAGATGCGGCTGATACATCTGCCAGAGCAGTGAACACTAGTGTCCTTTTAAGAAGGCATGCCTGGCTATGCATATCAGGGTTCAAAACGGAAGTTCAAACCTCAATATTGAACACATCATTCAATAAAGAACACCTGTTTGGGCCGATGGTTGATTCTTCACTTGAGAAGATGAAGAAAGATACCGAAGTGGCTAAATCAATGGGAGCCGATCAGTCTCCACAAGGCCGTGGTTCCTTTCGGCGCTCCTTTTATCGAGCAGGGTCCAAAACCACTTCCTCGGACACTGCATCTACCTATAAGGGCAATAACCACCCCTCTGGTACCAAAACTTATTTCAGAGGTGGTTATAGAGGAAACAACGGTAAGGGCAGAGGTAGAGGTTCCAACACACGTACCTCCCCCTCAAATACAAAACAGGGACTTGCCCATAGTCCCCCCTGACCATTTAACACCTGTGGGGGGAAGACTGTCACAATTTCTACCAAAGTGGCAGTCAATAACAGACAAGTGGGTCCTCCAAATTATCCGTTCTGGTTACTGCCTGGAGTTCATCAGCACTCCTCCAAACATTCCCCCAAAGTCGCACAAACTTTCACCGGATCACATACACCTTCTCAAACAAGAGGTGCAATCACTACTACTAAAAGGAGCTATAGAGCCCGTACCACCACAACATCAGGGGTCGGGCGTCTAATCCTTTTACCAAAAAGAACGGTTCTCTCAGGCCAATACTAGATCTTGGAGAACTACATCTTTACATACAGTCAGACCATTTCCACATGGTAACACTTCAACAGGTTCTACCCCTTTTGCAAAAGGGCGACTTTCTTTCTACTCTACACTTAAAGGACGCCTACTTTCATATTCCAATCCATCCGGCTCACTGCAAATTTCTCAGGTTCGTGGTAGCAGGTCAACACTACCAATTCAAGGTACTCCCATTCGGAGTCACCACTGCCCCCAGAGTCTTCACAAAGTGTCTGGCAGTAGTAGCTGCACATCTAAGAAGACAGAGCATACATGTCTTCCCCTGTCTGGTCGACTGGCTCATCAAAACCAGCACGTACCAACAATGCCGCAAACATATTTATGTAACCATGCAGTTACTTCACCAGCTAGGGTTTACAGTCAATGTGTTAAAATCACATCTTCAACCAAACAAAATTCAGAACTACCTAGGAGCCACTCTGGATACTCAAAGGGCTCTAGCATTTCCCAATGCAGCCAGAATTCAAAACATTCAGGCGCTGATTCTCAAATTTCAAGCCACTCGATCACTTCCAGCTCGAGTGTTTATGCAACTGTTGGGAATGATGGCATCTTGCATCATGATCGTTCCCCATGGCAGGCTGCACATGCGTCCACTTAAAGAATGCTTAGCCGGTCAGTGGAACCAGTCACACGGTCTATTAACCGATCTAGTGTTGGTAAGCGGCCGTACTCATCGCTCTCTGCAGTGGTGGAACACCCAAAATCTGTCAAAAGGACGGCCGTTCATAGACCCAGTTCCACAGACAGTATTAACAGCGGACGCGTCCCTAACTGGATGGGGAGCTCATCTTCAACAACTCACAGTGCAAGGCCTGTGGAGCCACCAACAAAAGTTGCTCCACATCAATCATTTAGAGCTTATGGCGATCTTTCTAGATCTCAAGGCCTTTCAAGATCACCTCTCTGGCACAGCGGTCTTAGTTCGAACCGACAACATGACAGCTATGTATTACATACAGAAACAGGGGGGTACACACTCTCTCCAACTGTCTGACTTAGCCCAAGACATCTGGAAGTGGGCTATTCACCACAATATCTATCTCCTAGCGGAACACCTCCTAGGAGTCAACAACCAGATTGCTGATCTCCTCAGCAGACGGAGGTATCAAATACACGAATGGGAACTTCACCCTCAAGTTCTCCACCCATACTTCCAAGCTTGGGGAGTCCCTCACATAGATCTGTTTGCAACACCCCAAAACGCAAAATGCCCAAGCTTCACCTCCAGGTATCCACACCCGCTGTCCAAAGGCAATGCTCTATGGATGAACTGGTCAGGGATATTTGCTTATGCTTTTCCGCCTCTCCCACCCATTACATCAGTGGTTCGGAAACTCAGACAAACATCCCTCACACTAATACTGGTAGCTCCAACATGGGCACGTCAACCCTGGTTCACAACCCTGTTGGAACTCTCTGGTACAGCATCAAAAATTACATTCAACTCCCAGTCTCCTCACACAGAGCCATGGAGAAATCAAACACCCAAATCCTAAACAATTGAACCTCGCGATCTGGCTCCTGAAGTCAGAGTTTGGTTATCTGAACCTTCCACCATACTGTATGAACATTATTAAGGAGGCTAGAAAGCCTACCACAAGAGCCTGCTACTCAGCCAAATGGAAGCGATTTGTTATCTATTGCAATAACAATAACATCAACCCTCTTGATGCTTCCATACATAACATTATCTGCTATCTGCTACCTGTTACATTTGCAACAGTCATCATTGGCCTATACATCCATCAGACTGCATCTCGCTGCAATTGCAGCCTATCTTCAAAATAGGCAGCATTTATCGCTCTTTAGAGTGCCTGTAATTAAAGCATTTATGGAAGGACTAAAAAGAGTTATACCACCAAGACTTCCACCTCCCCCAGTGTGGAATCTTAATATAGTCCTCACAAGGTTAATGGGTCCACCATTTGAGCCTATGCACAGATGTGAACTACAGTTCCTTATTTAGAAAAAAGCTTTCCTCATTGCAATCACTTCATTGAGGAGAGTGGGTGAACTTCAGGCACTAACCATAGAAGAACCTTTTTTCCAGCTACACAAAGATAAAGTGGTTCTTCGTCCCAATCCTAAATTCCTACCTAAGGTAGTATCTGCATTTCACATAAATCAGTCGGTTGAGTTACCTGTTTTCTTCCCTCAACCTGACTCCATTGGAGAACGAGCTCTACACACCTTAGATGTTAGAAGAGCACTGTTGTATTACACTGAAAGAACAAAATCTTTTCGTAAGACCAAACAACTCTTTGTCGCTTTTGCACCACCTCACAAGGGCAATCCTATATCCAAATCCGGTATTGCTAGGTGGATTGTTAAATGTATTCAGATTTGTTATGCAAAAGCCAAAAGGACTCTAACTGTACCCCCTAGAGCACATTCCACTCGTAAGCTAGGGGCTACTATGGCTTTCTTAGGTAACATCCCTATTACTGACATCTGCAAGGCTGCAACATGGTCACACCACACACATTCACCAAACACTATTGTGTAGATGTGTTAGCCAGACAACAAGCTAATGTAGGCCAAGCAGTACTTAAAATGCTGTTTCAGACAACTCCATCAGTTACAGATAGCCACCGCTTAGGGGAGACTGCTGTATAGTCTATGCATAAGCATGTGATCTACAGCTCACTTGCCTCGAACGGAAAATGCTACTTACCCAGTATGCATCTGTTCTTGGCATGTAGAGCTGTAGAATCTCATGCGCCCTCCCACCTCCCCGGGTACCTGTAGCTGCTGTAGTTCTCTTGTTACTATTCACACATACACATGGACATCTCTATTCTTTACTACTACTCCATTCTCTCACCCTCTGCGGGAAAACAATCTGAAGATGGAGTCGATGACCATGCGCACTATCACCGAAAGGAGGAGTCACCTACCTCGTGACTAGGAAGACTTCTTCGAAGAAAAACAAAGTGCAAACATCCGAGCCCAACACTAGATGGCGATCTATGCATAAGCATGAGATTCTACAGCTCTACATGCCAAGAACAGATGCATACTGGGTAAGTAGCATTTTCCATCTGGCTACTCTACCTGCCTTCATGTGTCCCCATGACCATCCTTTATTTTCTTAAAGGTTTAGTTTACTTGTTCTCTTCCCCTCCTTTTATGGTTTCTTAGTGGAGTTTGAATCTTGTACTAATTTACCTTAAGGCAACCCCATTCGAGCCGATGCACGATTGCCTGATTCGACTTCTGACACAAACGTTCTTCTTAGTGGCATTGACTTTGACCCATAGAGCAGTTCACCCCAGTTCCTCTCAGTTCATGCACTATTTATGGTTTTCTTCCCAGATAAACTGCGTTTTTTGCACCTTCCAATAGCTTCTGCCGAAAGTGGTATCTCCCTTTAACATGGGCCAGTCAATTGCTACCCTTCATCCCTCCTCCTCACTCCACAAAAGAGGATAGACTGGATGCAAGGCATACAGTGTCATGCTATATCATCACAATCGACTGGACAGAGTGGATGAACAGCTCTTTATAGACTTCGCTGAGGCTAAGAAGTGCAAAACGGTATCCATGTACACCATTTCATGTTGATTTCCCTTTTTTTATTAAACTCTCTAATGCCTTCGCCAAGAAAGACACTAGTGACTGTCTAGCATTCTTGTCCTGGGCTGTGGCAGCTTCCACCTCACGCACCAGAGGTGTGACAGTGGCTGACATTTGCCATGTTGTCCTCTTTACATACTTTTTATAAACATTCTTGCCTCACGCACAGTGGCTGATACTTTGCTGCCAGTGCTGCTTGTTGACTTAATCGGATTATAGACACAATTCAATCCCACCTCCCAGAGGTCATTGCTTTGTTTCTCAGTCATAAGTTGAGGAATGTGCAGGAAGAAGAATCCATCAGAAGAAAAAGTTTTTTACCGTCTGTGACGTTATTTCTAGTGGATACTATGACCCAGAGATTCCTCGCCATACACCTTCCTTAACTGCAAATTAGTGCCTTCATTAATAAGATCCCAGGGTAAATACATCATGTGCCGTATTGTTGTTTTTGACACTCCTGGTTCCTTTAGGGATGTCTCAGTGGGTTCAGAAAAATACCATGTACTGGCGCCATCTCGCTGCTTGGTGTCTTAAATAGTAAATGTTGTAATACCAGTGGCGGACAAAAATCCTAACTCAGGCTTCCTTGCAACACTGGAGAGCTGTAGCTGGGATAGTCATAATGTGAGGAATCTGTGGGAAGATACAGTCTCCACCAGAAATATTGTTACTGTAGGTAACTAACATTTTCGTTACACTGCTACTTGTGTTAACGTTGTTGCATGTGGCAAATAAGTGATCAATATAATGTAATTCAAACCAATTAAATTATTTCAAGACGTTTTTCTCTTTAGTTACCGGTTAAACATGTTACTTTCAATGAAAAACGTATATCACATTTTTAACAATAAAATGTTTTCTTTTGTAAGTGTAACAGTGATCTTTTCTTTATGTAGGAGAGACACGTTCAACCATTTAACAACCTGGTTAGAAGATGCACGCCAACATTCGAATTCCAACATGGTTATTATGCTCATTGGAAATAAAAGGTAACTATCTGGAAAGGGCCATTCTATGCAGGGCCGTGATGGCTAGGTGTTTGGTGTGATTCAATGATATTGCAAGCCTGTGATAATGTTACTAAAGCAAATGGTGCAAATGAAAAAAACAGAACTGCTTCCGTATAGAGGGAAAAGTGACCCACAGGTCCCCGAAAAGGCGCATAGAGCATTTCGAATATCCGTACCTTAACCGCAAAACATGCTGTAACAGTCTATAATTAAGACATGATTTATTAAAAATGAGCATACGAACAGTGTTCGGGGTGAGATGAGTAATCCAGGAGCTGGCACTGACAGAAAAGAGAGAGCACTGCTTACACCACCTTTAAATCTGTAAAGCTTTATGCTTCTTAACCATGCATGCCAATGAATCATTATTGTTTTGTAAATGCGTTGTATAGTCAGTCAAGTACTCCATAGAAATCTCGCCACAACAGACATCAGCCTTTTCTTCACCCAGGACCACTTTCTATCAGTTCTTAGTGGAAGTTAGTTGATCTATGTTCACCTTTTCACCACAGCACTTTGTTCTATTTAAAAACAGAAGACAAGATGTGAAGCTCCTGCCTGGGAAGGCTTTATTAATTCGAGAGTATTGTCTTTGCGGCTCCTAAGCCAGTCTTTGTAGACTTCTCTTTTCACCAACAAGTATCTTCGACAACCACTGCAAAATTTCAGTCTTCATATAGGTGTTGGCCTGCCAGTAGCCATTGTTTAAGTGAATGAAAGCTCTAGTGAGACTGTATGGTTTCCTTTACCATTGAGACTTGCCAATCCTGGATGAGAAGCAACTCTGTGAAACACAGTGGAACTCAAACTAAGATCAGGGATCTGGCACGAAAAATGCCCTTTTTTATGGAAAAAAAAAATCTTTGTATCCTAGCCTATCCCTGCCTAGCTGCCTAATTACCAAGTAGGAAGTTTGAGGTTCTTCAGAACTTGTGTTACTATCATTCAAGAGCCTTAATACAAGTTCTGCATTATATAATTCAGGGATACCGTGGAGCCAAAAGCTCTGATTCTGGCTGGCTTCGCAACACCAAATAAAATTTTTCACAAGTTAATCCATTTCCAAGTTATTAATATTGCTTTAATCAGGTGGTCAGTGGCAACAGAGAAGTGCTGCATGGCAGAGCGAAGTACGCTAGGGCAGGGTGGTGCTGAGGGAGAGCGTTACCTGCTCTTCCTATGGTGTGGAACAGAAGTTGGTGCCCCTGGCCCCTGCCTGCAGTTTCCCTGGATCTGGATATGTGTGTTTCTGGGCCCAGAGTTCCTGGGTTCAATATTTGCCGAGCCGGTAATCCCAGGCCACCAGGACACTTGTAATTGCCTAGAGCTGCACTACCTAGTGATACTGTTCCAGGTAATTTATAATAAGGCCCTAAGACACAGTTATGTCCCTACAGCTGATCCAGGAAAGATTCCTTTGTTGCTTCTGTCAAGGAGTGTGGAATTGGCCTTCACTTTCTTACCTCTCTGTAAAAGGAACATTGCAGCCCAACCCTCCGACAGGTTTAGCACCAAAAGTTAGGGTCGTGCTACCTACTGTGGAGCTCCACTCTTGAAGTAGTGAGTTCCTCCGTTTTCTCCATTCCCCACCTACCACATTTTCCATCCTCCATTTACTTCCACCAAATCTTGGCTCTGTAGACTCAGAATCCAGACAAAACCCCTGCCTTCACTTTTCCTGCCCTCTCCAAAAAATCTTATGTTTAAAGTTGAGCACGTTTGCTGTAATTCCACTACTTCCTTGAGTATCAATACCCCACCAGGCTGGGAGAACACTCCAGGAATCTAGAGCAGAGACCATACGGACTGGAAAGGATGAAGTGAGGTTCTAATAACCCCAGATCCACAAAAGGGAAAGTGTGCAGTATGTGCAATAAGAAAGAGAAGACAGCAAGGCACGTTGAAGCTACATAAATTGAAAAAGCTGTACAGCAGAAATGGACTTAAGCACAATAATAGTTATATCTGAAAGAGACACGTTAGTGACAGATTCCTTACCTTAGAATATCCCCAGGCGTCAGGCTGGATCCGGAAAGTTTTTTGCGTAGCAGTACCCTTGCGCGTCGGTAGGCGGCGTCGTGCGGCTTTGCGTCCGTCGTCGGCGTCGTGATCGCCGGGATGACGTCGCGGGCAGTACTTAGGCGCCGCCCCTGCGCGCTGACGTCAGTTCTTCTTTTTCCGCGCCAGCAAGCGCAGATCCGGGAAGAGCAGTGCCCTGGTCATTTTTTGACCATACTTTTTGGTGAATTTTTTCACAGTTTTTCTATCAAGGTGTCGTAGGGATGCCCGGTTTCAAACGTTGCGGCGCCTGTGCTCGGATGATGTCCGTCACCGACCCGCATTGGGAGTGTCTCTTCTGCCTCGGCCGAGGCCACGACATGGAGTCTTGTACCGACTGCCAGGCCCTCAACCCGAAAGCTTTGCGAGAGCGGTCTCGAAAGCTCCTCGAGGCCCGGCATTCGGCTCCGCGGAAGCCCCGGTCGCGTGAGAGGTCCATGGGTCGATCGCGGAGTCCACACCGGTCGTCGGCATCGAAGTCTTCTTCGTCCGGTAAGTCAAAACACAAGAAGTCCAAAAGCATCATCGCTCTAGGACTTCGCCTCGCCGGTCTCACGACTCGGCTGAGGCCCCTCCCGGCACCGTCCCCGCCCCGCGGCCCCGGACATGCCTGTGGAGTCGCCCCCGCCATACCCGCCCTTCCCGGGTTCGGGGCGGATCCGGCCAAAGTGCAGGAATTCCTGTCGGCCATGGCCCGCCTCTTCGGGCCTCCAGGCCCCTCCGGTGCGCCTTCGGGCCCCGCGGGCCCTGATGGGGTTGCTCCGGCGTCGCCGACGGCTCCGGCCCCGGCGTCGCCCGTGCCTCCAGCCTCGATCCCGGCTCCGGCTTCGGCCCCGGCCTCGATCCCGGCTCCACAACCCCCATCGACGCCGGTCGACCTAACGACACCGCCGGCGCCGATGTCTCCGGTGCCGTTCTCGACGCCGCCTGGGGCTCCGAGCGGCGTCGTTCCCCAGTTCCTTCCGGCTCCGGACATGGACCCGGACCGACGTCGCTCGACGCCGGTTCCGGCGCCGATGAGACCTTGGGTCCCAAATGTCCCTCCTCCCCCTTATTTTGAACCTGAGGAGGACCAGGAGGACTGGGAGGGGTCTGATGACCCTCTGACACAACAGTGTCAGTACAATGAGGACTGGACAGAGGGTCTAGGGGATGCTAGTGGTCTAGATACTTCCCCTGACACTGGCATGCTGTCTCCTCCCGTGGCTACGGAGGAGGGAGCCAATTTTGCAACGGTGTTGCGTAGGGCAGCTGGAGCCTTACATCTCCAACTCCCTGCTGTGGCGGTCAAGGTTAATCTCTTGACAGAGGTGCTTCAGCCGGCAGCCTCCTCTTCGGAGACTGTGCTGCCGTTTAACGACGCCCTCACTGACGTTCTTTTGGGCGCCTGGTCCAAGCCCAACACAGGGGCTCCTGTGGATAGGAACGTGTCCCGACGCCATCGCCCAGCTCCGGGCGACCCCGTTTCTCTCTGTCCACCCCACCCCTGAGAGCTTGGTTGTCCAAGCCTCCGCTTCCCAAACCGCCTTCCCTACCGCCCCTCCGGATAGGGAATCCAAACGCCTGGATCAATTTGGGAAGAAGGGTTTTTCTTCCTCCAGTGCTGGCTTGCGGTCCGTCAACACCGCTTGCCTTTTGGGCCGATATACCCACTCCTTGTGGGATTCGGTGGCGGATGTTTTGCCCCAGTGTTCTGAGGAGGTCCAGACACTGCTTTCCTGCGCCATTGCGGAAGGAAGGGATGCGGCCAAATATACAATTCGATGTGGCCTTGATACCGCCGACTCGCTGGGCAGGTCTATTGCAACGCACGGTGGCGCTACGACGCCACGCCTGGCTGAGAACCACTGGTTTTTCAGGGGATGTCCAGAATACTCTCATGGACATGCCCTTTGATGGAGTCGGTCTTTTTGGGTCCAAAGCAGACCATGCGTTGGAGCGCTTTAAGGACTCACGGGCTACTGCAAAGTCCCTGGGCCTTTCTGCTACACGCCCTCCGCTGACTTCTGCTTTTCGCCCCTATCGTGGCCACGGTAGGGCGCCCTTCACGTCAGCAGCCCAGCCACCGGCCTGCGCAGCAGGCGTCTTCGCGTGGCCGAGGACGTGGATTCCGCCGTGGCGGATCGGGCAACCAGCGTGCGGGTCAGGCCACCACCTCCAACCCGTCCGCGGCCTCCAAACCCTCCTAGTCCCTCCTTTCAGGTGCACAGCACGCCAGTAAGGGGGCAGGGTCCGCCATCACCTTCCCCACTGGCGTACCATCACCTCGGACAGGTGGGTCTTGGACATTGTCCGAAGGGGCTACTCCCTCCCCTTCGAGTCCACCCCCCCAGCCATGCCACCTCAATTCCACCGCATGTCAGGGGATCACTTGGTACTTCTGCAGAAGGAAGTCACGGCCCTCTTGGCCAAGAGGGCCATCGAGCATGTTCCGACCCCAGAAGTGTAGGGCGTGGTTGCTACTCCCACTACTTCCTGGTGCCCAAAAAGGACAAGGAGGACATGCGTCCTATCTTGGACCTCCGGAACGTCAATCGCTTCGTCCGGAAGGAGAAGTTCAAGATGCTCACCCTAGCTCAGGTCTTGACTGCCCTCAACCCTGTAGACTGGTTGGTAGCGTTGGACTTGCAGGACGCATATTTCCACATCCCCGTCCTGCCGGCCCACCGGCGTTACCTTCGGTTCACGGTAGGCCCAGAGCATTTTCAGTTCACCGTGCTCCCCTTTGGCCTTACCAGTGCCCCTCGGGTGTTCACGAAAGTGTTGGCGGTGGTCGCAGCTCATCTGCGCCGGGCAGGGGTTTCAGTCTTCCCCTACCTCGACGACTGGCTGCTGAAGGCGGGCTCGTCCCAGGCAGTCGTCTCCCACCTCCAGACTACGGCCGAACTCCTGCACTCGCTGGGGTTCTCCATCAATGTGCCGAAGTCGCATCTGATTCCTTCTCCACAGCTCCTTTTCATCGGAGCAGTTCTGGACACGACGCAGTTTCGGGCCCATCCTCCCGAACGGCGAGTCCGGGATATTCAGGCTATGATTCCGATCTTTCAGCCTTTATCCTGGGTTTCGGCACGGATGACCCTGAGGCTGCTGGGCCTCATGGCCT
This sequence comes from Calotriton arnoldi, assembly GCA_963921515.1. Lineage (NCBI taxonomy): Eukaryota > Metazoa > Chordata > Amphibia > Caudata > Salamandridae > Calotriton > Calotriton arnoldi. Next base: position 1,619,611 of record CAWUFW010003480.1, on the reverse strand, counting down.
CCTGCATCCTGCTGGTCAATCATGCCAGATGGCATATGCGGGCTCTGCAGTGGGACCTGAAGTTCCAGTGGGCGCAGCACCAGGGCAACCTGTCCGATCACGTCCAGATCTCGGAGGGGACTGCAAAACAGTTGCAGTGGTGGCTCTCGAACCGGCAATGGGTCATGGGCAGATCCCTCTCCCTTCCCCAGCCAGAGCACACAGTTGTGACGGACGCGTCCCTTCTGGGATGGGGCGGTCACATGGGAGAGGCGGAGATCAGAGGCCTCTGGTCTCCGGCGGAGTCCCGGCTCCATATCAACATTCTGGAGCTCCGGGCGATCCGACTTGCACTCAAGGCATTCCTTCCCTCTGTCAAAGGGAAGGTAGTGCAGGTGTTCACAGACAACACCACCGCCATGTGGTACTGCAACAAACAAGGCGGGGTGGGGTCGTGGACCCTTTGTCAGGAGGCTCTGCGCCTCTGGACATGGCTGGAACATCAGGGCATGTTCCTGATGGTTCAACACCTGGCAGGTTCGCTGAACGCCAGGGCGGACGAACTCAGCCGCAGGTGCATGATGGATCACGAATGGCGTCTTCACTCGGAAGTGGCGCAAGGACTCTTTCTACAGTGGGGAGAGCCTTGGTTAGATCTATTCGCCACCGAAGAGAACGCGCAATGTCATCAGTTCTGCGCGTTGGAATTTCCAAGGCGGCACTCGCTCGGCGACGCTTTTCGTCACGAGTGGAGTTGCGGTCTGTTGTACGCCTTTCCGCCTATACCACTTCTGCCCAGAGTGTTGAAGAAGATTCGGCACAACCGGGCCCAAGTCATTCTTGTGGCTCCGGACTGGGCTCGAAGAGTTTGGTATCCCGAGCTACTCAATATGAGCGTAGATCCCCCGATCCGTCTGCCTCTTCGGGAGGATCTTCTGTCGCAGCAGCAGGGGACGGTCCTCCACCCGAACCTGTCCAGTCTACACCTGCTTGCGTGGAGATTGAGCGGCGGCAGTTGATTCCTTTCGACTTGCCTCCTGAAGTTTGTGATGTAATTCTGGCAGCCAGGCGTCCCTCCACTAAGGTGGTATACGCCTGCAGGTGGAACAAATTTGTGGCATGGTGCACAGCAAAGGCTGTGGATCCCCTTTCTGCCCCTCTTTCTGAGGTCCTTCTGTTCCTTCTCTCTCTGGCCCAACAGGGTTCTGCCCTGGGTACCATCAAGGGTTATCTTTGTACTATCTCGGCCTTCCTCAGGCTCCCTGATCAGCCCTCCCTTTTCAAGTCCCCTGTTGTTAACAGGTTCTTAAAAGGCATTACACACCTCTTCCCTCCTGTTCCGTTTGTGATGCCTCAGTGAGACTTGAACTTGGTTCTTACCTTTTTAATGTGCGCTCCCTTTGAGCCTCTACATAACTGTCCTCTTCGTCTTCTGACTCTGAAGACAGCCTTTCTGGTGGCCATCACCTCCGCTCGGCGGGTGAGTGAGCTCCAGGCTCTATCTTGCAAACCTCCTTTCTGTCTGTTCATCCAGACAAGGTTGTTCTTCGGACGCGTCCGTCCTTCTTGCCAAAGGTGGTTACTGCTTTCCACATTGGGCAGACCATCACTTTGCCCACCTTCTTTCCGCCTCCGCATCCTTCCAGAGAGGAAGAGAGGCTCCACCGTCTGGACCCAAAACGTGCGCTCTCCTTCTATATTGACCGCACAAAACACTTCCGGGTGGATGACCAGCTCTTTGTTGGCTACGTGGGCGCCAAAAAGGTCAGGCGGTGCACAAGAGGACCATCTCCCGCTGGGTTACCTTGTGCATCAAGACCTGCTATTCTTTGGCTAAGAAAGAGCCTCCTGTTGGGCTGCGTGCCCATTCCACCAGGGCAACGGCTGCTACCACGGCCTTGGGCCGCGGTGTTCCGCTGCCGGTTATCTGTCAGGCAGCTACGTGGGCCTCGCTGCACACGTTTACAAAGCATTACTGCCTTGACAGTCGGGTCCGGAGGGTCGGCTTCTTTGGCCGTTCTGTCCTCCAGGACTTCCTTGTCTGATCTTTGTTCGCAGACCCACCACCGGGGTTGGTATTGCTGGGGTATCTATTCTAAGGTAAGGAATCTGTCACTAACGTGTCTCTTTCAGATGCACAAGTTACTAACTTGTGTAACGATATATCTGTAAGAGACAGTAGTTAGTGACAGATTCCTTACCGCACCACCCATCCTCCCCGTTCTGCAAACTGATTTCTAGGGTTAAGGACATCCCTTTCAGGGCCCTAGTATTTTTTCAGACACCTGTGTCCGCTTCTTGCATGGCTCTGCGTTCCTGGCGCGGAAAGTCGTGTACAGAACTGACGTCAGCGCGCAGGGGCGGCGCCTAATTACTGCCCGCGACGTCATCCCGGCGATCACGACGCCGACGACGGACGCGGAGCCGCACGACGCCGCCTACCGACGCGCAAGGGTACTGCTACGCAAAAAACTTTCCGGATCCAGCCTGACGCCTGGGGATATTCTAAGGTAAGGAATCTGTCACTAACTACTGTCTCTTACAGATATATCGTTACACAAGTTAGTAACTTGTGCATTACGCCAGACAACCAGTTTTTGGAAACTTAAGGGATGTTTTTAGTGTCCGTCTGTCATGCAGCACGCGCCCACTTACCAACACAGGTCTTTTTACTGTATTTGATCAGCACACAACCCTGAAAAATAAATGAAAGTTCATAATCTACAAACAATACAATATCATTTACGGACAATGGAATATTCCTTTAAAATGTATGTGCAATTTGTCTCCTTTAGCTAATATTTCTGCTCTTGAGGATATTGTCCTTAATCCTAGCTTGCTAACTCTGCATTTTTCCTGAAGAGCCAAGATGAAAAGAATAATGGATGAACACACCTGGAAAATAACTTGGTCATGCTTCTTCCCATCTTTGAGCAGAGTATCTTCATGCATGGCTATCAAAATGTGACCAACTGAAGGAGGGCTGCATAGAAAATAATGAAATTAGGTGTATTGGCTGTAGGTCACAAACACAACATATCCATGCTGCACACCACAACCCAACACCCACCTAGCTCTTACTACACCCTTACCCTCTGGATCACAGCAGCCTACAAAAAGAAAGAATGCAACTGCAGGCTCAGTTACCACACTGGTATGGTAGTGTTGCTGGACTCATGCCCTCATATGCTTAACAGATCTAGGTATTACTCCTTACTCACCATTTTAGCAACAGCTTTTTCCACGTCTCACGCCATTCAGCTCTGGTTGCATTCAGCATAAGTTTAGAACTGCAGTCCTGCTTTCCAATTTTCTTTTTTATGCATTGTTTGACTACATCAACAAACATGTTACGCAAGGTGAATTTAATGCAATCAGAGCATGTTTCCTAATAAATTGTTTTGTAATTCTGCAAAATTATGAGAACAAAAATACAGTGCATTTAATGATATGTAAAGAAATGCTTTAGCCTGGTCAAAACTCAGTGTAGTCTGCATAAAAGAGTGAGATGAAGCTTACACTCCAGCAAGTCGTCTTGTTAGTGTACCTTGGTGCCTGTGTTCATGGATGCTGCAGGTGACATCAGACTTGTTTTTCAACTCCAGAGTTACAGATACACAGCACTCTGGTACCGCATACTCCTAGGACCAGCTACTGTACTTGTAGCTCACCTCAATTTGCCTATGAAGCATGACACCTATAAATTCTTAACATTATGAAATACAAACAACATTTCTGGAATAGTCTACAGTTACATTGTAGACGCTTGTAATACAATATGACAAATAACACTTAGGAAGCCATCGGGTATTTTCGGATGACGAAACAAGTGTTGGCTGGGTAGAATCAACTGTATGAAATATCAAATAAATAAGATGTTGTATGTGCATTACTCTTAATGACTACATTGTGATTTATGAGAATACTTGTGGTTCCTGTTGGAACTATTTGGACTTTGTCCAACTTGAAGAGCATTTAAGTGGCTACTTCCCTCCTTTGCTGAGCAGCCGCCCACGGAATAGAAGGACTTTGTACCCTTTGATACTTTAAGAGATTGCACTCACAAAATCCTAGCCATTGAACTGTAAATATTTCTAGTATTTATGTTGATACTTTCCCTCTTAAGTGCCATTGAGCTTGTCTTGTCCTCCGAGAAGGGCAGGGCTACTACTCATTACAATCTTCTTAAGAGGTTCATATTATTTACCAGCTCTAAGCTAAGCACGCTGTTCCCAGTTCAGTACCTGTGGACATCTTTTTAAGCTTTTGTGTATAATTCAACTACCTACCCCACTCTGAGATTACTTTTGTCAAGATACTCTTTTGATGTATCTAGTTAGTTCACTTAATCCAGTTAGTATATAGTAACAAACAGTGTGTGGGGAAATGTGCAGTCCGAGCCATTTCCTCTCTCTTCAAAAGCCAGGACGCTGACTATTTCCTAGAATTTATTTAGATGAACAACTGGTTATGTTTTCTGGAGCTGTGTAGTAAATTCTGTCAGACAGCATCACAAAGTTCTTACAGTTCACTGAAGGAAACCAGAATTATCAGTTGAGAGTTATCCCTTGAGGCCGCCCAGGCAGAAATTACAAAAAACTGGCTCCAGAAGAGGTCTTTCTACGAATGCAGATAGTCCATAGCTACCTTTACTATAATTACATTTTATCTATGCTAGGTGCATCCAGTCTGGACCAGGTTCTCTATATTTTCTTTGTATGTGGGGTTATAATGAACGTTCCAAAATCTTTTGATCCATTAAGAAGGGATCATAAGGGTTATTCAGGACAGTGGTCCAGTGGCAGTCCTCCTTACTACAAAAAGAGTGTCCTCCTTAAAACAGTGGACCGCTTCCTCTAGCGAAACTCCATGTAGAAGCCGCTAGAATTTCTTGCTTGCAACCTAACTCATTCTCCATGTGGATCAGTAAGCTGTAAGATCACTGCATTTTTACATGGTAAAAGAGTGGGATCAGTTTCCTAACATCTATTCCAGGCACAATGTAGTTTACTCCTTTCTAAAGCCACCATCCTTGAGATGGTGGGCCCACATTCCAAATCTGTTGATGCCATCTCCATTTATTCTGCCTCATCCAGGGGCTGCAGTCATAGTTCACGTATCTAATATGGATGGGGGAAAAGCAGCTGTGGGATCTTCCCATATACACCTTACGGGTGTACCGAGTAAGATGTTGTATTACAGACGCATATTGAGCTGTGCACCTATAGAGACCTGCTCACTGTTGAACAAGTAATGTTGCTGAAAACAGAGACTGGTGCAGTTAGCAAAGTTATTTATCATGCACATGCTGCTTTGTCCTACATACCTTTTCTTTAGAAATATAACGAAACCAGAAACTGAGACATTTTGACGGCAGTTACAAACATTGTTTATTTATACGTCATTTGAACGCTTACTGACTAACATTTTTTTTTTAAAACCTTGTGTCATATGTAATAGGTCATCCACATAAACGGTTTGCTGTTTTAAACTTTATTCCCTTTGAAGTCCTCCTTCCTGTGGTCCGGTTCAGTATAGTGATGGCATACATATACCAGATCAGAGCCCTATTCTGTGTCTTTAAAGAAGGGGGCATCCATTCACCACAAATCTTGAACTGTGTATGTGAGCCATTTCCCATGTATCTTCCTTTTGGGGTCTCAAAGAAAAGCTGTTCTTACTCAGAGGGCAAGACAGTCTGAGAATGTATGTCTACCCATCACAAAAATAGCATCTGAACCTGGCATCTTTTGACCCTATCTTTGTGGCACGGGCAAATGATAAGGAAAAAACAATCACCCCAGAGTAGCCCTGCTACGTTGCGAAAAACGTTCCTCTGGTGTCTTAAAAACCCCTGTGGGATGTTTCACTTCAGAGAAGGCATAGTCCAATGCCAAGCTCAAATTTGAAGTGATATCAAACAGCTTCACTAAACTCACTACCATGAAGAGTTACCACTGTGATAGTCTGCCACCTTTTCTATATCTGTATGAAGTTTGGTGCCATTCAGAACAAATCAGATTATGCATAAATATTTCAGTTGGTGCATGGTTGTTTCATGAATGTGTAGAGACAGTTAGGACATTTTCTTAGATACAGCAGAACATTTTTCTTCCCAACTCCTCCGGAAGCGTACCTCCGCTCGGTATGTGCACTGGTTATCTGGCTGTGTTGCTTTCCATTTTTTTATTGAATTTTGCCTTTGTGGGGGCATATTACCTGTGAGGCAGAGTAACACATCAGTATAACACTCCGTTTCATACTCGTGTCTCTATCATCAGCATCTGTTAGTTTCACTAGTGTGTATAGTTGTATATTAGTCCATGTTCAAGTCATTCAATCTATGCCATAGAAGAAATATCAACAGAACCGATCCTGTGATCTTAAACCCCTTAATTGCTGGGGCTCTCTCACACCCCCACACCCACCCCACCCCACACCCACACACGTTGCTGAGCCATTTGTTTTTGCCTATTTGGGGTATGTCGCCCTCGGGGCTCCATAACTTTTTTCACATAAGATATCCACACCAAATTTGCATCCTTTTTTCCAGCAACCTGGGGATTCTAAAGGTAACCACAGTTAATGGATTCCCCTTGAGGGGACCCAGAAAATGGCCAAAATATAGCTACATTTAGAGTTTTGGGGCAAAAAAAGAAAAAAAGTGCTCCGCACAAACGTCCTTTTTTTTTTCCTTTTTTGTAAAAGTGGCATCCCAGCTTTCAAGAACATGCAGAGCTGAATCAAAAAGACTTTTTATTTTTCACAGTTTGTGGATTTTTCTAAGACGTAGCTAATTTTTCCTCTTTTTGGGCTTTTAACCTACTTCCAGTTTGTGGTGAAAACCAGTGTGAAATCCATGGGTGATCCAGGAAAGCTATAGATTTCTGAAAATCAGACACAATTCAGCAAGGGGTCATCTGTGTGGATCCCTCAAGGTTTGTTTTCCCAAGGAAACTAACGGGTGAAATAAAAAAAATATTGAAATTAAGTAGTAAACAACTCCCATTTGTGATAAATTTTTCATCTGTAACTTTTTTTAAATATTTTTTTAGTCCTCATTTGCCTCTAAAAACACCATTCCATTTGCACCTTTGAATGGAGTACCATGCCCTTTTGTGCTGGAAGCAGGGAAAAAAGAAGAGAGACAAGGGGTTTCAGCCTTTACCGCCCTCGTTTGTTTGAAACTCAGTCTTCTTCGAAAAATCCCTTACCATCACTCCACTCCCCACCTCATTGAACAGAGAAAAGGGGGGAAAAAAGGAGACCAGATAGCCAGACGAGGCAGAGAAGGCATAATCATTGGACTTCATCATTCTGTTGCTCACACCAATCCAATAGGGGAAACCAAAAATCATGCTTTTTAAAACACTTCATATACAAATTAGCAACATATTTAACGGAGCGTACCCAATCATCGAACCTGAGAGGGGCCACAGCTACCCATTGTTTGCAGATTTCTCTACGCGCCAGCAGCATAGAATAAAAGATCAGCCTTGCCTGTTTTTTTGTAATTTTTGCAAGGAAATCCACACAACCAAAGATAACAAGCAAAACGCTTACCTTAATATCAAACTTCTGCTTAATAGACAAGGCCCTACTCACATCGTTCCAAAATGGCTGAATCTCTGGACAATCCACAAACATGTGTACATCATCCTCTTTCAAACCGCCACACTTAGGGCAAGCTATGTCCCCTCCTCTCCCAAACTTCGACAACCTCTGAGGAGTCTAATAGGCTCTGTGGATGGAGAAAAGATGGTTTCTTCTTAGGTGTGTGGGTTTAACTATTTTAAACAACATAGACATTGATACTTGCCACTTGTGTTCCAGCGATGACTCCGGCAAGCATCTTCCCCACAATTCCGTTGGCAATGTGAAGGCACCATCTTCCAATTCCACCATCAGCCAGTAGATTGTTCCAAGCTCCTTCTTGAGTACTGCCTCATGCAAGAGTCTATCTTCGAGTTCATTTGGTTTTCCTATTATCGTACCTGGGTCTTGGAACCAACTCTACATTTGCAGGTATTTAAATCTGGACACTTGATGATCCGAAAGATGATTACATGTTTCCCAGGTTATTAGGTGACCGTCTTGCATTATATGGTCCCATCTTGTTAAACCTGCCTCTTTCAGTGGTCGAGCCAATAAATCTTTTGTCCACTCCGGTGAGCCAGGTGAATCCCAAATAGGAGCCATCAGGCTAAAGTATGGTATTTTTAGAACTTTTTTAACCCTATACCATGTCTCTGCCAGGCCCCTCAAGATTTTTAACCTGACTTTTTTTAAGTACTTGGAGTCTGCGTATTTGAACATGAAGCCAAAATTACCCCCTGACTCTTGCCTTGACATTACTCCCAATAGTCTCCCAATCTCTGATAGTGTGGGTGTATTCAGCAACATTTTCCCGTTCTTTAATAAAAAAGCCCATGAGTAAAATAGCAAGTCTGGTAATGCTAGACCTCCTTTCTCCACCCTCCTTCCCAGTTTCTTCCAGGCTATTCTGGGACCTTTGCTTGACCAAATAAAACTACTAATTTGGCCTTGCAACTTTTTAAGCCAATCTTTTTCAAAAGGAAGGGGAATCGTATCAAACAGGAAAGTTAGTTTCGGGAGGATCATCATTTTTACTAAGTTTACTCGACCCAATAAGGTGAGCTGAAGATGCGCCCAAATTTTTAAGAGCCCACTAACATCTTTCTTAATCTTCTCAAAATTGACTTTAGTTATTTTGGTAATATCCTGTGGTATCATGACTCCCAGATATCTCATTACACTCCTACCAGCTGCTTCTCCTACTCCCAGGTTCCAAGACATAACCTCAGTCTTGCTCCTATTTATTTCATTGCCCGAGATTTTTCCAAACTCTGCCGTCAGAGTTGTGATACGACTCAAATGTATTTTGTAAGTTAGTTGTGTAAATGAGGATGTCATCTGCGTATAGACCCAGTTTCTTACTCCAGCCATCATATTGGAAAGGTGTAATCCCTGGATCCTCCCTGATTTTCCTGGCTAAAGGCTCTATATATAAATTAAACGAGCGGCGATAAGGGACATCCCTGTCTCGTCCCTCTACCGATAGACACAGGATCTGACAAAGAGCCGTTGATCAGGACTCTAGCTTTTGGAGCTTTATAGAGTCCCGCTAGTGCTCTACAGAAATTTCGCCCCAGATTTAAAGACTTTGCCACGACATGTAAGTAGACCCAATTAACCTGGTCAAAAGCTTTAGTGGCATCCAAAGCTATTACCGCAAGTGGGAGCTCATAAGCAGTCGCCAGGTCTATCGAGCCTATCAGTGAATAAGACAATTGTTTCAGAGACCTACCGCGTATAAACCCTTTTTGGTCTATATGAACCAACTCCGCCATAGGCCCATTAAACCTGTCGGCCAATATCTTTGCAAAGACCTTATAATCGCAGTTTAGCAAAGATATTGGCCGATATGAGTCACAATTTTTTGGGCACTTGCCTGGCTTCAAAATTAGGGAGATGGTAGCATCGCTCCATGAGGCCGGCATTTCGACCCCATCTATATAAAAAATCATTGAAGACTTTAACAAGAATGGGATTTAGTACGGTTGCCAATGCTTTGTAGACCTCATGGGGCAAGCCATCGGGCCCGGGAGCCTTTCCCCTCTTGCCCTGTCTTAATACAAGATCTACTTCCTTCTCCCCAATCTCCCCATTCAACTGCCTGCTCTTATCTGTTGTAAGGGGGTTTTGTCAGCCTTGCCCCAGCCATGCTTCTACCTCATCTTGAGTAGGTTTTAGATCTTCTTGGTAGACTCTACTATAATAGCTGTGGAAAGCATGCTCGATATCCTTATTATCACTGATTAAGACTCCTGTATGTTCGCATTTGACCTGGTCTATCCTGTTTCTCATCTGCTCTCTTTTAACCTTCCAAGCCAACAGCTTACTACATCCCTCACTATATTCGAAATGGGCCAGTCGACTAACCTCCCACTTTTTCCTAACCCTTTCATGTAGAATTGCTGCCAAGTTAGATTTTATTTTCAACACTTCCTGTAGCAGTCTTACCCGGGCTTCATCATCTACCCTGGGGTCAGTCAGATCTTTTTCTAAGGAGCGAACCTGCTCCTCAACTGCGGCCACCTCTTTATAGTATCCTCGTCTTTTTTCTGCAGCCAGTGCCCCTAATCTTCCCCTTAGAAAGGCTTTATAAGCATCCCAGATTATTCCAGACGCAGCTGATCCCGAGTTAAAATGAAAAAACTCTTCTGTCTCTCTGCTCAGTGCTTCTATAACTCCTTCTTCCTGCAGAATTGTGCGATCTAGGGTCCATCTAGATTGAGTAGCCCCTTCATGGATCTTCATATGCAAAATCACTGCCGAGTGATCCGACAGATGAACTCCCACATGTTCAACCTGCTGAACCCAATCTGCCAAGTTGCTGTCGATGAGGAAATAGTCTATCCTCGACTGATGTCTATATTTTGATTGTAGAATGTAAAACCTTTTTTTGGCCCTGCTTTCTGTCTCCATATATCACACAGCCCCAGCTGGACCATCATTTGCTTGATAAGCATTGACATTCTTGGGTTTACAAGTGCTCTGCTATGTGAGGTTCTATCTAAGGTATGGTCTAGGACAGCGTTCAAATCCCCAGCCATAATAATCGGATCAGATGAATTTACTAGTTCCGCCAGCAGATCACCTAAGGGAGAGACATCATCTTGATTTGGGCCATAATATCCCGCTAGAGTAAAATCATGACCCATAATCTTCAATTTAACAACTAGCCATCTTCCGGCTTTGTCTGAGACCTGGGCTCCCAAACTGATTTGTACCCCTCTCTTCACTAAAATCGCCACCCCCTTTGTAACAGCCGAATAAGATGTGCAAACTACTTGGGAGACACATTTTTTGGCCTTAAAAAGTTCCAGACCCTCCTTTTCTGTCAAGTCTGTCTCCTGCACAATAATAATCTGGGCCGGACAGTCTTTCAGATACTGTAATATTTTTGCCCGTCTTCCCCGTACCCTAAGGCCGTTAACGTTCCACGAGAGGATTTTTATTATGTTCTCTCTCTTCTCACCCATCTCTCCTAAAGGCTAAAAACAAGCACCGAATCAGCATTGAGAAAACTTTAGAGGCTAAAGAGGATCTTTTTTTTGTCTTTTCTCCCACTGCTCCCCACCCTGTGCTCCCCCAATTCCCCCCCTCCCATGGAAAACCCTTCCCTAACTCTTCATGGCCCAAGGCCATCTGGGTGTCCGCCCCAGAACGAACGTGTAAGAATAAGTATAAAGTTGTACATGAGTGAATTTGTGGTTGGCACTTTGTTGAATTTGTTTCCTTAAATTTGGAAATTTTTTTTTTTTTTTGCTCAATCATTGATGGTGTGGTGATATTACAACACTACTTTCAGTAGTCAGAAACAGGGCATCCTCTATCAATTTAATTTTTAAAGAAAAGAAAGGGAAAGAGAAACCTAGCCCCCAGGTTGTAGGCTTTTGATAAAGTCGTCTAGCTTATCGACAGCATGGAAGATGTGCATCTTGTTATTTAACATTACCTTAAAAAATGCTGGAAATCTAAGCTGTACTGAAGCACCGAAACTCTTCAGTGTATCGATCCTCTGCCCCATCTCCCATTGCCTGTTAGAGGTGGTGGCAGAAACATCTGACCTAATCTCATACCTAACACCATCAACCTCCATTGATTTCATCCCCAAGGCTTTTGACGGTATTTTCTCTTTCAATGAGTATGTTAAGAAATGTAATAACATTTTCCTGGGTTTGGACCTGTTGGTATTAAGTCTGAAAGGGTCTCTGTGTACACGCTGTAGATCTTTTTGCTATCTCATCTTCTGACTCCTCCATCTGTAGCTGGTTCTTGATCAATTTAACTACATATGCTTTAATATTGTCCCCTTCTCTACCTTCCGGCACTTTCAAGATTTTCAAGTTATTTCGTCTTTGGAAATTCTCCAATCTTTCAACTCTATCTTGGTTCTCTCTTTCCGCGGTTTTTAGTTTGTCTATTTCAGCGTGGTTTGCCTGTACCGTTTCCTGGAGCTCTTCAACCTCCCCCTCTAGCGTTGTTGTTCTGCTGCTCAGGTCATCTATCTTCCTCTCCATAACTTCACAGGCCTTTTTTATCTCCAACTGATTTGACTCTGATATCTCAAATCTATTTTTGATTTCAGCCGATAAAGCTGCTAGGAGTGTACCGACAGATGCGTCTTCCTTCTCAGGATGCTTTAAACTCTGTTCGGAAACTTTGGAATTCGGACCTAGGCTTTTTGGATTTTCTAAAGTTTGCTGTTTACCTGTGTCAGAATCCGGATCGGGGGTTATTGTATTTAAAATTTGATATCTATTCAGAGATGTCTCTTCCCCCCCAATCATTCTCACCCAATCCATCTGGGCGGCCTTCTGAATTTACTTTGTTTCACAGTATCTATCTCCTTTCAGCGAGGGTGTCAGGACCCTTACACTCCTCTCCCCCGTCTTTCACCTCCTTCACCCCTTTCTCCCCCTTCTCCCCCTTCTCTCCTTTTACAGAAAACTCCCTGGGGGTTAATAGTTCACGCAACAGCCAATTTTCCCTCTTTTCCAAACTCCGAAGCGCATACCTAGAAGCCCCCTCCACAGGCCCACTCCCACACGCCACCTTCCTCCTACCTTTGTTAGAAGCAGAGCCGGTATGATCAGCCTGAAAAAGCACTCCTTTCTCTCCACTTAAACAGAAGACACGATTCTGCCTACTTTCCGTTGGGAAACCACTCTCATTTGACTGCTCCTCCCCTTGGGAAAAGTTTCCGATGGCTGCTTCGGTACTGCAGCCTCCACGACCTCCTTTCCCCTGGAAGGGAATCCTTGCTGCCGCGCCTCTTCCCCTACGGAGCTCCAGGGCCGCTCTGCCCCACACCCGGTCCGTCGCAGTCTTGCCGAATGATCGCTCCAAACCGCCTTTCACCATGCCATGGACTGGAAAAAACGGCCAAACAAAGGTACGAAGTAACTCTAGAATGCAGAAAACATATTTCAGCAACTTCAAAAGAAAAGCTCCTTCAACTCGGTTATTCACTCGGTTATTTCATATTCCACGGACGCTCTGGGGATTCTCCCGCGACCCGCTACTCGCCGGCCGCCATGTTTTCCTCTCTTGAGTTCCTCCTCCACCCATCCTGTAACTTTTTGTCACGATGTCCAATTTTCAAAAGCAATATACCATTATGTCCGCTCGAACCTTCTGGCTGCGGGGATATATAGGGTTCTCTAAGAACCCAAGGTACCCAGAGCCAACATCTGAGCTGCTCTATACAATGGGTTTTCATTGTGTACCAAGTAAAAAAACAAAATTCATACAGTGAAATATGTAGAGTGAAAAATGGGTATCAAGGAAACCTATGTATTTCTAAAATGGGCACAAGATATGGAATTCAGGTGCAGTGGTTGTTTGTACATTTCTGAATTTGTGGGTACCCATACTAGCATGCGATTCAGAGGGCATTTTTCAAAATGTTTTCTTTTCTTACACACTGGCTTATTTGGAATGACAAATGTTCTGCCATTCTATGTTCCCACACGTCTTCTGATACCTCACTTGTGTGGGTAGGCCTAGAGCCCGCAACAGGAAATGGGCCAAAATGCAGAATGGATGCATTACATTTTTCCATTGAAACTTGACCCTTTTTCCCCAAAGTGGGTAGATGTGGTTTTTGGGCTCTAGCTCAGGTGGCACCTAAGGAATCCTAGCAAACTAGTACATTTTTTTAAAACTAGACAACTGGGGAAATCCAGGGTGGGGTGACTTGCGTGCCTCTCACCAGATTTCTTTACCCAGAATCCCTTGCAAACCTTAACTAAAAAACTAATTTTCCTCACATTGCTGTGATTGTAAGTTTCTGGATTTGTGGGAAGCCACAAACATCCTTCCACCTAGCATTTCCCAAAGTCTCCTGATAAAAATGGTACCACACTTGTGTGGATAGGCCTAGTGCCTGCAACAGGAAACCGGCCAAAACACAACATCCATCACATTTTTCCACTAAGAACTGACCCTTTTTTTGCAAAGCGGGTAGCTATAGGTTTTGGGCCCCAGCTCAGACGGTATCTAGGGAGTTCTAGCAAATCTGCACATTTTTTAAAACTAGACACCTGGGGGAATCTCGGTTAGGGTGACTTGCATGCCTCTCTCCAGGTTTTGTTTTACCCAGAATGTCTTCCAAACCACACACACTGACTAAAAAACACATTTTTCTCACATTTCTGTGATGGAAAATTCTGGAGTATGTGGGGAGCCACAAACTTCTTTCCACCCACCATTACCCCAAGTCTTGCGATAAAAATGGTACCTCAATTGTGTGGGTTGGCCTAGTGCCATGTCAGGAAATGGACCAAAACGCAACATGGACACATCACATTTTTCCACTCAAAACTGAGCAGTGGTGGTAACTGTGGGTTTTTGCGACCTACCTCAGCCGGCACCAAGCGAAATCTAGCAAACCTGCACATTTTTTAAACCAGACAACCAGGGGAGTCCAGGGGTGCCTGACTTGCGTGGCACTCACAAGGTAATTTCAGCCAGAGGCCTGTGCAAACATCAAACTGTGGTAAAAAAACACTTATATTCCTCACATTCTGTGACAGTTCTGGAATTTGCGGTAAGCTACAGATATCCTACCACCCTGAATTCCTACACACCTCCCAATAAGAACAGTACCCCACTTGTGTGGATAGGCCAAAAGACCACGACACAAAAGGCCTTAAAGCGCTACATGGAGAGATCTGCGGTAGGGGTAGCTGCAGGATTTTGGGCTGTGCACCCATGGAAACATACCAACCACAGACATTTCTAAAAACATACAACCAGGAGATTCCAGGGTGGTGTGCCTTGCGTGAATGCCAAACTGTTTTCTTATCCACAATGGCCCTTCAAACCTCAACCTTTGCCTGAAATTACGCATTTTCATTTCTATGATGGAAACTTCCTGGAATCCGCAGGAATCCACAAAATTCCTACCACCTAGTATTACACCACTTGTGTCGATAAAAATGCTGCCCCATTTGTGTGGCTAAGCCTAGTACCTGCAACAGAAACTGATCAAATCGAGGTCAATGGGAGTCTCCTAGCGAGGGCTCCCAGTGACCTCGGTTTAATCCATTCCTATCAGGGAAACTGGGAAAGGCATACAATTGTGTGATGCTTTTAACGCAGCTATAACATCCTACACAAGACTATCATAAAATGATAGTAATAGATTTCTTTATAGAAATACTATGTAATGTAGAGAAATGAATCAAAGAATTATACTATATTTCCGCTCATGTGCACTGATGTTTCCGTTTGCATGCATGTTATACTTTGAACCATCATCAGTTCAATAAAGTTAACATTATTCTTTTACTAGACAAAACACATTTTTGTAAAAAAACAAATAAAAATTGGGGAATGAGCAAGAGCCAGAATTTAACAACATACCTAATTTTCAACTGTCACAGGTCAGTTAAAGAGTAAACCGTTTATTTGAGACCTAATGAGCCATTCGGACCTTCCAAAATAGTCATTTACTGCTCTGCTGTAGGGGCATTTTTATTTACGTTTGGGCCATCTTTATACGTTACATGCAGTAATAACGCTCAAATGATGCATGGATATTACTCGGATGGAATGGTGAGGTGCATCAATTTATGAAACCCCGCTAGTAGATTAAAAATACATATTGAAGCTAATCAGCAAACAGATGACAACCGTTCACTTACCAATTTCATCATGCTCGAAAGTCACAGTGAGGATATTCACAGACACGCAGTAAGTCTCAGAAATAGAAGTTAATGAAAAATAATCATCTCTTTAGACAGTGACGAGGTCATCTGAAAATTGTGGTTTTGAGTTGTAAATTTAGTGACAGAAGTAAAAATCAACCCTTCTGGATCACTGTTGCTAAAAATTAAAGTTGCAGAATATATTAATACAGGTCAAAAAAGATGGTATCCTGTTTATGTGCTTTTCAAATGGACTTCAGTGCCTTTCAGGAATTCAAAGATATGATACAATGCCCCAACTAATCAGACTATTAAAGTGTTGAGAAAACTGGATGTAGGTATGGCAGTTTACTGCAATGCTGAAAACAAGGACTTTAGACCCAAAATAGCAGCTGCATCATGACCATGTTGTTAACATTTGAATGGTGCTGCCGCAGTTTGTGTGTAAGGGAAATTGAGAAGAAATAGTGCACATCGTTATTTTTCATTTGTAATGTACCCTCACAGCCTGCGGTGCAGTACCCGCACGTACCTCGATCAGAGTACCTGACAGTTAAGGCTAAAGGGAAAACAAATAAGAAGAATGCCCTAGATTTGCATTCAATTCCGATTGCTAAAGAAACAACCACTCCTAATCAAAGCCTGCGGACTAGACATACATTGAATGTACAGTATCACGGCTCTGCACCGAAATACACTACCAAAAGTGAGTGGTAGTTACAGAAACTAGATTTCTTATCTCCAGCGGGCGCCAGACTACTAGAATGTGACAGCACACTAACATGACAGCACATCCCAATATGCATGCCCGTACATAGGTTAGCACCAAGTAGCTTCAAAGACAAGTCAATCTTTTTCATATTTGCGATCTCGTTTGCCAACCAATAATTGGGAGGATAACACCAACAATTGTTCACTTGTGTAAATAAAGTGTATCTTAAAAATGAACCATAAGGCACTGTTACACAGGAACAGCTTTCAAAAACCTGGTGCTAAAGCATGAGGTCAAATTGATATTTCACTCAAAGATCCTTAAAGGAACAGGAAGCCTCAGCGAACTCTATCATGGTTGAAACTAAACTGTTAGCACTGGTATTTTTTTTTTTTTTTACTTTGAAAAATAATCCTTTCCATTTTCTGTGATTTTGATTTTTCAACATAAAAGGATTGGCGAATGGTGCATTTTGAGCTGGGTGCCTAAGTCTAGATTGATGTTGAAGGGCTCACCAGCAGACCTTTTGTGTCGTGTCTCCCATATATAGTAGTTTTCACTAAACTACATTATTAGAACTGCATGCGGTATGATGTTGCAGTGTCCATAGCAAGTTGTCCATTTTAAAGATTTCGATTTTTTTTATTTATTGTTACCAGCTACACACTGTTGACATCTGTCTGTTAAGCAAACACCAACTTTTTGTTAGAATTGGTTTGGCTCTGGCTCACTGCAGGTATGGAGTAGAGGAGTTTGTGCAATTTTCGCTCTTTTAAAGTCAAAGTACTGCCTTCCAGTTACAGTTGAATTTTTTTTAGAGTGTTCCAGTTTTCTAAGATCATTTTCTTCAGCTGATTGCTTAATGTACCAAATGTAGTGACACAAACATCTTTTGAGTCACTGTCCTTGTGTTTTTACTGAGTCGGCTGGTACGGTCTAAATTCCAGGTCCTCTTCTTTGATCTTAATATGAGACTACAGGGGTACAACTGTATTGTAGTTTGTATGTTAGTACAGTTTCCTCCCAAAAAATAATTCATTTTGTTAGTACAGTTACAACACAGCCTCGAAAATTGTCTAAATGTAAAACTGTCTTAAAGGTTGTATGGATGACGACTGCTGTATTTAATAGGTTTATTTCTTTTTGTTACTTTTTATGTACTAATGCTTATAATTTGCCTATAAAGTTAATGGATGATTTGCGAAGTGTAAGCCCAGAAAAAGGAAGCAAGATATGTTGACGAGCTTGAAAGAAGAATTTCTTGTCTCTGCCCACATAGTTAGTCAAGTGCTATTGTGACAGATCTCTCTTTACTTCAGGCTGCTGTAAGTCTTTCACTGTTCAGTACATCCTGGTTCCAGCTATAAGGCTCAAAATGGGATGTTGACAGAAGTCATGGGCTTGTCTTTCTGTGGCTGCATTTATTTCCTTCTCAAAGGAACAATTAGATTTACAAGATGAAGATAGTCTTAAGTCTGTCTGCTTCAAAAAACATGTATTGGATCTTGGAATAACAGAAGCCACATGAAGCGACTAATAGCCGCTGTGGTCATAGGTCTCAATACTATTAGACCAAAGCACCAATGTAGAGTATTCAGTAGCAGGAAAACTGAAACTAATCACGCCCCGTCGCCTTCTATTTTCAGCATCAAAGTGAGGCGAAGCATCATGAGCATCTTCAAAGATTGTAAAATATTGTACAGAAAGGTTATGTCTTAAAATGTTAATAGGTATCCTCCACATAAACCACTGCAATGTCAAGCATACCATTTCTGTATGTTCAAGAGGTAAAGTGATTAATTCAAGAATATAAACAGATTTACTCCTACTACATTTTAGTAAAAAATGTGTCCAGGCAACCATTTCAGACAACGACTAGACCCAAAATCCTCGAGCAAATCTGTGAAAACTGTAAAATTTAGGATATTGACCCCTGTACTATGTTTATCCACATCTTCTCCAAGTAGGCTGTGTTGGCGCAATATAAATTCCAGATATATAGATTCACATCCCATTCACTCAGAAGCTCAGACACTACTTGAAATTTATAGTCTGTAAACTGCAGTATCCAGGTCCATATCCTGTTATTTAGCTCTCCGTTTGCCCCATGTGTGGTTTCCAGATACACACCAGTGGTGGGAGCTCACCTCTGAAATGTGGGGATGTATGTACATCTTTATCTTAAAGGCTGGTTTCCAAAAACTTGCTCTTTCCCGAAAGAATGTCAGTATTTTCACACATCTTTCTAAGTACTCCAACTTTTGGTGCTTTAGATAAATCAGGACTGCTCTTGCTTCCTTATAAGAGGAGCGTCTTCTGTAGTAAGTAGAGCGTAGTCCGCAATTGAGTGTTACTTGGCAAAAGTCTCAAAAGTGTTTTCAAGGAGAGACTATCTTCTATCCTTCTGAAATGTCTAGATATCCAGAACAATATACATCATTCAACCAAATTACAATTTTTCTGACGGTGGTGGCATCCTGCATCTTGTTAGTACCTCATGCCAAGCTGCAAGGCAGTCTCCAGGCTGGTTTCAAAGACCAATGTTGGCTCCTTTCTTTATTCTTCTCTCTTTTGAACCATTGTGCAGTTGTTGTTTGACATTTATTCTATTCTGCTGTTTGTGAATATTAATGAAGATTCTATGATGGAAATGAAAGGTCTCCTTCAGTGGATCTTCATTGATAGACATGTGCACTGAATTCTCCCATCCACTCACAGGATCCAAGAGCACTTTCTCTTTAAATAACATTTATAAATTAAACACTTATTTGCAAAATACAGTTTTTAAACTAGATAAAATTTTAGTTGTCTCTCGGTTGACTGCCTCTGTGAAGTTTTGTTTTATTTTTCTTAAAAAAGAAGTTGATTCTAATTTTAAAATGTCACTCATTTAATAGGGGAAAAAACGAAAAAATATTTAAAAAATGTTTTAAGAAAAAGTAAAGAAATGAGGCAATAAAACTATATATTTTGCATCCCTTAGATGCTGAAAAATTGGCGCTGCACCATTAAGGAAGTACAAGCCACCAATATCCTATCATGGCCTGTAAGTCTTAGTTGCTTTAGTTGGTTTTCACATAGGGTGAGGATCTTGCTTACTAAGCAGTAATATCTTAGTTCTTTCCACTAGGAAAGAGGAAGGGTTGCTTATGACATCAGTGAAGATTCCGATGAAGGAGAACTACGATTACATGTAGATTACTTTTTCTTCCCCTTCATTGGATCCTACGTGGTGTTATAAGCCTTTCATTGGATCCTCGGTGGTGTTATAAGCACTTAAAATAGTGCTCCCATCCCATAAAAGGAAGGTGGAAATATACTGAGGAAAATTGTACCCTAACCAAAGAGGTTCCTGAAGGACGCCTGACGTTCTGGCTGCCACCAGTCTGGGGTTGCTTGTGTTCCTGTTAACACAGGACCTAGTGTAGCAGTTTGGACTGGTTTGTGTTAGCGAATGCATTTGCGCACTCATGTCTAGACTATATCAATGCCGCTTATACTGGCCTCCCGTCTAAATCTATTGACTGTCTCCAAAAAATCTGAAATGCCTTAGTAAGGTGCATATAGAGTCTCAAGAAGTTTGACTTTTCCAGTCATCTTCATCAGCTTCTCAGAATACCAGTGACACGTGTAAAATTTGCTGTGGCATAGCCCCCAAATTCCTAGAAAATAAAGTAACTAATATGCCACTGTCCGGAACCTCAGATCCTCGAACAAAGGTACTTTCGAAGTTCCCTGCTTCATTTATAAGAAATGGTGCTGCAGAGTATTTAGGATACTCTGTGCAACCATCTTGAATTAGATTCCCACTGAGATTTTAGCACTAAACTCATTAAGCAAGCTCAAGTATGCTTTTAAGACCTGGATCTACCCTCTAATCATTTAATGCTTGATAGCTGTGCTTTTTAGCACCAAGAAACTCCTCTGGGGTGGAGGCTGCACTTTACAAAATGTCAAAATAAATAAAATAATTTAAATAAACATTACCTTATGTGGCCGTTTTTCTAGTGCTGTTTTTACTTGTAACCATTTCAGTTGTGCCATGCATTTTATCATTTGTGGGAGAAACAAGAAATGACCACTTAACCAAGCTCCAAAAACACAGGCAGCTTCAGTGTTACAATGCCACTTAAACTTGTTACAACAGAAAATTCAAAAAGTACAAGTAAAATAAACCTCCATCTAATTGGGCTCCAGAAGTGCGGGCAAAATAAATAGCCAGTACTTAAAGTCGGTGTAAAAAATAGATTTAAAAAAGGACACTTTGAACCCACTTTGTCACTGAAGATAATAAACTATTTTTAGGTGGCTGTGACAATGTGCAGAGAGGCTTCGTGCAGTAACTCAAAGTGAAAGCAGCAAGTGGGTAAACTGGGCTGACTCATTGCTCTAGGAGCATGCTGTGCTGGAAGAAAGCAAAATGTGAATGACAGTTAAACTGACCAATGGATGAAGCGTGATTAACAAAAGCCTCTCTCTGTATGTATCTTGTGTGTGAATGTTTTGGAAAAACAGTAGTCTAGCGAAACGGTCAGCTAAAGCTGTCTCAAAGGCTAGACCTAAAATGGTAACATCTCAGAGAAGAAGCTGAGAGAGGTTGCAGCAGTTAGAAGTATCGACTAATATTTTTTGGCAAGATTCTGACCGAGTGGCACTGTAGTTTAATTTCCCTTTCATTACAGTGAAATCCAAAATATAAGGATATTTACATATGAATTAGAAAAGTAAGGGCTGTTAAAACAGCTCGGTGGACCAATGTTTCCTCTGCAGGTAAACTGGTCACAGGTTCAAATTTTGCAAGGTGTGACTTGGCCTTTCATCTTTCTGAGATGGATACAATGAGCACCATTGCTTTGGAACGTTACACCTGTTATTCGGGTGCATACTAACAGTTTAGGTTGTAATTGACTAATTGTTCATTAATACTTTAGGTTTCAACTTTTAGGTTTTCTCTCTATATCTTAATTTGTATTTTGTTTGCACGTCTTAGTGATTTAGAATCGAGAAGAGAAGTGAAAAGAGAAGAAGGTGAAGCATTTGCACGAGAACATGGTCTCATCTTTATGGAAACATCTGCAAAGACGGCTTCCAATGTAGAAGAGGTAACTGATAGTATGCGCCGAAGTGTGTAGATTTTCCAAGATTGTAATGACTGATGGCAAACAGGATGCAACAGAAAGCTCCCTCTTTTGTTGATTGTTTACACGTTTGTGTTTGAAAAGCTAGTGCTTTGCTTGATTATGAATCTGGGTCTCTGCATGCCTCATTCCTGATGTACGCTTTCCCCTAATATTGTGTGAGCGTCTTCCCGTATGTATTGCTTTTTTTTTTTTTATATATCATTCCACTAGTTGGGACTTTTTGTAACTTTTGTGTTTCACCGAAAAAGAACCAAAATTGGTTCATCACACCAACTGATGCCCTGCACCTTTTCTGTTGAACTGGTCAAAACTGGTCGTATCAGAAAGTTGACTACTTTTTGTAAATTGCAGGGTTTGTAAGGCTGAAATTTCCATTGATATGAAAAATTATGCCTGTAAGACTTAGGTTTATAACCAAATGTTATTTTGGTTGGATGAGCACAAGGTTTGCAGCCACTGTCTACATCAGGAAGATAAGGGTGATGCTTGCAGCAAATTCCAGCCAAGAACACTTCATGCTGGGACACAGATGTTGGGCTACGTACACCCTGTCCTTGATGGCAGAGAGCAAGCTCAGAAAGCACAAGAGCCTCTGTCATGCACATCGTGTCCTTGGTGAGCGATCATGGCACAAGTCACTCTTTTGGAAGGACACAACATAGTGCAGCTGATTGATCGCGTCACCAACGTGATTAATGATGTAACTGCCTGTCTGTGCTATAATCAACACAGGATGTTTCTTCTTTG
Organism: Calotriton arnoldi; assembly: GCA_963921515.1. Taxonomy (NCBI): domain Eukaryota; kingdom Metazoa; phylum Chordata; class Amphibia; order Caudata; family Salamandridae; genus Calotriton; species Calotriton arnoldi. The sequence continues at coordinate 1,597,292 of CAWUFW010003480.1, read as the reverse complement.
TCGTATCTTCATATATAGTCATAAACATTTACTGGTTCAAGCCATAAATTGGGTTACGAAGCACTTTAATAATAAGATAAATGTTGCAAAGTAGATGTTTTAAACGTAGAAAAATACTTGAGCTCATTTGAAGCCTGTGATTGCTGAATTCCACATGTATTTCTATTTCAAACTATTCAGTTCAAATGTAAATTTGCCATGGTGCACAATTAGCTGCTTGAGGTTAACTTTACTAAGCGCTTTTAGAAGGTAGGAAAGGAAAATCCGTGAAATTGAGCAGGATAGGCTGCAACTCCATATAGGCTATGCCAGAGTGAATGGGTCCATCCATAATTGATAAAAAATCTGTTGTCAGGTCATACGTTTTGGTTGTTGCGATCATGCCCTCTGGCCATATCTCCTTTTCATTTCATTATAAATTTCCTCATATTTTTCCTAAACGTTTATTTATGTACAATTTAGCTACCTAGACCTTTTTCTGAAGTGGTAAATATCATCTGTAAATACTTATAGATCCTGATTTTGCAAATCTGTATCTGTCATTTGTGGTCTCTAGTGACACCTGTCGGGCACCTCGTTGAACTCGGGTTTGCAAAAAGATTTTTTTACTGTTTGTAGCACTCCTTTTGTGATCTCTGTCCTAACTCCCCTTTTACCCAGTGACCATGCTGGCTATTACGTGGGATAAAGCAGTAGCTGGGGCAATGCAGTGTATATGAACTCGAATGCAGGACATGCACATATTTAGGGTCTTATTATGGACTATGAGGCTCTTGCAGTTTTATACCCTCTTTACCACTACTGTGGAAGAATTGCAGTAATGAGTAAGTGGCGTAATGTGTTAAGAGAGGGATACTGCAACGAACCACGAAAGCTCATGTTGTGCAAGTTGGGTGTGATACCATTACTAATGGTGTCGGCTTTTCCAGTAGATGGGGTGTGTCGTTATGGTCCGTGACAATCTCATATTTTAACATCTGAGGTCCTTATTAATAACATTTGTCAAGATATGTTAAATCATAATAAGCAGTGCATTGGGGATGAAGTTAGCATATTGTTTAAAGCTTTGTAATTTTTTTTACAGCTTTTGACCGGGTAAAACCTATCCTTGCTTACCCATAATTATTTCACTTTTACTTCACTTTTTAAAAAAACAGTCTTTTAAAGTGTGAAAAGGTTTGGCTTTAGGGAATGTTAAAGTAAACACAGGTGGGCCCTTGTCTATTTTGACAATGAGACCTAGCAAACCTGGAACTGGCTGCAAAATGGCAGAGGAAAAGGTTTTGTTTTAATGGCCCCGTGAATAGAGACTTCCACTACAAGCTGTGTGATACAGTTCAGCAATCTAGTCCCAAGCCCAACGTCTGCTAAGACTGGTTTGTGGACAAACCTTTTAACTTTGAAAGATGTAGGTAGACTTTATTAGCTATTACGTTACTAATAAAAAGCTATATTCGCAATGATTTCATTGTTAGTACTGTGATGTGATTATCGGTGGGCTATTCTGCATTATTTTAAATATTTGCTGTAACATTTGTTGAATCATTTTGCCAATATTTTGCTTTCTACGTTTTAGTATTCCTCATTTGTATTTGTTATAATTTATTATGTTCATACTATTTCATAATAATTATCCATTAAGACATTTTCTAAGACTACCTTTGGTTTTCCATCAATTGTTAGTCTAAATTCTTTCCTGATTTCTGCAGTGTATAAGTGCACTCACACCAATAGCAAACATCTGCTTTTAGTACTTGTAAAATTGAAAAATAACATACAGGTATGCCAAAACAGCTTCTAGTTTGCAACTGAAAATTAGTAAGTGTAGATTGCAAATAAGATGATGAACCATGCATACCTTTGTCAATCAATTCTTTATTTTGCGTTATTTTTCATGCATAAAAGTTCGAGCAACACCGAATATCAGCCAAATAAATTAAAGTAAAATCACAGTGCTAGTTTTAAAACAATTAATAAAATATTTAATCAGGTAATATCTTATTCATCAGATCACATGTATACTAAAAAGATTATACAAATGGTGACTAACCTCCCCTTCCACCCCCCTAAACATCTCTGATCATTATAAAACACATCCTTGCCCACTCTTCATCTAGATGCCCGGCCTCACATATCTTGATGCAGGCGCCTACGTTTCGAAATCGCCCACGAGAAAGATGCAAGCGCGTAACTAACATACATATGGTTTTTCCAACTTTTGAATAAAACCTAAGGCCGGGCGATAGTGCCTAAAATTATATTTCTGTAGGAGAGATACAATAAAAACTTTTCTTTGTGCACCATAAAAAGAGAAAAAAATAATAAGAGATGTGAATTAGATTGGGCCGGCCTCCCGTCACATGGGCAAAGGGATAACTCCTTCATAGAATATACATTTGAGGGAAAACCGAACATAAGTGGAATACATTTTAAATGAAATCTGGTCAATATATATCTGTGCTGGGAGTTCTGTACAAAAATCAGATAAGCCGGAGTTCCCATAGTCAAAGGGGGCCGTGTATGGTACATAGCTATCATACCTTTATCTTTGTTTTTGCCCCGTCTATCCTCTGCCGTCCTTTTTATTTAAAAAAAAAAAAAACTTATTTAGATTGGCCTTCGAGAAGCGTGCGCACAACGACGGGGAATCAAACAACCTTTGAAGACCTAATGCTGAGAGGGTGGTTTCCACATAGCTCAACCACAGTAATTTATGAGCATGGTCCATTATTAGACAATCCCTAAGCACCGCTTGATGCAGTGGTACACTATCTCTTTTCCATACCAAATGCCATAGTAACAATGGGGCCAGTTTAATATCTTCTTCGAGGTATGATAGACCTAGTTCACTGTGGGAGATGTAATTAGTGCAGGTGCGAGGGAGTGATAATCTTTACAAAATGCATCCTCCACCTGCTGCGGTGGTCCCACGTCTACCATACTCCAGACAGCTGCCCAATACGTAGCAATGGCTTTTGCTTTTGGCGAAAAAATATTTAAGATTTTAGGAATTGGTTTAGCACCCAATTGTTTTAAAAATTAAAAAATGGCTGCAATGCTATTTTCCAAAAGGGCCGCTCTATTTAAAACCATGTTTTTCCATGTTAATTTCTTATCGAAGACCACACCCAAATAAGGGAACGTGTCTACCACTTCCACCCTCCTTTTAGCTATATAAAATCTTGGGTTTCTTTTTAGGTGTAGCCCCTGCGATAATCGCATATGATTTAGATTTGTTTACACGCAAATCCAAGGTGGCCATAAATCTAGTGTACTCCTCTATGAGCTTCTGCAGTGCCAGTGGCGTTCTGGCCAGGAGAACTGCATCGTCTGCATAGGGGAGAACCGGGAGTGGAGATGTCTTGACATATGGGGCGTCCTTGACCCTCTCTCTCTCAATAGCCCAGCCAACCTATTTGTATAGAGATAGAACAAAAAGGGAGCCAGGACGCATCCCTGCCTCTCACCTCTTTCGATATTAAAATATTTTGTGCACTCCCCTCCTCTGCCATAACGAACGTATGCAGTTGCACCAGAATATTGTGGCCTTGTAAAGGTAATGATGGCAGGGTCAACTCCCCTGCTCTCCATGATGACCCATAGTTTGCTGTGGACCACACAGTCCAACGCGGCCTACAAATCCTTGAAGGCCATGCAGAGCTGACCCTTTTTTGCCATCTTATATTTGGAGATTATCATGGATAAATTTAAACACTGGTAATTGTTCCCTTGCCATTCCTAAAGCCGTACTGGGCCTCTAAAAGGACCTTTTTTTTCTCTTTCCCATTCTTCTAATCTATTTAGTAATACTCTTCCCATCAGTTTTGCTGTACCATCGATAAGGGATACGGCCCTATAGTTTTTTACATCCGATCTATCACCCTTTTTGTATATCGGGACAATGATGGAGTGTTTCCACAATCTGAGCGGTCCTAGTTTAGCTACCACATTAACAACATTTGTCAATGCTGGTCCCCACAGATCTTTAATCTCAAGAAAGATATCCATTGGGACCCCATGAGTCCAGGAGCCTTCAACAGAGATGTCTGTTCCAAAGCTTGCACTACTTCTCATACTTAAAAATGTAACAAATTATTTGTCTCCTGCATGTTAATATTCTTAGTATAAAACTCGTTCACATCTAAAAAGATATTTCCAAACTGTTTGACCCATCCCTCCTCCTCTATATGTACATCTAGCGAGGGATCCCCATCATCTTTTAAAAATGGGGCGTTTCCCACTTTTCAAAACTCACGACTATCTTTATTCTCTGCTGCCAGCCGAAAGTCGTCCCATCCGTTTCCTTTCAAGGGTTTTAGGCGCATCTGCCTCGCATCTTTGTAACTAGCTCGCAAGATCCCAAGTAACTGGACATCCCTGGGAGTTCACGTAATACTCTCCGAAGATTAAAAGAGGTTTTAGTGCACATTGCGTCAAACCAATGCACTGGCGGGCCTGTTTACTTCTACATGGTCGAATCAGCTGTTTTTTAAACTCTTTTAGAACTACTTCGAAGGTTCCACCACTCCTTCCCTGCTGACATTATCATCAAGGCATATCATAACCTCTCGATACTTCTCTGAGATTACTGATATCTTGTTTATTCACTCTATCCCATTTTAAGGTATATCCATTTTTCTTTGCTAGTACCGGTTTTAGGATTCTCATTTCATTCTTATTGGGGTTAAAGACCCATTTCAGGTTACAAGTAATATAGGCATGGTCACTAAATTCTGTGAAGGTGACCTGTGGGTTACTAACTCTGTCTGTGAGAATTTCAGAGGTAATTATAAAATCAATTGTAGACATCTTCACAGCACTCTCAAATGGTTTGTCCATAATACCCGTCACTGCATTGATATTATTACTTATCCTCATGTTCCAAATAGTTAGGATCCCATTTGATGCATTTCCATATGTACTATCAATAAAGTGAACAATCGGGTCGCCTTCACAATCCATAACCCCACAAACTGGTTTCTCCATTATGGAGCAGTTTCTAATGTTGAAATCTCCCAGGAAAAACGAAATTCACTGGGTTATGTTGGGAGCTAGCCTCATTAACCACCTGCTCCATTTAATCTACCACAGAGTCCATTTTCCTCTCAAAATTATTATTATAATTTATGATGATCAAACCCCAATCCCCTCTCCCTTCATATGTCAAAAAAATGGAAGTGGGGAGACTCATTATAAAATTGTAATACTTTTATTCGTCATTAATGTTAAAATACCGCCTCTTGCCCTTCCAGCTCTGGATGGCACTAGTACCGATGTGTAGTAAGATCTATACCCGTCCAGGGATGTTGGAACTACCTCCCATGTTTCTTGGAGACATATAATTTCATGTTTGGCTATCATTTCTATCCAATTTGTATCCTCTCTTTTGCGGTTGAGGCCAGCTATATTCCATCCTGTAATCTTGATATTTTCTTGCCCCACTATCTCCTTATAATTAACCCTGGGCGTAGTACTAGGCTACGCTCGCGGAGCGCGCGTAGTTTGCGCTACTACGCGCTACGCGAATTGCACGTAGCACACTGCAAAAACGCATAGCGGGCATTTTTTGCTTGCTCGTGGTCCTCAACGTCAAGTTGGAGTGAAAAAGCGCCCAGGAATTTATACCCTCTCTTTGATCAGTTCTTTTAGACTTTCCCACTCCATGTTTCCTATTATATGGCCAAATTACTTGGTACATATTAAAATGGATAGCGGTGTATCATGAGGAGCTGCACTAGGTCAGCACAGAGCCTCTGCCTATTTTTTGGGCGTTTGAGCTGCCTAAAATGCATACAGAAAAGTCAATGATTATCCGATTTAATGTATGAATTACAGACGGCACAAGTCAAACTAAACAAGGCAAGCCCTGCTGTTTCCGATTGTGCAGTAAAATTCTGAGTTATATGTAGTAACTTTAGACACCTCAAATGCAGATAAGGAGGCGTGCGGCTCTGTGCTGAGCCATTGCAACTGTTGATGATACAGCCCTGGAATCTCTACTATAGAGTAACGGCTGTGGCTTCATATTGTGAGGGTTTTAGATTTTCAATCTGTATAATTCTCCTAATGAATGCAAAGGATTGTGAATGGTTGAGTTGGGTCTCAGAAAGCACCATTTATCTAAGCGGATTTTTATAATGCTGCTTTAATTAATTAGTACTTAATTTGTTACCAGTACGCTCCTTCATCTAAAATGTGCTTTCATGCGAACAATATTTTTAATTAGAACATTGGAATGTTGAGAGCTCCAGTGAAGACAGCAGAGTGAGTCTGATCCAATAATGGTTGCTATAAGCTTTCCACTCCAACATTGCGGTGTTTCTTTCAGTGGTTCACATATTAATTTAGAACATTTTACCCTAAGTGGGTGGAATGTTCCAATAACCTTATAGCCCTTCTGTTGAGTGCTATACTGGTTGTTAAAAGCCCTATTGGCTTGGACCTATAACTCTGGCTTAATACCTTTAGCATCTGGTATAAGCCCCAGTAGCAGGATGTAATGCTATATTAACCATTCCAACATCAGTGTTAGAGATCTTGGAATGGTACATTAAAAGTAAACAAAGTCTACCATTGTCTCATGAAACACCCACTTGCGTAGTGACACATGCGCACAGGTCATTATGCTCAAGCCAGCTATTTTGATGTTCGGTTTTGTTTTGCCAGTACTGTTCAGTATCCGAAACGAGCACTGATAAACCAAAAAGGTCAGCTAATTTCTTTGCCAGTATTGTTAAAGCAGAAACGGGGATTAAAAGACACTGTTTTACCAACAACAGGGCTACCCCCTGCCACTTTGTTACCTTGCAATGAATCTTTGCCGTTGTATTCGAGAAGAAGATGAAGAAGAAGGTTAAAATATTTCATCAATAATAATCACAATACGGCCTCAAGACAGAACCCCATGTCTTCTTCGCATTGGATACCGAAAAGGCGTTCAACGTAATTCACTGGCCTTACTTTCACCGGACGCTGCGGAGGTTTGGATTTGGCCCCGGCTTCTTTAGTTGGATTCACCTATTCTATCAGGTCCCTAACGCGACAGTGAGGGTGAATTGAATGCTCTTGCTCTCCTCAACCATCTCGATTGGGCGGTTCACCTGCCCAGGAAGCCCCCTAGCCCCATTGCTTTTCGCTCTCACCATTGAACCATTAGCTGCTGTGATCCGCTCCTGTTCTGACATATGTGGCTTTCGGATCTCCAAGGCTGACCAGGGTGAAGAAAAAGTAGCCGTATCTGCAGGTGACATATTGCTTCACCGAACCGACTACCATGATTCCGGCTGTCCTCTGGTTGTTTGAGTCATACGGTACATACTCTGGATATAAAAATTAACTGTAGCAAATCTGTGCTATGCCATCCCTTTACCCCCTTAGACCCAGCTATTCTTCCTTGGACGCTCCAGGTGGTATCAGATGAATTTCAGTATTTGGGTATTTACGTAACTCCCCCAGAGGGAGATGTTTGTCCAGAAATCTAGGTCAGGTGGTGTCCAAATTTCAAGAAGAGGCAGAGAGGTGGTGTGTGATGATCCTTCATTTGTTGGGAAGGGCAGCTGTCTTTAAAATTACAACGCTCCCCAAATTGCTCTATGCCTTACAGAACACGTACTACCCGATCCCTTAGGCGACATTCCCCAGGATAGAGAGAGACTTGTGGACCTTGTTATGGGGTGGCGGTCATTCTCGGGTGGCGCTCAAGACTCTACAGCGTAATCTGCACAATGGTGGAATTGCGCTCCCTGATGTAAGGGCATACTACTGGGCGTCCCACCTGGTGGCTATCACGAGTGGTCATTTGCACCGCAGGACCACTCAACCTCCTGATTGGAGCTAACACAGTTCAACCGGGCACACCTCCACTACTTGTGTGATGGTAAAGGTATCCAGATACTACTACCGACAACGCAGGTGGTGATCAAGGCCTGGAGGAGGGCCACTAGATATATGGGTTGGCACAGCAAGCTGATGTGGGTGACTCCGCTCTGAGGGGAGGCATGGATGTGCAAATTGGGGAAACTCAGGGGATTCAATTCATTGGACTTACTGGGAATTTCCCAGGTGGAGGACCTCCTGGAGGAAGGTGGTCTGATGCCCTTCTTCTCCCTTCAAAGAGAAAACAGTATGAGTTGCACGCAAATACCTAAAATATGCCCAGTTACGCCACGCCTGGCAGGAAGAGGGCATGGGAGACCTTGACCTATCAGAATGCACCCTTCTCGAAGGCCATCTCCCTTATATAGAAATCTCTCAACAATAATATGCCGAATATGCTGGTTAAGCTGAGGGCTCGCTGGGAGAAGGACTGGGGGGGTTAAGAGGGGGGTGAAGAAGTAGACTGGAAGGCAAATTAAATTCAGATTAATTTCAATAGTCAAAGTACAGAAATATAAAATCAATAATGGTTAATAAAATCAGCAAAAATATTTTATCAAAGCACGTTCCATAAAGGAATTAATCCTATTCTAAGAATCGGGTTGAAAACGGAGTTAGAGCCCATAAAGGATTCTAATCGAGAGAGAGCATAAAGCTTCAACATTTAAATCCCCCAAATGGATCAAAAATATCAAAGCAAGAACTTTCCATAAAGATTAGTTCAGGAAACTCAGAGTCTCAAAGCAATAAGGTCTGGGTCTGAGTAAATGGGAAATCAAACAAAAAGAAAGTGGTAGGGCGAGTGGAATGGTAAACTGGGTAATGGAATAATGTCAACCTACTCTAGGAACTCGCACTACTAAAGACTTCACATTTCACAAATGTGTAACATGTTTCACATCTCATCTTCCATCAGCCGATCAGTGTTCGATGCTCTCCAGGGAACAGGATCGCGCCTCATCTTTTCACATGACTACAATAGTCCTTACACGATAATGTTGCACTCGCAATAATATGTTATCAACTACGCTTTCAAATGGAGTCTGCGTCCTTCAGGCTGGCTATCTCAAATATGTACGGTGTTATTTAATTCTCTAATATCAGCTTCTCACCAGTAAACTATGTAAAAATCAAAACATCTATTTAATAAAACGAAAACATTTGTGCAGGATCATCATGAAGGGGGAAAATAAGTAGGTTAGAAAGTAAAGTTCACATTTTAAATTTTGCAATTCAGTGCTTAAACTATTCATTACTTGTTTAATCGACAAAAATGTGTTATATGTAGCAGAGATCTTTATATAAGTGGAAACATTCTGTGAGAATACTTGAAACTACATAAGCAACTTATTTGTTCATTTATACAAAAGTTCATGACATGGTCAAGAAGCAGACTTTTTATGAGCATTCAACATTTTTTTATTGAAGCTTGTTTTTCAGGCAGCATTGCTTTAGCCATTATTGAGACCTAGTACGAGTAAATAAACATTTTACAGTTCTATGCATTCTAAATACATTATTTCAACAAACTTTGCAGATTTATTCTGCACATTTATTAAGATCCAGCATTATTTTCTTGTTAGTTTTAGATCTGCTCTCCCAGTATCTGTAGTATTTGTCATCGGCATTGCTAATTTGACATCTTCACCGTACTACAAATTGGCACCACATTATTAAACAGAACTTTTTTGTTTGCATTCTTTTGCAAAATAATGTGTAATAAGCAAGCCTTTGCCGTCTCTTTTGCATCCAAAAACAATCATACACTACTCGATACCTAGCTGCCAAGACGGTGCTTAATTTGAGCCAGTGGTTTCCGGTGCTCGGCACTAGCACTTAGTTGTCAACACCGGCGCTTATGACATGCAGCCTCATGGTGGTGCTGTCTGTCTAATTTTGAAATGAGCACAACAACGGTTGTTTATTAATTCAGTATATATTAAAAATGGAGAATACCTGCCACCCAAGCCAATCTTGTAGGTTTAAGGGCATGGAATAGTCATAGTTGTCACATTTGTAACAGTGTGAGGTTAGTAGTGTGTTGGTACTGTCATTGGCAACGCTGGCAGGGGCAATGGGTGGAGCAAGCTGCACTTGCCTCCTGACGAAGGTCTTGGCACTTATTTTGTTACAGATTAAGCACTGTGCCAAGCTAAAAAAATAAATTAAAAAAAAGCAGGCCCTGCTTTGTGCATTTACCCATCTACCTCAATACTTTTTGATACTTTTCAATATTTATGACTGATATCATTTTTTTACTCTTGTATATTATTTAGTTCTTTTGGAAAGCGCTCCAACACCGATGGGTAATGACTGCTAAATAAAACCAAACAAATAAAAACATTACTAAGAAGGTTACGTCCAGAGGACAAATCAAGTTACTGTTCAGTTTATGCGACAGATTGGGCAGCCTGTTCTGGCCACAGGAGGGCAGTATGACCCAAAAGAATGGAGCATTACTCTGCATTCTTGAAGAAAAGCCATGATCCGGCTGAAATCCGTTCGATCCAGTAGCGTGACTGCAGATTTCGCTCTGCTGAAGAGGCACGCCCTTTGTTTACATGCTAGTGAGAGCCGTTCTACATTTATGTTTTTCCCCTTCCTGCCTCCCGTTCATAGCGGCTCTTTTTGTGTTCATCTTTTATTGAGAAAGGCCGATTTCAATACAATAGAAATTACATTTTCACTCGAAAACATTAACTTTCGCAGTTATTTAACTCGTCCGCGAGTCGTTTACATTTGTATAAAAAAATATCTTTCCGCTGCCTTACCCGACGTAGGGGCACTGTGTGTGTTCCTACTTGTTATTTATTTTACCCTAGATTACGCCTAAAATCAGGTGAAATCGTGGAGTTATCCGGTCACTGATATGTTGTCTCGCAAGCTGCGGTTCAGAGACGGACATGTCCTCTACGTGCAGCCCCGTCATCGCCCACTTCTCTGTTCAGTTATTTACTGGTTATAATAATCAGACCAGAGTTAAAATGTTAACGGCAAATGCTGCCACAGTTTTAAAGCGCCCCATTGTTTTAACTCACGGATCGCCCTGAAGACCTCCAAGATGGTGATCTAGCTAGCGCCGGAGACGCTTGAATGGACCAAAATGTCTCGGTGCCTTACACCCGACTCTGCAAAAAGAAGAACGCCAGGCCCAGGACAATGAAGTGATGTGGCCAAGACCACACAATGTAGTCATTAATACAGGGAAATCTGAATAGGAGTTTAGGTCCTGGTTCAAAATTCGTAATTGAGTTCTTTAATATTTCTCTCTTCCATCTCATTTATTCATAAGATCGGAGCACAACTGTAATATTGAAGAAAAGCTCACTACTTATTAACAGAAAGTCCATATGGGCAAGCAGCAGTAGAGTGAATGTATATTGAGCGATTTTCTGCTCTACCCCGAATAAAAAAGTGTGTTTTAAGTAAGTGGTCAGCAGTCCTTCCTAATTATGAAAATTTCCAGAATCACTTCCACTAGTTTTCAGAATGTTTATTAGCTACCCAACCCTAAACTTAAGTCAAACTGCAGGGCCCAAGAGAATGTGTGCTTTATTTTTCTCACCAGGTAATCGTACCAGTTATATTTTTTTGCTGGAATCTGCAGACAAATCCTGCTACTATTAAATAATTTGGTACAGCTGTATGAATCCGCATAACCTACTGATTGAATACCACAATCTGCGCACCTCTTCCCAGGATAATTTTTGAATCCTGTTGATCCACACTGTTGATTATTCAATAGTGAAGCTCTGCATTATTGAAAAAGGTACATGAAAATAGGCATGAACTCATTAGAGGAGGTGTGGGGGATATGAGCACCGTGGCTGACAGGCTCTTGTTAATAAGGTGTACACAAAAATGAGCCACCGCAAAATAATGGACCTGTTTCAGTACAGGGCAGTGCTTCGAGGTGGAAAGGATACTTAAAGTAAAAGCTATGAAAGCAAAAGTTCTGCAGGCAAAAATGTTGTTAAGAAAAGTAAGTTTCATAAAACAAATTTCCACCCTATAAGCCCTTAAGGCAGAGGTCTTCAAACTTTTGGATGCCGAGACCCCCCTGTCAACATTTTGAGGCGTAAGGACCCCCTCCTGACAAAAATTTCTAAACCTGTAGGCAGGGCTACTGGAATTATGAGGCAGGTGAGGACCAAATTACGTGACAGGCTTGACTAAATTGTGTGGGAAGAAAAGGTAAATGATGTTATGTGATGCCGCGAACACAGTAACACTGAGGAAAGATTTCACCCCATCAGTACCAGTGTATAACCAAAATACAGCAATTAACATCAGAAAGATTTCTAGTCAACCTTTGTGAAGGGCCTTCCACTCCGCAGGAATACGTGCTGCCACATTAGAAGCTCACTTGGCCCTGGCCGGGAGAAGCAGGGGTCCCTTAAAACCCTGGCGGTTTTGTGCAGAGTTAAGCAGTTTACCCATGCAGCTTTCCTCTCACCCCCTCCCTTCCATCCCTCTGTCCTCTCCTAACCCCGGATCCCTCTCTCACTTTGCAGGCCATTTTATTTCACCCCTTTTTACAACTTCTGAACTCTCCCCATTCAACCTCTCACTTCACCTTTAACACTCCCAGCCAGGGCTGGTCCTAACACTGGTCGCACACGGTGCAACAGTCTTTTTTGGTGCCCCACCCCCGTTTCCTCCTTCTCCATGAATTCCTTCACTGCCACTCACCAACAATTCACCTAATCTCTCTATAGCACCTTTCTGACAAACATTTCAATTTTTTATAGCGCTACTCATAGTTTACTCACACTCATTTCTGTGATCTGCATGGTACATATTCTTTGTAGCAGGAACGTTAACCCTCTGCACTGTGTGGGTGACAAGAGTGCCCATGTGAGTGCACGGTGAGCGATGCAACAGTGTGAGAGTAGGGTAAGAGAGTGACTGTAGGGTGAGTGAGGTGGCTTATGAATTTAGGTGCGGATGCAAGTTCAGAATGGGATGAATGAGTGTATGATTACTGATGGGCTTGTTTGAGTGAGTTGCATATTGAGCAGTGAGGGGGACAGGTGAGTGAAGTGTCACATGAGTGCAGGATGAGTAGTGTACTCGTGTGGCTGCAGGGTGAGGTATAGGATGAACAGCGCAAGTGCATTGTGAGTGCAGAGTGATCACTGTGAGTGCAGGGTGAGCGGGTGAATGGTGTGAGTGCATTGTGATCGCTGTGAATGCAGGGTGAGCGTGAAAGTGAAGGGCGAGAATGACGAGTGAGTTGTCTGAATGCAGAGTGCATTCCCAGACACTTGAAGTAACTCAGCATGTTATGGACGGCGGCGTAGGGTTTAAGATCTAAGTTAAACTATTGCTATTATGGCATTAATCGGGGATCGAGGAAATAAATAATGTGCTGATCCTGCAACAAACTTCCAGTCCTATGGTTAGGGTTGCCAGCAGATTATTTTGATGGCCCAGTCGGTACAAAAATAAGCAGTCACCTAAAGCTGTATTTTAAGCACTTATCTGTGCATACTTCGAACAGCAAATATAAATAGAAAGCACTTTTAATTGTGTTCTAGGGCTGCCTCAATGATCCATGACTGATAATTAAAGAGAACAAAGACAGAAAAGTCACATAACGAATGCATACATACTTTTTATTTATAAGTCTATTTAGTGTCAAGAGGAGGTCTTTGCAGGCTCTTTAAACAAAACACGGCAGGCATTTTTCTTTTGGCAACCCTACTTTATATTCCTTTTCATGAAATGCATTCTCACACTGCAGCAGTAAAGGTAAAATACAAATGTAAGGAATAGGCAGAGTGGGGGCCCAGGGGGTACTGGAACCAGGAAAAAAACTAAGCCTCTGTAACCAGTTTACAAAGGCATGTAAACATGCAAATGGTCTTTAAAGACCTGTGAAAAACTCGGGCGTGCCGGAGATAAGACTCCAGACACTGCCCAGCTGAGCCCCCAGCAGCTCGAGTTGCACTGCAGCAGCCCGGGCTGAGACGCAGGACGGGGGAAGTGGGGGGGCTGAAGCCCTTGGGCCTCGGCAGAAGTGTGACTGGGAAGGCGCGACCCCCTTTGCATCGCTCCACGGCCCCCCTGGGGGTCGCGCCCCACAGTTTGAAGACCCCTGCCTTAAGGATATATATATATATATATATATATATATATATATATATATTAATGAAAGAACAAAGGTCCATTGGGGCTCTTTCAACTTGGTAACCATGTGTGTTAAATCCCCCGGTAATCTATCCAAATTATAACATTAAATCACCAATTAGTAAGTAAAAAAGTATTTTTTAAATCTTCAGTTTTCTGTATTTACTTGTGTAGTGAATGTTTATCATGTTTGCACAGATGCAAAAATTGCAGTATTGCGACACAATGTGAAGACAAGTGAAGGTGAAATATATACATCAGGAAAAAACACACTAATTAGACCGTTTGGTCTATTCATTAATCTCTCGTGTCCCTTTATTATATAATTATCACAGACCAGAGGTCATCCTTGGGTCGAAGTTGAAAAACAAAGTTTAAAAACAAAGAATGCTTCTAGTTCACCCCGTAATGAGGTGAGCTTGTTTTTGTGTAACATTTGGTTGGCAAGATCCCATGCCTTCTTCATGACATTGGCACCTACTTTGTACTAGGTAAAGCTTAGTTAAAATAACAAGAAAAAGGATATAACCCTTTTGATGCTTCAGGATGTGTTGGGAGATGGAAATATCCTGCAGCTTAGCCCCGCAGTAGTTATTAGACTCTTAAGTCATTTCCAAATCTGTCTTCAGAAGTGCCTAAACAATACCTTTTCATAGATACTTTTAACATTTTTGGCTGTTTCACCCACCATTTTACAGTTGTCCATTCCATGCAAGCTTCCGGTGTTTGACATTAAGACTTGCCTCAAGTACACACTTTCAGTTCAATTGGCCACTAGAAGAAAAGAGTAGTAGTAGTATATGTGAATCAGTCTGCTTTGATGCTGTCTCACTGAGATGGTCGATGGCGTTTCGACTTATAAAGTGTTTACTGGGTCATCTTCAGGATGAGGAAGATTATTCAGGGCACAGACGACTCTGAAACTTCGATAAAAATTGAGATTCTAGGTAATTCAATATTGTGGCAAGGAGACCAATACCAGTAGGGGTTATAATGCCAATTCTTAGTAGTGATATCGCAAAAGTAATCTGGAAAATGTGAACTATTCAGTGGATGAAAATCTACAAACATGGGGGTTTCAATCAGTAGTAAATCCACAAACACAAGGGGCAAGTGTCACCCAAAGAGGTTCCAGTCAGGCTTTCTTTGGGCATTTCCACAGTTGTCTAAGCCTTTTGCCAAGGAAGACTCTGTTCCTCATTGCAATTGCTTCTACTTCCACCTGTTTTTCCTGACCAACTATTGCTTATGCCCTGTGCATCCTTTCTCCCATAAGTGGTGTCACCTTTCGATGTGAAACAATCTATCACATTCCTGGTGTTATTTTCTCCACCACATCCATATGTAGAGGAGATGCTACACTGGTTGGGCCAACATCATACCCATAGCTTACCTTAAGACTAAGAAGAACTGCATCAGTGATTTGTTGTTTGCAGTGTTCGCTTGTATGAGCAAGTGGAAGAGGGTCCGGAAGCAGACATTGTCCAATTCGATTGTTCTTTGCATTAATCTGTGCATTTTTGGTGCCTTGACTATAAAGGATCCACCAGAGGCCCTTGGGGCTTATTCCACTTGGCCAGAAGCCACAACTACAACTCTACTTCTGTGTGTCCTGTTCAAAGCATTTGTTAGGCAGCAACATGAGTATCTGTCTAGACCGTCACCAGGCCCAACTGTATTGCTCAACAAGTACGCTGGGAGGGCCATTTGACCTGTTTGTTACTGCAGTACTTCTTGGTGTAAGTTCACTCCCCACTCCTTGTAGGTGGTTTCGGAACGGATTCACAAGGTGAGGTATCTGCAGTTAGAAGAATCCATCAGAAAAATAAGTTACTTAGCTTCATTAACACTCGTTCTTCAATCAATCTTTCATTGATCTTTTGATGAGCTATGCAGCGGTATGATGGATGCTCTCCCGACAAGACAGGTGAGCATATGAGACTCGGGATAGTAGAATAATACACGGTATGTGGATGAGAGTAATGCATAACATTTGAATTCAGAATAGTCTTAAGCTTCAAAGCTATTGTTACAACTAAGTAATATTTTCTGTCTCAACACTGGCACACCCTGACCAGATGTGTTTGCTAAAAAGATGACACTCAGCTTGTGAAGAATCAATTTATTAAATAGATCAGGAAAACGGGGATGGCAAAGGATAGGGTAGTTGACTCATTAAATGGATAGAAGGCTTAGACTCCTTCAGTTTTGCCTAATTGTACTGAGAAATGCAAGAAATGGCTTTAAATGAATGAAACAACTGTCATGCTGATTGTTTGCGAGGGGTTCCATCTGTATAAGGAGACTGATAAATGTTTCCTGTTGCCACCTCTTTGTCATCTGCATTAACCTCTTCCGTGCTCATGACGGGGCGTGTGCTTGGGACGCGCGGGGGCCGTCCGAGACACGCCCAGTCTTTAGAACGCCCAGCACCTGGGCGGAATCGGCCGCGCAGCGAAGCGGTTAATGCATAAGTATCGGCAACCCCAATAGGTAATGTCTGTGCTGGGGGGCACTGAACTACTAGCTTCGCCAAAGCTTTTTCTTTCACAGAAGACCAAAATGCTTATTAACCACTGATCAGGGGCTTTACAAGCCCACGACCTACACCGGATGTATGAAAAAATACAATGGATATTGCAAGATGGCTGCATGGTTACGGTGGCCTCCATGCATATGAAAACATTCATGACTGCCACCGTAAGCATGCAGCCATCTTGCAATGCCCATTGACTTTCTTCATGGATCTGGAGTCACCTGTTGTAGGTCATAGGCTTGTAGAGCTGCTGATTAGTGGTTAATGAATGACCACTAGTGAGTTTTTAATTCCTACAACCCTGTTTCTTTTGCAGCTGAGAAGTTTTTGGATTATGTTTTCATTTCCGTATTGGAGGTGTTTTTTGCAGAGGCCACAATCCATTGTATGCCTGAAACTATAGATGATGTTAATAGTAAAATATTGTAATAGGTAAGCATATAGATGGCTCGCATTGACTGAAGTCTCCCAGCTACCAGAAACCTGTGATATATTGTCCATAGCGTAAAGCCCATTTCAAGGAAACCATTCGTAATATTTATTGCATATAATTTAGAATATACTGTGCAATGCAAAACTGTTAGAACGACATTAATAAAACAATTGATACAGTTAAACTGCAGTGTCTAACATCCAAACGGAATAGACAGAAGTACACATTATTGTACATTAAAAGTAAAAAGTTGAAACAAAGACTAGCCATTCTTATATATCTCTCATTCTACAGCCTAGCTCTAGATTAAAATTTAGAAACTATGAAAACGTAAACGGCAACAGTGTCGACTGCGGAGTAGAACTGAATAGCATCCACCACTTACCAGATGCCACTATTTAGAATTGGCAACAAAGACATGAGCTACCCTGTAAACCACCAGGAATCTATGGTAGTCATTATGTATATACAATTGTGGGTGTTTGTGGTATATTCTGTTTAATCAATGGGTTGTACATTAATCCTGTTACTCGGATTTTATTACAGCACCAGTCAATGTTAAAATATTTTAAAGCAACAAATCTATTTTAGTAGTATTTGTTTGATGCAATACTGTGCAAAAATGTGCTCCGAGCTCGCACTGATATGTCAGATATCCAAGAAAGTGTATGTACAAATTAGCTAAAAACAATGATACAGAGGATATTGATGGTGCATTAAGAACATTGTGTCCTATCAGCCTGATATATAGACAGTGATTGACTGGGGTAATTGCTGAAAGTGTTGATAGCCTTTCGATCCAAGACCATTTGCTGGTCATTATTAGAACTAGAACTTCAAAGCAAGCATAGTCTGCAAAAAACGTGAAGCAGGATTCTAATTAAAATTATTCAGAAGATCCATTTTTACATCGGACTTTCCTAAGTCTGCGTGCCAGGAGACAAAAATAAGAAAGTATATGACGATTTGTATATCACCAGGGCAGCGCCCATGTTTGCAAACCTCGCAGAACCCAACCCCGGTAGTCGCAGAGAGCTGGCTGTTGCAGTACCATGAATAAAGACTGCTAATAAAAGGCTTGTGATCAATACATTTTAAAGCCAAATGACATTTTTGGTTCAGAGTTGGCTTGATAAACCTTTGCACACTATTAACAGCCCACTTTTCCTCTTTCATCTAATGGCATCCTTCATCCTTTGCCGTTCTCCCAAACAAGTGAACTGCAGGAATTCCCAGAGGGATTGGAGCCTCGGACTGGCCAAGAGGTCCTAGGCATTGACAAACAAGGGTGTCTGGTCAGCCTGGTGGAGATTGAGCCCCTCACCCATGGTAAAAGTGGCAAATGGCTCAGTAGAGATGCTCCTAATTCAGCCCAAAGGATAACCAAGAGTGGATCGATGGACATCCGCAGGGTTTGCAGAAACCAGTTTTGTTTTTGTTTTTGGTGTTATGGTGCTTCTAAATGAGGGCCATCAAGACTGCCCAATTCAACTGATGAAGTGCCTGACTGAAGCCCAGGAAGGGTAGGGGGCACTCAAACTAACCTCGTCTGACGAATCTCCTGTTGACAACAATAACAGTGCATAATGGTCTGATTCCATAGTTAATGAGCAAGGTCCAACCTCCACCAATAAACTTCATAGCTGCTGGGTATCCCATGTAAATTTCCAATTTGCCTTCAAAAGTCCATCTTTTTTGGGCAAATTGACTATCGCTCCCATCCCAATATTGGTAAAGATCTGGGACCCTACCTGCAGGGGTATCGAGCACTCTAGGTCCTCTTCCATAACCCATTTCGCCCCAAAGGAAGCATCTCACATTAAAGTGCCCACCCAAAATAATGTTTGCTTCCCATCCCTACAATTGCCCCCTGCCCAACCCTCCTTGTTGCCCCCTCTGGATTAATATGCCAGTATAGAAACTTACCAGCATCACAAACGGCATCGGAGTCCCCAGAGGAACTTCCTAAAATAAAACTCCCTTCAAATACCAGCCTTAAGCAAACGCAATTCATGTTTCAAGGGGAATTTGTCGACTTTAAGGACATTTGAGACGAGAATCAGGAGAAAAGCACCTTGGATGCACTCACGCCCATCTGGGCCAAGGCATGTAAAGAAACATCCCTTTATTTGAATCTCCTTGCTTACTGAGCTCTACCAGAGAAGACAGAGAAACTTTCAGGTTGCTGTTACCTCATTTATGCATGAGACTCGCCACACTAAACGAAAACTAGTTGTCTTCATAGTATAAGATATATATCCGTAAGCTTAAGACTTGGGTTAAAATGATAATTATCTTGGAGAAAGATGAAAGGAGGATGGAGAAGAATTTTGAAAATTGGGACCACATGGCCAACCTTGATTCTGACTCGTCAGCTTTTAAACGTTAAAATTAGTTGGCACAGCAAAAGTTCATCGACAAAATACTCCAGGATACTAATGACATATGTGGCACATGCTCCTTTGATCTGCCTTTGAAGTAAGTGCCTTTATTTTATTAAAGGTACTTCCGATGCTACAAGGTAATATGCAATAGATTGTGTGTTCATGATTCCTATTTTACATATCCTAACTGGTCAAAAAGAAGCGAAGTTAAGTGGACGCTGTGTTTGTTGCAGAAGAATATACTTGGTTTAAACAGCAGACTAGCGCTGCAGACTTGGGTTTAAGTAGTTTGACAGTGGACTGTGAATTTGAAATCTCGTACTTATTTTTTTAACCCTTCTGTGGGGAGTACATTACTCATTTTTGTGAATTAATGGGGTATACTCAGTGCTTTAAATGGGCCGGTTCTGTCCGGTACAGAGTACCGGCACTTTTTTATTTTGAGAGGGAAGAGTACTGGCACTTCTCTAGAGAAATGCTATACTTTTAATTGCAGAGTACCGGCTCTTCTCAGAAACAAGGTACTCTGATACAGAGTACCTGCACTTCTATTTTTCCATTTCAAGCACTAGGTATAGTATGCTCGGTTCTGCGTAGAGGGGAGCTCAATCCCAGTCTATGGGTCAAGACTAGCTGCCAACCATGGAACCAACATGATACAAAATGTAACCTGTACATATAGTGGATAGTAGCACATCTGCCGCCTGTATAGCTAATGAACACATATACAAACACCCACTAAAACCCAAAGCCATGACCACCCACATACTCACAACAAGGAAGAGTATGCTGTTCCTAAAGGGTCCTACAGGTCAATGGTTGTGAAAAAAGCATGTGAATGCTCATGAAGATCGGAGAAAATCATATCTCCTTTCAGAAAAAGACCCTCACACACCCAGCCAGCTAGGTGTCTTGCTTCATCACTGGGTCTGCTCCTTATCGGGTCGGCGCTGCAATACCCAATCGGCACCCGTGGTGGGGCCTTCTTGGCGGAGATCTTTTTCTTAGCCGTTGGGTGTGGTGCGCGTAAGGGCCCTAGTGAGTGTAGATGTGTAAATGTGTAATGTGTGCAATCTAAAACAGGAGTTAGTGATCCACCCAAAACTATTTTAATGACTGTGGTCACTATCCTGATTAAAACCAGAAAGAGGCGCACACGCCTGCTCGAAGATTGCAGGATTGTGTGCTGAAACTCAGGCCAACATGTTTCTTGCCTAGTGTCAAATTAACAGCAATTCTTCAGGACCTAATATCGATCATTCTACACTTTATGGTTGGTGGTCTGTTAAGTACACAGTTAAGTGACCACCCATACAGCACCCTATAAAGTGGTACCTGTCGATCAACAACACTGCCCAAACTTGGGTCAGCATCAAGGTGTCACGGCAGGTGAAAACACTGCAAGGTTCAGTGTCGTTGTTCGCTCCGTCTGATCACGGTCGACCTACCCCTCACTCTGCCGGACCCACACACTCACACATTCACTTACTAATACACACCCAAACCACACACTCACTGTTGTTCCTCCTTCCTCCTCCATTCCGTCTTGTCTAGAGTCACAATCTTCCGGAATTTGCGCTCACTAGAAGTGCTACAAATAAAATTGACAATTTAATACAAATCAACTAAGGGGTCCACCCAGCTTATAAACCATTTTTGGGTAGATGACTCAGGTTTTCAAATGGAAGTCTCCCTATTAAGACTCCACATGAAAGCGCACTGGCACGTTTTGGAGGTGGAACCCCATTTGGAGTTTTAACGCTCTCTGAATACACAAGCCTGTACATCCACATTATGAAATTGAAATAGTGGTTTCTCTTTTGACATTTCATGCCAAGTATGTTCTTGAACTGCCCAATAACATACTAGCCATACTTGACATTAAAACGCTGTGAGAAATGGGATTCTGGCTCTATCCAAGTAGCCAGATGGCAAGCTCGCCCTGAGACCGAAATGAATGATTCTGGAATAGTTAAGATAGCAGTCATCTATAGATGTACCACTTTGAGATTACAGCAAATGACTGTGCTATACACCATGCTGGGTTGGAGTCACTGCTTACCAGGAAACAGTTTGGGAGATACTCTCCTACATGGAATACTTTCTCTCCTTCACAGATATCCATGAAATTGAATGAGCCGCCACCATCTAGACCGTGGTACTCGTAGTACGGTCCGCGGGCCGCCAGCGGCCCGGCAGGCCTTCATTGGCGGCCCGCGGACCTTGCCTTGCCGTGTCTACGTTTCTAGTGAGGCCAGCAGTAAACACAGAAGATGACCGCAGGAGCATACGTAGTGATTACGTATTAAATATGTATTCACTACGTATGCTCCTGCAGCCATCTTCTGTGTTTAGTGCCAGCCTCTGTGACCTCATGGCACCGTCGGAAAGCTTCTCAAAAGGCCCTTTAAAAGTCAGCTGTAAGCGCTTTCACAGCTGACTTTTAAAGGCCTTTTGGGAAGCTTCCTGTTTGGACTGAGACAGATGGAGGCAGGGACAGATGGAGGCAGGGACAGATGGAGGCAGGGACAGATGGAGGCAGATAGATGCAGATAGAGACAGACAGAGACAGACAGAGACACAGACAGACAGAGACACAGACAGACAGAGACACAGACAGACAGAGACACAGACAGACAGAGACACAGACAGACAGAGACACAGACAGACAGAGACACAGACAGACAGAGACACAGACAGACAGAGACACAGACAGACAGAGACACAGACAGACAGAGACACAGACAGACAGAGACACAGACAGACAGAGACACAGACAGACAGAGACACAGACAGACAGACAGACAGAGACACAGACAGACAGACAGACAGACAGAGACACAGACAGACAGAGACACAGACAGACAGAGACACAGACAGACAGAGACACAGACAGACAGAGACACAGACAGACAGAGACACAGACAGACAGAGACACAGACAGACAGAGACACAGACAGACAGAGACACAGACAGACAGAGACACAGACAGACAGAGACACAGACAGACAGAGACACAGACAGACAGAGACACAGAGACACAGACCGAGACACAGACCGAGACACAGACCGAGACACAGACCGAGACACAGACCGAGACACAGACCGAGACACAGACCGAGACACAGACCGAGACACAGACCGAGACACAGACCGAGACACAGACCGAGACACAGACCGAGACACAGACCGAGACACAGACCGAGACACAGACCGAGACACAGACCGAGACACAGACCGAGACACAGACCGAGACACAGACCGAGACACAGACCGAGACACAGACCGAGACACAGACCGAGACACAGACCGAGACACAGACCGAGACACAGACCGAGACACAGACCGAGACAGAGACACAGACAGAGACACAGACAGAGACACAGACAGAGACACAGACAGAGACACAGACAGAGACACAGACCGAGACACAGACCGAGACACAGACAGAGACAGAGACACAGACAGAGACACAGACAGAGACACAGACAGAGACACAGACCGAGACACAGACCGAGACACAGACCGAGACACAGACCGAGACACAGACCGAGACACAGACCGAGACACAGACCAGAGACACAGACCGAGACACAGACCGAGACACAGACCGAGACACAGACCGAGACACAGACCGAGACCAGAGACACAGACAGAGACACAGACAGAGACACAGACAGAGACACAGACAGAGACACAGACAGAGACACAGACCCGAGACACAGACCGAGACACAGACCGAGACACAGACCGAGACACAGACCGAGACACAGACCGAGACACAGACCGAGACACAGACCGAGACACAGACCGAGACACAGACCGAGACACAGACCGAGACACAGACCGAGACACAGACCGAGACACAGACCGAGACACAGACCGAGACACAGACCGAGACACAGACCGAGACACAGACCGAGACACAGAGCCAGAGACACAGACCGAGACACAGACCGAGACACAGACCGAGACACAGACCGAGACACAGACCGAGACACAGACCGAGACACAGACCGAGAGCCTGAGCCGAGACACAGACCGAGACACAGACCGAGACACAGACCGAGACACAGACCGAGACACAGACCGAGACACAGACCGAGACACAGACCGAGACACAGACCGAGACACAGAGCCGGAGACACAGACCGAGACACAGACCGAGACACAGACCGAGACACAGACCGAGACACAGACCGAGACACAGACCGAGACACAGACCGAGACACAGAGCCGAGACACAGACCGAGACACAGACCGAGACACAGGCCGAGACACAGACCGAGACACAGACCGAGACACAGACCGAGACACAGGACCAGAGACACAGGCCGAGACACAGACCGAGACACAGACCGAGACACAGACCGGAGACACAGACCGAGACACAGACCGAGACACAGACCGAGACACAGACCGAGACACAGACCGAGACACAGACCGAGACACAGACCCGAGACACAGACCGAGACACAGACCGAGACACAGACCGAGACACAGACCGAGACACGAGACCGAGACACAGACCGAGACACAGACCGAGACACAGACCGAGACACAGACCGACCGAGACACAGACCGAGACACAGACCGACCGAGACACAGACCGAGACACAGACCGACCGAGACACAGACAGACCGAGACACAGACAGACCGAGACACAGACAGACCGAGACACAGACAGACCGAGACACAGACAGACCGAGACACAGACAGACCGAGACACAGACAGACCGAGACACAGACAGACCGAGACACAGACAGACCGAGACACAGACAGACCGAGACACAGACAGACCGAGACACAGACAGACCGAGACACAGACAGACCGACCGATAGCGAGAGAGACCGACCGATAGCGAGAGAGACAGACCGATAGCGAGAGAGATAGACAGACAGACCGATAGCGAGAGAGATAGACAGACAGACCGATAGCGAGAGAGATAGACAGACAGACCGATAGCGAGAGAGATAGACAGACAGACCGATAGCGAGAGAGATAGACAGACAGACCGATAGCGAGAGAGATAGACAGACAGACCGATAGCGAGAGAGATAGACAGACAGACCGATAGCGAGAGAGATAGACAGACAGACCGATAGCGAGAGAGATAGACAGACAGACCGATAGCGAGAGAGATAGACAGACAGACCGATAGCGAGAGAGATAGACAGACAGACCGATAGCGAGAGAGATAGACAGACAGACAGATAGCGAGAGAGATAGACAGACAGACAGATAGCGAGAGAGATAGACAGACAGACAGATAGCGAGAGAGATAGAGAGATAGCGAGAGAGATAGAGAGAGAGAGATAGCGAGAGAGATAGCGAGAGAGATAGAGAGATAGCGAGATGGATGGATAGAGAGATAGAGAGATAGCGAGATGGATGGATAGAGAGATAGCGAGATGGATGGATAGAGAGATAGCGAGATGGATGGATAGAGAGATAGCGAGATGGATGGATAGAGAGATAGCGAGATGGATGGATAGAGAGATAGCGAGATGGATGGATAGAGAGAGATATAGATAGATAGAGAGAGATAGATAGATAGATAGATGTGTGTATGCCGGGTCTGGTGGCTCAGTGGACGAATGCGTCTGCTGCAGGGGCCTTTGTTCAACCTCATGGGCACAGTTTTTTTTTTTTTTTTTCTAGTGCCACCCACCTCCCCACCCCCCACTGACCCCGCCCCCACCAGTGGGCCCTCTGCCACAAACCGCACTGTAAATTTGGCCCCCCCCCCCGAGAGAAAGTTTGTGAGTACCCATGATCTAGCCCATGTTTTCTTGATGGCGCATACATGCACTACTCTAAACTGCAACAAATAACCCTGTTGTGCCCTTTGAAAACCAGTATTTCTGAATTTGCAGAGTTGACTCATGGAAATACATTTTGAAGAGAAACACCTTTCATGAAATCCACCCCATATATTCTGATATATCTGGGATACAGTTAATCAAAATAGTACCATTTTTTCTGGATGCTGTTAACATTAAGCCAAATTTCAGTTGTCTACCTTAAGAAGACTCCTAAATCAATTCTTGTAAAATACCTTTCCTGCGCATTACACCTGTTTTGGTAGAGAACGCTGCACGTGCTGGATGTGAAGAGTTTTGCATTAAATAAAGTACACCAAGAAGGTCCAGGTAATCGTTTAATGCTTTATGGCCGCAGTGCCTTAACATGACCAATCAGAATTTGTTTTGTTGTTTGTTTGATGGCTGTATTAGTGCTAATAATTAGCCACAAAACTGCAAAAGGAGGAAAGCTCCATCCACAAATAAAATGCAAGGACTGGACTAGAAACCATAATCGGCCCTGCCAAAAATGTTCAAACTACCCTCACTCTGCAGTAGGCCACAATTAAAGTAGAGCAATGGGGCTTTCATGGTGTGGGTGTTGGCAGCCCGTCAGGTTGCATACTTTGCTTGTTCTCCACATAACCTGTTCTTTTCATAGATGTTCACATTGTTTAATATCCCAATTATGCCATTTTATTCTCTGATTTTCTAGACCGAAAAGCCTAAAACTTAGTAATGACAGTAATACACAATATGGTTTAGGACCTTGTGGAAAGACGTTTGAGGTCGTTGAGAGTTCCATTTCCAATCTTTCTGCTTTTAGATGAACATTTGTGAGGCCCTATCAGAATCAGCAATTATTTTGGCCTAGAACTACAAATAGCTCTACTGCACAAGTCAGATGTTTGCCTTGGTCTGCACCTTGATGGGTGTTCCTGGTTGTGGATCTTAATAGAGAACAAATCAAGGGAATAACTAGAATTTTTGATGAAGTAATTTGTTACTCCTGCTATCTGCATCCACCCTTCCTATAGGCACTTTGGATGCCAGACAGCTTCGCGTAGATCAGTCTGGTCCTTCCCCTTGTGATGCCTAGAATCAGGTGATTTTCAGCACAGCCTGTGTGATTCTCTAAGCATGCTGCCTTGCTTCCATGTACAGCTCCTGGTGAGATGCTGTTTGTGATCGTTACATTTCTCAAGGGCTAACTAGCACTAGGGGCCTGGCCTTTCCTTGCCTAAGTGGGCACTTGGTGATTCTTTTTCATTCAGGTTTTTAAAGAACCTACTTTATAGGCACCCGCGTTTTCAGCACAATTAAAGCCCCAGAGCCTTCCGTTTTCTGTCACGAGGAGTAATTAAAAGAGAGGTGTCGTGACGGAGGAGAGATCAGTCGATAACTTATAAGGGATAGTACCTGTTTATTGAAGCAGTACGTCAATCCATGAAGGGGCCCAGGAGTAACTGGCTCGCAGAGCCAGAACACCTAGGACCTCACTTCATCCTACATTCTACCCACTCAACACAACATCATCACACATCTCCCTTTTTTATATAAAATAAGAATACAATAATATAGAGCATAAATAAATGTGGAACAAGAATACAACTTCAAATATGACCTTTCCGCCACCCATTTCCCTTTGAAATAAAAAAAGATTTCTTGAAACATTTATTGAAATGAAAATTCAAAACTAGAATGAACACAGTAGCAAGAAACAATGTGAATGTAATGGGAAACACGGGGGGAACCACTCAATGTGCAATGAAATCCTACCATTTCTTTGGGACAAATTTGCTGCGGATACTTTTCCTCACTGGATTGATCACTACATTATCTTTTACCTTCTTTTCCACTTTTGTGTCCACAGAAGTACCATCGGGGACTAGGGTACCCGAGTGATGCTCCACCAATTCCCATCAGAAAGTTTTACAGAATTATTTCTTATTTCACAAATCTGAAGAGAATCTTTACATTTCGACAAACCTTTCCCAATCATAACTGGATTTTTTACACACACCCAGTCACCAATCTTCAACTTGCACTCTTTCTTCAAACTAAACCTCCTCTCTTTCTTTACTCTTTTCCAAATTGGCCATATTTGACTTAACCTCAGCACACTTCCACCATTCCAATACACTCCCCTGTTTAGGTATTAACTGAATCATCCAAAAAGGACACAATTCTGTTGCCTCCCTTCCCCATATCAACTCAAATGGAGACTTCCCTGTCACTGAATGAGGCGTAGCGCGGTAAGACCACACCAAGTTTTTAATAGCCTCAGCAACATTCATGTTACTTCTAATGGTAGCTTGTATACACTCCACCAACACTTTGTTGAAACGTTCAACCTTTCCATTACTTTGAGGATGATATAATGGGGTCCTTAAATCCTTTATACCACATTTCTGTAAAAACAAGTTCATTTCTACTGAAGTAAACTGAACTCCATTATCCGTTAAGACCACCTCCGGTAGCCCCTCTCTTGAAAACACTTTTTGAAAACGATCCATAACCTTCTTGGTAGTTGGTTCAGAAACTGGTTCCACCTCAACCCACCTAGATAGATGATCTACCATAACTATGAAATATCTCAAACAGCTGGGCAGAATTTGATATGGACCCAAGAAATCTACTCTTTACACGTTGCAAAGCTTTTCCTGGACACAAAGTTACTGATTCTACTTGTTGTTCCACTACTAAAACTTTATCACTCATTTTACACTTAGCACAATGTGTCATAAACTCTTCAATTTCACTATCCATACGTGGCCACCAGAACCTTTCCCTCACTTTCCTTTTCGTTGCAGTGGAACCCAGGTTTCTTTGGTGTGCTAACACAATAATACGGTGTCTAACACAAGAAGGAGGAATAAGTTTGTCTCCTCGCACTAAGACGTCATTCTCAACCGACCATTCTTCTGAGACTTTCCAGAACATTTGTAAATTATATGACAGTTGTTTTTCTTTTGGCTATTTTGACTTTACCAAGTTGAGTACTTCCTTTAATGTGTTATCTTCTTTAAAAGCCGTGACCCAGTCTTCATTCTTGTCACACACACTGACATCACCAACATATGCAATAAAGCATTCCTCAATCTCTAATTCCCACTTTAAATTTTCAGACTCCTCAAGGGGAAGCCTGGATAGACAGTCTACACGTGAATCTTTTCCACCTGGAATGTATTGAATTGTAAAAGAATATTCTAGTATTTTCAATGCTGGTCTTGAAATCCTGTTAGTGGTGCGTTTATTTTTTTTTCCAGAAAGAATATTAACTAAAGGACGATGATCAGTCTTTAAAACAAACTATCTTCCCCATAAGTATGCCTTAAATTTCTCGACACTCCACATGCAGGCTAAGAGTTCTTTTTCGATTACAGAATACTTGCCTTCTACCTGTCTCAGTGTTCTAGACGCAAACCCCACAGTGAAATCACGGCCTCCCTCAATTTGAGATAAAACTGCACCCAGTCCATACTCACATGCATCTACAGTGACCACTGTGGTTCTGCCATCTAAAAATGGCTGTAATGCAGGGGCATTTACAATTCTCTCTTTGATAATTTTAAATGATTGCTCACGCGTCAGACCATACGAATTCCACATTTTTCTTAAGAAGTGGTCTGAAGTATTCTACTAAGTTAGCAAAATTCTTTAAGAACTTGGCATAGAACTCACATAATCCTATAAATGAAAGTAATTGCTCCTTGTTTTTAGGAGCAGGGGCATCTACTATGCTTTTTACGAGACAGGGTTTTGGTTTCACTCCCTGACTAGAGAAAACATGACCTAGGTATTCAATTTCTCTTGTTTTAAAAATACACTTATCTTTTCTGAGGGAGTGGAATTTAATAAATTATCTACTTGTCCATGGGGCAGGTTGCTTCATAAATCTACTTGTCCTGTAACAAAATCCACTTGTCCCTTTGGTGCCATGTAGTGCAGCGACAAATTATGGCAGCAATCTCCTTATATAAGAGCTCTGATATAGCCTTTCTGCTTATGCCAAGGCTCATATCATAGTAGTGTTTGAATACTTGCAATCCCCTTATGTTGCCACGTTTCCACAGATCTACATACTGGGGCTGAAGGTAGTGGTAATTAATAGTTCCAGGGTTAGAATGCCCTTTTGGTTCTGTGCAAACCTACTAACTTGCATGTTTTTTAAGGGTTTTCAACAACTCTTCTCTTATCTGTTCCCATACTGAGAAATTTTGAAAATTTACACCTGACAATGGCAGACGTAAACCTTCTTCCAGATTTGGGGAAAAAAGTGGTTGGAGGGAAAGTGAACTTGCAAACACTCAGATTTTCGCATGAGCAAATCTACACATGCATATTTGCTCATGCTAAAATGCAGTTCACAAATATTTTCTAGGAGTACTATTTCTTGTCCTACTTCTGTAAATTATTGGGAATTCACAAAAGCCGTATAGCTGCACTTAATGCAAGGACATATACCATGGGTGCACTTTTGAAACTTTATTTATTAA
Organism: Calotriton arnoldi; assembly: GCA_963921515.1. Lineage (NCBI taxonomy): Eukaryota > Metazoa > Chordata > Amphibia > Caudata > Salamandridae > Calotriton > Calotriton arnoldi. The sequence continues at coordinate 1,567,626 of CAWUFW010003480.1, read as the reverse complement.
TTGGGCTCCTAATTTGGTCTGGCCTTGACCATGACCTTTTGCGTTTATTAAACTTCTGTCTCTCTCTCTGTATCAGCTGGCTTCACTGTGAGTGATCGCATTCTGCTGTTTCACAAGGAGTATATCGGCACACAAAGTATTTTTGTTTAGTGCCAGTAACTACTGTGGCACTGAGTGCTTTTTGACATTAAAAACAATTTTTGCTTTTGCCAATGTTTGTTAAAATGGTGAGGGCCCGGCAGCTCCCACACCAATAAGGTTTTACAAAAACCATGCCAAAACAAGTCACACATTGACAAAACTAAAAAGCTGACCACCAATTTCAGACCTACTGGCTTTGCCAGTGCTTGTTTATTTTTGTTTCCCATAATCTTATTGAAACTGGTTACACTGATTTTCCATTATGAATATTTTTGGGAAATACTCGCATACATCAACACATGTTACTAAATGATGCTGCAAAGAAATGGTACCTGACATTTTACAGTAGTTTAGCAAAATGCTTTTTCTGCTTTCATTTTTTTTTTTTACATTTTATTTTGAAAGCATAGAATCCTCAATCTTGCTTTCAAGCTTCTGCAAATATTTGCATCAAATCAACGAGCATTCTGGGAGCATTATACATAGCCTCATATTGCTAAACTTAGAAAACGTGTGTACACATTTGTTATACTGGAACCACTGTCAGTAGTGCAGTCAGAGCTTACAACATTTGCTTAGAGCACTCACTCGAATAATAAAGGCTTTCAATGAATGAACCATAAATACAAGTTTGAACAGCATTAACATGTAGACAAAAATATTACCTTAACTGCAGACATTGCCCTTCCCTCATCCATAATATGGTACTGCAAACTGGCAACCAAAGGGTCTGTGCTTCAGGGGGTTGGGCCTACTTGTCCCAAGGACAAAATATACTTGAAAACGTGCTGCCCTTGACCCCAAACAATATGTCCTGGGCGTCGGGCTATAGGAATTCCACATCCCTGCTTTTCGTAATGTTGCACCCCTAGATTGAAGTGTATGTAGAACTTTGGTTAATGCCACATCATGATCAGATTCATTGTTAGTGAAAATTAAAATATCTTGAAAGACAGCTACTTGTGGAAAGTCTTGAAACATTGAGGACATAAGTCTTTGAAAAACTGCAGCTGCAGAAGCTATGCCAATGGCATCCTACAAAACTGAAAAGTGCCTTCCAGGAGTGATAAACGCAGTTAAGTGGCGAGAATCCTTGTCTAATTCAACCTGGTGATAGGCAGATTTGAGGTCTAGTTTTGTAAACCAACTAGCATGACCTATTTTTGTGATGAGATCCTCAATTCTAGGCAAAGGAAAATTATCAACCCAGATGGCTTCATTGACACTCCTTAAGTCCACACACATTCTGAGCTCCCCAGACTTTTTCTTTGCCAGAACTATGGGAGATAACCATAAGGTTCCCTCTACTTTTTCGATAATGCCTTGTTCACACATAGTTTTTAACGTCTGCTGAGTCTTTCCTAACACTTAAAGGAATGTTTCGTAATTTATGTTTCACAGGCGTGACTTCCTGTTTGGCCTTTATGGAATAAACAAAATCTGTAATCTTCCCTAGATTGTCTTTAAAAACACGTTGGAATTTAGTCTCCCATACATTTTGTGTGTTTGTGACCGAATTTAAATTACGTTTTTTCAATGGTGATGGGATTACTTGAAACAGGTGTTATTGTCAAGTTGAATTCTGCTTGATGAATTAAACCTAACACATTGATGCCTTTACGTGCTACATACACCTTCCCTTTAATAGAAGAACCTAATAATTCGATAGTGATGTGAAAATAGCCAATTAGATCTACTTTGCTACCCTCAAACGCTACAGTCATCACATCAGGAGGTAGCAAAGGTTGCTCCTCCAAAATTTGACAAAATTGTTATGATCCACTATAATGATCCGAGCTCCTGTGTCCACTAAATGTTTCACTGGCTTATTACCAATCAATACCTCAATCTCCGGGTCAGGTATTTGAGTTGTCTGATCTTTGTTTCTCACATCTCACCCCTAGTAAGAATTCTTTATGATCCTCTTCTTTACTATCATCATTGGCCTCATAATCTTCACTAACTACACAACGAACCGCGTTGTTTCTTCCTCCTCTACATACTTTTAAAAAGTGACCCATTTTACCACATCTTTTACATTGTTGACCATGTGCAGGACAATATCTAAACGTAGATACATGACTTGGTGATCCACATCTATAACAAGAACGTCTTCGTGGTTGTGAATTTTGAAAATTAGATCTTGTCACGCTTTTACCTTTTTTGTTTTCTACTGGGGCTACAGATTTATTTATAACTGCCCCAGCAACAGAGATTTTACTGAGAGATTCTTCTAAAAATTTTACATCTTCGGAGGAACCTTCTATGTTTTTACCTATATCTATTGCTTTGTCCAAAGAAGGATTTTTACAAGTAAGTAAGCGTTCTTGTATTTTTTGGGAATTACATCTCACTACTAGTTGATCTCTAATTAACTGTGAAGTAAAATTTTCGAATTCACACATAGAGGCTAAAACCTTCAAGGCTGTGACATAGGTATCTATACTTTCAGAAGGTTTTTGGACTCTAGTGAAAAACCAAAATCTATGAATTACCAAGTTCTTAGTTTTTGAAAAGTATTTGTCCAATTGTGCAATCGCAGAATCAAATTCATTGACTTCTTCTCCATTAAGATATTCACACTCTGGTAAATGATCAAATATATTTTGGCCTTCTACCCCTAAATGATAGTACATCAAACCCTTTTTCCCTTCCGGTTTGAACTTAGTTGCATCAATTGCTATTAAGTATGCTTTGAAAGAGCGAATACACAATTTCCATTTTAATTGTGGCTCACCAGGTTCTTGCAGAAAAGGTGCTGGCAGAGAAATACTCTGCATGTTTAATTTCTTGAATAACAACTTGTGGATAACACAGCGAAACTGTTATTATACACTTAATTGAGAAACCAGTCCGACAACTTGAGATTAAGCAAGTAAAGATGTACAATAAAATTCGAACTTGTAGAAGCGTGCCAATCGCTGGTGACTAAAAAAATTGAATAACCAGACTTGCACAAGCGTGCAAATCACTGCCGAAATAAATATGAACATGTGTGCACATCACGGATTGGGAAGATCTTGATGTGATAGTGCACAAACAGTGAACTTAGGATTGTATGTGCTTTAATTCAGTTTAAGACGAAACCTAAAGATAATATTGCATGTGGCCACAAGATGGAGTATCAGTAAGCAGGAGCACAGTGGCACCACGACAACTCTATTGTTCTTCTTCTGGAGCGTACATCCAGGAAGCATGGATGACAGAGCAGCGTGTTTGCCGGTGAGAGACTTTGTTTAAAATATAGTTGAAAGAGTCTAGATTGAAACTGCACGTCTCCGCTCGTTTTGACAATGCGAGTGCTCGTGTGAGTCTTGCTCCTTTGATAATGCAAATCCTCGTTGCACGCGTCTCCGTTCCTTTCGACAGCGCAATTCTCTGTTGCGCAACCCTTCCGCAGTTGAGCTTGCGGTCGCGTTCGTTGCCCACAAAATGGTGCTGGCAACCGACAAGAAAGAGTTCACTGAGGTTTCTGTCAAAAGAAATTGTTGAAATAAAGAGAAGGCTTTCCACATGTCGCGCCATCGGTGCGAAGCGACCCGCCTCCCACTTGTCTCACCTTGGTCAAGGGTGGAGGAAAGTAGGCTGATCGGCGCCCGATCTCCTGCTTCAACGTCCAGCTGGTTACTCTCTACCCCCCTCGATCGATAGCCTCCACAAAGCAGCACAAGGTATCCCTACTCATCGCCAAATATGGAGGAGAGATCAGTCGATAACTTATAAGGGATAGTACCTGTTTATTGAAGCAGTACGTCTCTCCATGAAGGGGCCCAGGAGTAACTGACTCGCAGAGCCAGAGCACCTATGACCTCACTTCATTCTACATTATACCCACTCAGCACGACATCATCACAAGAGGGCTATGATAAAACCTTGTTTTCTGAAACCCGATGATTTAGGTGATTTATTTCCCGGCAATTTGTTCCGCTAAACCAGAAAGACTCGGAGTGGTGAGTTGGCCGGTACTAGTTCATTTTCTAAGAGGAGTAGCTCGTCCCTATCACCATACCCCTTTCCTGGGCTCTGTTAAGCTCTAAATCTATTGGCGTATGATCCAAAATGCCGAATATGCAAAATTGCAGTGTCGTGTAGTTCCTGTATTACCTATACAGGATCTGCGCGTTTGGATAACATAAACTGTGGGATTGGTGGCGGACTGATTCCGTGCACCCCCACCGGATACGTTAGCCTGTCTGTATCAGCTAGCTCACAGTGCCACTATAATCTCCTCTTATCAAGGAGAGAATAGATTCTGGCAACCTCAGAACATGACAACCCTGATCCCTCAGAATCGTGGAAACAATATACTACCTTTCGCTCAGTCACTCGTGCTCACTTAGTTTGTCTCAGAGAGTTACACAGAATAAACAGGCTGGGCGTTTTGAATAAGTATTTATTGAACAGTTGTTATTCTAGTGTAAAATAGATGAGCTGCAACAACCATTAGACAGTAGCAGAGATATATGATTAGCAGTACTACGAAAGTAAAGGGATGGTATAGGTCTACCATCTTGCAGAAATCATGAATATATACACGTACATAAAACACATGATAAAAAGTGCGTACTCCTACGATGTCTCCCTAATTAGATGTACCTAAATGTACCTAGCATCTGTGTAGGTGTGATGCCAAGAATTCCTCTAGGATCTAGTTCACCCCATTACCTGAGAATGAGAGAATATGGGACCCCGTCCTGGTCTCGAGTTGGACACCCCACGAGGGATGTTAGACCACTGCTAGCTGGAGCGTCTGCATGCAGGAACCTCAGCGTCTCTGGTCAGTGTGTCAGCCGGGAAGTCACGGTCTCCTCTATCTTCCTAAGCAAGATGTGCTGTATATATACCCATAGGTCTCCCCAGGGGTCCTACCTTACTGTGTCGGCCTAAAGGATGACGTTGGGCCTGAACTTTATACAGAGATATTATACAGGAGATGGTAATCCTACTGTTAGTCCTGCTGTGCTTCCAAGAAGCCTCATGCATAATGTATGAGAATCGAACCAGGGAAAAACCTGCATTCTGAATGCAGTGTCATATCTAGGTAAAAGGTCAGTGCCTAAGAACCGTTATGTATGTAATGTAGGGAAGAATATAGGTGAAAGGTTGCAATGTTACCTGCGCCTATATAGGGTACCTATATGGAATATAACACCCACTTCTCTTCCGACTGGACGACATATGTAACCTATTACTGTACTACTAGCATAACTAGATAGCGGTACGCACAAAGTTTATAAAAACATCTCTTTAGCTAAAAATGTTTAAAAACTTCAAAAAAAATTCTAAAAACTTCCAAAAATAAAAAATATTTTCAAGCCTTAGCTCTAAAAGTGTCCGTAATTATAGTCTGAACCACTATAAGCATTAAAAAGCCATATATGCCCAAAAAATGAAAGGAATGTCAATTGTGTTTTTGAGTTCCCAAATTGAGCTAGTTTAAATAAGGGCAAATTTCTTCCAGCACACGACGAGCCAAATGAGTCAATTGTTTGTGTCCTGGCTGGTAGACGCAACATTTTTGTTGCTTGCTTCCGCCGAAGACACCTAGCAGAGTATGTCAATTGAGCACAAATGATGTTCCATGCTGTCCGCAGCCGGTGCTGGGGCAGCCTGTGCGCCGTCCAAAGCCTGGGTGTTAGTGGAGGAGCGATTGTTCATACCAACAGGTGCAGTTACTACCTGCGGTGGCTCAAAAAATGCCGCCATCAACATTGGAATACGCTGAGGACACTGCAGAACATGGGCCGTTATCGGGTCCCGTAACGCATTCACGTCCGGTTGCGCAAATTATGGGAGTGTCAAACACAGGTCTAACTCGCATTCTTCTCCACAAAACAGGCATCGGAGGACAGGTAAAATGCAGTCCATCCAGACTGGTCGAAATGACAAGAACCAAGATGCACTTAGTTCTCTTAGGCGAGGCGTGCCTAAATGTTGTACCATGCGGTCACGGTATTTACGCTCCAGGAATGCTTTTTCCATCTCCTTTGTGACTGGGACGTCCATTGCATAGCAAATATAAAACAATCAGGATACCTGCTGCTAGGAACAGGATGAGCGGAAGTCCTCCAAAGATGCTTCCAAATACGGAGTGTATGAAGTTTGGGATAACTCCAAGTACCGTCTGAAAGGTGCTCAGAAGTCCAGAACCTATGGTTTTAAATAGGTGGACAATGCCTGTCGTATCAAACATGTTAAAGATACGACTTACCACTTCTGCGAAATGGAACGGGCAGTTTGTATGAATGAGCGCCTGTATCTCTGCCGAAGACCTTGCGATCTGGAGATCAAAAGTCTCTCGAGCGGAGGTTAAGGGCACCGACTTCTGTAGAAGCATGGCTTTCATTCTGCTTAGAGTATCAAACCGTATTAAAGAAACATTCAGTGAAGGCCATAAAGGCGCCTCCCTGACTGTATGTGTCGGTGGAAACAATACTTGCATACAACAAGTAACCCTGGAGCTCACGGTTACCAGATATGCGATGCCCGGGAGCATGCCGCAGCAGCCTTCACTGTTCAGCATCAAGTAACTCCCATTCGAAAGTAGCCTGAATGCTGGAGTAATCACAGCAGCTGGGGCACCCCTCAAGTGGCAGGACAGGTTCGCCCGTGCAGCATTATATCCTGGCATATGAGTGATCCACTCGGTGTTCTCACAGTTTGTACCGCTCAGAAAAACTTCTCGATCCCCACTCCGGCATCGAAATCTGTATGGTAATACCCATGATTCCTTAATGTATTCCTTACCCATTTCGTCATATCTGCCTACTTGCTTTTGTTCAAGGCAATACTAAAACTGAAAAGTAGTGACCGGTAGAGTTATGTGGCCATGGATCATCCATTCTGTGGACGGTGATTCTGCCACTGGAAATGCTAATCTATCCAGTTTCTCGATATGCAGCATTGTATATTTAGCTCCCCTTTGTGCCATTTCTATCTGTTTATCTGTTAGATTGTATTCAGAAAACAGAGACGTACTGTTGATATAACGCCAAGTCACGTAGCCTGCACGCAAAGATTGCAGCGTCCAACTTAATAACATAATAGAACGTAACTGTGATTGCCTGTGTTGTAATATGGCCAAATCTTGTTCTAGTATGTCTATCGCAGAAGATACAATGTTGCCTAAGGAATATATCCTGGCGGTCAATGTAGTTAACCCGTTGTCTAACACTGCTAGAGATTTTTCTAGATTTATACGGTCTATCTCTCGTAGTCTCTCTGCGGCCTCTTGTTGTGATATTTTCCATATTTCATTGTAGACAGCATAATAGAAACGTTTCTGACGTGGCTTCCTGGGACCCATTAAAAAAATCCCTAAGATCCACATCCTGTGACAGTAAGGATAAGTGTTTTCACCTGTGTGAGTGTTAGTTTTTAGCCAATCGAGGCACAACTTCCCAACACTGTAGGATGCCACTACCCCTGGATGTTGTCTCTGTACATAACGTGGATCTGGCATATGGATACTAAACCCTTCGGCTTTACCCATGAATCTTGCCTGACAACTATTAGTGTCTGTGGGCCAAATCAACCATTTTTTCCAATTGGGGTCTGATCTGTTGTATTGTATGATGTCATCTACTGTAATCTCTTCCTGTGATGTTATGTTACCCTCGGTGTGTGATGGAGTTGGCAACCGAGGTGTGTTCAAGTCTTTGTTCTTGGCTAGTCCAAGGCAAGACGTCTGTTGCACTGTCTCGTTCAGAAACATGATTTGTTGAAGGATGAGGCATGTTCTAAACATAGCTTCTGTTCCCTGTACCTGCCATTCCTTAGTACCCCAGACTGATTTTAGGTCTATGGTGTCTTTCCATACGTCGAAACCTTGTTCAGACAACTGGGCAATAAAGGAAGCAGAGTAAATCTGTTTGGTGTTTAACATATTTTTCTGTGCTGATGTTGGTGCAACCTTATAATAATATGAGGCTGGGTCAGACATATTAAACCCCGAAAAATACTGAAACTTCTGTGTAAATGTTTTTGAACTGCCTTTCGGCGGTGTTGGACAATGTTCCCACTGGTGGTAAGTGAACACAGGTCTAGGATTAGCAAATTTATGCAAAAAGTGATGACCATAGTGTTGATAACAATACATAGTCTTAAAATCTGATGTGTCTTCCAATGTTTCACTATTAGAAAACGCAGCAGATTTCTCCAAATCAGATAACATGTTATTAACAGTTTCAAAATCCCAATCATCGGAAAATGTACTTGAGGTAATGATATCACTCAACGATATTTTAAATAGATGAGGAATTCTTAAAATTTCGGTCGGACCAAATATATCGAAATCAACATTGTCCCAAACTATACCATCAGGTATAGGAACTGCTGTAATGTTCACTGATGACAAGTCTCTTTGTTCACGATGAGATGATAGGTGTGGTTTTAAAAGTAAGTTCACTTTTTGGGCTGTAGAGCTTTGTCGAAGGTATCTTCCATTAACAAGCATGCTAAAAACTATTACTAAGCCTACCCAGAAAAGAAAGAAAAGTATCCCAGTGATTACCCATAGTTCTACCCAAGGTGACACCAGGTAATACTTTTTAAGAAAGTTCATAAAGTCTTTTACTTGTTGCTTGCGTGATTTTTTGGCTGGCGTCATTTCCGGTTTGCTTGGATCCAAAGAAAACGTATCAAAGTTTATGAAGTAGCCAGAAGCAGTTCGATCAATTGTTGGTATTGTAGAAATTGTGGTTTGCTCTTGTCGAGGCATGTTGACGTAGACATCTCTATTTGGTCGAATAGCGAGTTGTCTTTCATTTTGAGTTTGATTTTGAATTTGAACTTCAGATTCAGGAGGAACGCGTTCCATAGCATTGTTGCATAGTCCTTCATTCCGTGCAGGAGGTTCTTCGAACGTGATGAGTCTTTCCGTTTGAACTTCTTGAATTGTAGCGAGAGGAGGGCGTCTGCTACTTTGGAGTCCACGTGGCCTACTACTCCGTATTGGCCACATAGTGCGGTTTGATTAGGTCGATTGAGACAAATCTTTTCTCCTTTTTTCCGGCAAGAGGCGGTAGAAGTACAGTTCTTGTTCCTTCAATTGCTAGGACCGGTACAGGCTTTCTGTATGATAGCCCAAATTCTTTTTTGTCCGCTATCTTTTCTCTGACCAGATCCCCGACTTTTAGGATCCAGACAGGTCTTGCCGTGACTGATTTGACTTCCCCAGTGGCGGTCTGCTTCATATGGACATTACTTTGTTGTGTCCTGGAATCATTTAGATCCTGTAAAACAGCTAAACGATCATGGATGTCAAAACGTTTTTCATCCGCCACTGTGCTTTCACAATCAAGATCAGGTACCCACATTCTTGTCCCAAATAGGACCTCATATGGCGTGACCCCTCCCCCCCCCTAGAGAACTTCTTGGCATGCTGTTCAAAGCTCGCCGGACTCCATACAGATGTTTTACCCAACTTTCACCCGTGCCTAATACTCTAGCTGTTAAAGATTGCTTTAAGTCCCGTTTTTTTCTCTCCACAACCGAATTTCCCTCGGGATTGTGCGGAGATGAGTACCGCAATGCTACACCCAATCCTCGAATGGCCTCCTTGTAAGCCCGAGAGCTAAACGCAGGGCCCTGGTCAGAATGTAATGTGCCAATTGCGTATGTCCCTATAAAGACTCGCAAATCTTTTGTAACAGTTAGAGCGTCAGCCGAGCGCTGGGGCCACACCCATAGGAATCTCGAGCAGGACGCACGCAAACGGACAGTTTGATGCTGTCTAACAATGGGATTTGCGCTGGACGTGTTGCGGTGTGGAACCTTTCATCTGCTCGCAGATGTCGCATTTCAAGACAGTCTTTAGTCTGCTTTGTTAACCCAGGCCACCAATAGCGTTATTTCAACAAAGAAACAGTCGCCGTAACTCCTGCATGTGCAGAACCTATCCCTTCGTGTGCTGCTAGAATTAAACCTAACCTACGATCCATGTTTGGAATTACTCTATCCCCCACTCCAGGAATCTGAGCAAATGGAATGTTATTGGCATCTAACTTGCAGGAGTACTTGAGTGGAAACCTTTTTGGTACAGCTCCTCTGCTTTTGCGACAAGCATTGATAGCTACCATAATCTCACAGTCTATTCTCGTTTTAGAACGAGTGATTGCAGCTACGGAAGCCGTGCGTACAGCCCCCTTTGCGGCTTCATCAGCCAATGAATTCCCTTCAGCGTGAACGCCATCACGCTGATGACTCAGTGTATGTATCACATGAGCCCTCGTTAGTTCGGTTTTCAACTCCACTATCTGTTTCCTTAGCATTTTATGCTTAATTGTGCCACCTTTTGCATCTTTGAACCCGTTTTGAACCCAATGCTGCAAATATTCATTATATGATTGCACACAGTAAAAGGAATCGCACACAATTAGTGTGGGGAATTCTCGATCCGTATTCACCAGTGCCAGTATCAAGGCTTTTAACTCTGCCAGCTGTGCCGTGCAGTCTCCTAGAGACTGCGTTTTTGTGCAACTCGGGTGGAACTTTCCATCCCGCATGCGACCTTTAACGATTGCGCATGCTGCGCTGTATTGTTGCTTACTTCCTGTGGCCGGTTGAGCTGATCTGTCAGTGTAAATTATATATTCATACTGATCTAGAGGCATTATTTCGTTTGGTAGAGGATATTCTGCTCGTATTGCAGAAATGCTTGTGTCTTTAAATTTGGGTCGTACCTGTATTCTACATCTGTTGCAGTGAGAGAATTAGCCCATTGTATCCATCTCGGATGTAAGGCTTTAGCATTAGGAACGCTTGCCTTTGTCGCAGCCTCTAAGGCTGGAACTGGAGTCACTACTACTATTTGTTTCCCCTGAGCCAGTGCTCTTTCTCTTACTACAGCAGTCTGTACAGCTGTTAGGATTTTTTCTGTAGATGCGAAGCGCATCTCAGCATTTGTGTACAAATGTGATTTGTATGCAATTGGTACTGTCTCACCCTCATTATATGTTAGATTGGTGTACCCAGATTGACCCGCAACTATACGGATCACCAGGTTGCGTACGTTTATGCGTGTCTGTGTGTTTTGAAGCTATCATGTCAGCTTGTAAGGAACGAAGTGTATCTGTATGTTCCTGTGTCCATTGGTTTACTGAAAAATCAGGTTTTATTAAATCGTAGAAAGGTTTTACTCTTTCTGCGTAATCTAAAATGTAGGTTCTACCAACATTTAGGAATCCCAGGATTGATTGGAAGTTTTTCAATGATTTCGGAGGTTGGAGCAGCGCGCATTTTTCAAAAAAATTGGCTGCTAGGCTTTTTCCTTCACTTGAAAGCTCATATCCTAGAAACAGGACACTGAGGTGGGCAATTTTTGATTTTTTAAAGTTGAATTTGTAGCCCTCAGATACAAATCCCCAAATTATGGTATTCACTCTGTTCAAGTGTTCCTCTAGGTCATCGTCCATTAGATAAATATCATCCACATAGGACAATGCCTCTTCATCAAAATTTTGAAGTAACTCAGTTACTCTGGCCGAAAACAACCCTGGGCTGTTCTTATACCCTTGGGGGAGTCGATAAAATTGACGCTGTGACCCTAGCGCTGAGAATGCTGTTAGATGCCTGCTTTCAGGCGCTATATTCTGGCAGAAAAATCCATTTGAGATATCAAGTGTTTTATATTTTTCCGCACAATGTTATTCATTAATGCGCCACTGTGTGCATTTTGGACTGCAAATGTCTTAGTGCAAGTGTTTAAATGTCTATAATCTAAAACTAGACGATATGAATTGTCAGGTTTCATGACAGGAAACAAAGGATTGTTCATTGGTGAGGTGCAAGTTTCAATCACCCCTTGGTATTCAAGTTGATCTAAGATCTCCCTGACCTGTTTTTTAGCTTCTTGCTTTATTGGATACTGCCTCTGTGCAGTTGGAGTATTTTTTAAAGGAATTATATGGTGGGTTGAATCCTCATCCCATCCAACATGGTTTTTAGGTCTCGCCTAGGCAGCACATGCGCGGTCTCGTCGAGAGATGCTGTATACAGTATAGTGGGGGAAGCTCCGCCCACTTTCCAGCCTTATTTTTGATTGGCTTGAATCATAATTTCGGCATTCTGATTGGTGCGTGGCTTGGTAATCCCGCCTCCTGACGTCCATGTCGTCATTTTTTTCCTTCCGAGTCGATCGGCCCCTTTACTTCAAAATCAGTTTGGTTCCCCTGCCTCTCCCCGTTCCCTCCCGTAGTCTGTGACTTCTTGGACCACCACCACCACCCTCCCGCCCCCCCACCCCGTTCGTGCCTTCTTTCACGTCCGCACTTCCGTTAAAAATGCAATAGGTCTCGCGTAAATACGAGTCCTGTTGCATTTTCAATGCTTGTTTGTTATTTGATTCGTGGGTGAATTCGCACTATTTGTCTACATCGTACGCATGCGCGACAAAACACCACACGCATTTCTGGCTTGCCGTGGGCCAGGGAGCATTATCAGCAGCGGACGGGAAGAAGGAGGCCCTTTTCCCTGTAGACGCAGCCATGGTGAGTAGGATACGCCGTGGTTGTGCTTTAAAACACAGTTTTAATCTACGTTCATCCTGTCCTTGGAGCGGCGCTGCTTGTATTTTGACCGGCCGGGGCTGACGAATCCAAGTAGAGGAGTCCCCATCCGCCGATCTTTGTGCAATGTTTGGTCAGAGAGGGACGTTAAAGTCCAAACTTTGGAGGGCAGTTGGGTGCTTTTGAGGCCAGTACGGATCGAGACCGGTTATGCGTTACCCTCCGCTGCCTTCCCCTCAATCAGGTGTGGTTCTCACCTGCGAGCACGCAATGTTCATGGCTTAGGGCAGTGAATCGCCCCAAAATTGCGAGGGACGTACTTACCACAAATGTACCGAAGAGCATGGGTTCAAACTGCTCATAGCCAGCATGCTGGAGGCAACAGCATTTTGTCTGTGTGCATGCGAGTGAGTGGCAAATGCAGAAAGCCTAGTATGTCATTGCAGTTTCTGATTTTTTTTTCCCCTCTCGTTTGAGAACTGCAGTTGCGTTTTGCTAAACGCCAAGAACGGCACACTTCTCAGCTACGACCTTTACTCCCTGCCTACCGCATCCCCACCCTCTTCCCTCCTTGTAACTCTCGTTGTTCGTTTCAGTGCTGTTGCTGGTTGCTTTCTGTGCTCTCCTCCTCCCCCTCCCCCCCTTGCTTGTAGCCCCGCACCCTCCATCTCACGTTTTTGCTTTTTTTCCGCCAACTACCATCACCTCCCTTTCAGCAGTACAAAGTGTTTGTTTTCACTGCCGGGGTGCCCCTTAAACATAAAAGGACATGAGCGGTTTACATTGTACAAGTCCCGGTGAAGCTCCCCCTTTACCTAAAATAACTTCTCCTCTTTACGCGTTTTTCACTGCACCAAGGCTCGTAATAGCCAAACATACACACGAGGGACTCTTGACAACAGGATGCACAGATACACACGATCAGAAGCATAAGAGCACGCCTCACTGACAGCAGGTCCCACTCCAGCAGTGCCTCCCCTCCGGAGCCCCCACAGCCTCTCCCGCCCGCAGCAGTCGGCGGCCTCAGCCAAGGTCCGGCAACGCGGCTTCTCGGACACCGAGCGCTATTTGCACTACCGCACCATGGACCGCACCTCCTACGCCATGGACACCGGGCTCCGGACGAGGCTGAAGAAACCACAGATGTCCTGCCCTTCATCCTTCCAGGGGCTCAAACAGTAGGAAAGCTACTTATCTCCCCTGCTATTGTGTGTTTCCACAGGTCCTGTGCCCTTTATAAAAAGGGGGCATTGCCAACCACCTCCCTATAGAAACCACAGTGCCCATCCGTTACTATGTCATTACTTGTCTCTGCCCCGGCAGTGGCTGGTATGCGCGTCCACAGGGAGGACCCTCCATGGCATTATAAGAACCAGGTCTGGTTACTGCCAAGGTGTCCGGTGCGCACATGGAGCACAGCAGCGGTGTTTCAATCACTGAGTTTCGGGGCAGCAGGGGGCACCGTGGCCCACATTGGTGCATTTCGAGTCCCGGATGGGTGCGGGAAGTCTGCAGGCAGAAGTGGGTGGAGGGCAGATCTCCGGGAGTGGTGAGGGGCAGAACAGCCAACAAGGGACAGCTCTTTCCAGGTCACGTACCATGCGCTCTGTCTAGTCTGCGGCTTGCCTGGAGTGAGAATTTGAATTAGTCGTGCCAAGAATAGGCAGGTCAGGCTTTCCTTAAGTAGTTTATCATTTTGGGACTCATTCTGTCTGGTGATGGTGGTTGTGGGTCATTTCTAAAGGGGGAAAAAGGTTGTTGAGGTATTTTTCTTATGAATGAGGAATGATACTCTTCAAGGTTATGACATGTTTTTTAAAGTGCACTTACTTTCCCAAAGGTCTGGCCCTGTTACACTGGGGAAGATCTCTAAAATATAGCAGATAAAAGGAGAACGCTACTGTTACAAAAAACAAATTCTATAAAATAACGGCAGGTGGTTAGCTTGGTGCAAAATTGCAATTGTTCCTATTTATTTCTTTGTTATGCAGTGTGAAAGGCGGTTTCTTCTGGTGGTTAATCGGTTGTGAAACTTTTATTCGAGGTTAAATAACATGTGGTAATAAGGTTTTAATTTAAAGTATGGTATAAGGTAGTAATTCCTCATTATAACTTCTCTAGCCAGTGCTGCAGCTGCTTCTCTGGTCCTGTCGCTAATTCCTCATTGTAAGTCCTCTAGGCAGTGCTTCAGCTGTGCCTTTATTCATACATCCACTACACTCCAAACCAAAACACTTAGGTAAAAGACATTGTCATTTACAACCCCAATAACTCTAACTCTAAAAAATGCGAGACCTAATGCATTGCAAATGCTTGTTGTATAATGCCGGAGCCTGGGCTACCGCCCACTCCGCATGAGTGTGTTGTAAGTGCCTGGGAATATGGTCTGAGAAGGCCAGAAGAATTACCGTTTCTCCTTTAGGGCAATCCATGACGAATGTTGGCAGCCAATCTTGTTCAGCTAATAAGATATCATAGCCAAACGTCAGGTTCTCCCAAAAGAGACCTCTCACTGTTCTACATTTGTCCCCCTCCATTTGGAGTGTTATTTCGTATACTTTATGTGGGACACTTACCCTAGTTTCAGGTGTTTCCACCGTGATATAATCATTCAAGTCCGCTGTCACCAGAAATTCCTTCAGGTTCTGGTGAGCTATTGTTACTTCTGCTGCACTGTCTAACATTGTCGGAGCCCATTCCCCGTTCAGTAGTCGAGTCCTCAGAATTCTGGGCATGTCTGATCTTTAGACCTGCAACTTTCTTCTTTTTGAACTGTAGCTTTTGCTTTAGTTTCTCTTCTTAGAAGTGTACTCCTGAGCTTGATGCTTGTCTCTGGACTTTGTACGCTCTTCTTGTCTTTCTGACCGTCCTTCCCCCTCTGAATTTTTTGATGAACCCTGAAAGGAACGAGAGGAACGTGTATCAGTATCCTGATACCTGTCCGGTTTCCTAATATTATCCCTATTCCTGAGGTTATACCTCTTTTCGGAGGGCTCCTGTGGAGGAGATCAACCTCTGGATTGAGATCTGTTT
Source organism: Calotriton arnoldi (assembly GCA_963921515.1). Classification (NCBI taxonomy): domain Eukaryota; kingdom Metazoa; phylum Chordata; class Amphibia; order Caudata; family Salamandridae; genus Calotriton; species Calotriton arnoldi. Next base: position 1,551,946 of record CAWUFW010003480.1, on the reverse strand, counting down.
CCTTTAAAGTTTTGTTGTTTTTTATTGTCCCACTTCTTCTTAGTTGAAGCAGGTGTCTGCTTGGAAGTGTCCTTTTCAGGACTGCCCATCTAGTTGTGGTCTTAAAGCTTTCCCACCCAAACTGTCTCTGCCTAATTCAGCATATGCAGTTTCAATTATTTTGGGTAGTTCGTGTTGTTGTTCTAAAGGACTGAACTCCCTCAGGCGTTGGCAGATAGCCACTGAAGCTGCTTCCCCCTTAATATTAGCTAATATTATGGCTGATACCTGGGCATAGTTACCTAGTAACTTCATCCCTAAGTTTAGGGCAGGTTCTGCTCCGTACTCGTTTTGTATTTGTCTCAATACATCAGGTACTACTGCTAATGACGGGATACCATATGTTCTGGTATAAATGGCAGCAAAGACTGTACCCCAAGTGGTACAATCCTCTAATTGTGGTGTTATCCCCGTGGGCAAGCAGATTGTTAGCATTCTGTGTTTTTCATACGGGGTAGTATTCGGGAATACTGCCTCTAGCTGTGTTATTTTCTGAGCTACCCAGAATGGCATTTGTTCACGTTTTGTGGGCATTTTAGCCTTTACCGCGTGTAAAGTTTGTGGTGTAATTTTAGTTGCTGTACCCTGAATTTGAGTTCCATTAGTTGCAACTATCGCAGGTTGGACTGCAAGTGTCCTCATGACGAATTGCGTCAAGTTTCTGTATATTTTAATTAAGTCTTTGTGTGAGTAAGTCTCCTGGTGGCATTGTTTCAATGTCAGGATGTGGTGTGTAGGCAGCTAATATCGGCCATGTTGCCCCTTCTCTTCCGAGCGGGCCGAGTCTTACTCTTCTTCTTATATGGGGTAAGGCACCTTTAAACCAGTATATGTGTTCCTGGTACATGAGCGGAACCTCTATGTCCTCAAACGGACAATATTCCGCTGGTGCATCTCCTTCTGTGTAGGAGTGAAATGTTTTTGTTCTTGCATTTGCTGCTGGGAATGTAACCCACGAATAAAATACCTCTGTTCTGTTTGATTTGTGTGCCTCGATCACGAATACAACTATGCCACCCCTAGGTGTTAAACCATGCTCTAGTAGTTTCAGCGTGACTGTATTTCTAAAGTGCTCTGCAATGTTTATTGCGACTGCATCTTCTTCTCCGGCTGAGAGGTGTAGATCTACTATTACGTTATCTCTGTCCTCAGTCATTTTGTAAAGTAGAGCTTTCCCAGGGAACTAAGATAAGGTGTTTTGCACAATTTTAGGAACACTGTGTCCTTCAAGCTTGATTAACCAACAGCCAATAAATAGGATTTTTTAGCCTACTCAGCTGTGGCGGAGTTTGTGCCCACCCACTCCAGACGCCTCTGGTGTTTTAGGAGTAGGGGTCTCTGATAATAGCACGACTGAACTACTCAGATTCTACTGTTAAATTAGTACCCAACCAACGTTGGCGGCGCCATGTCGTGTAGTTCCTATATTACCTATACAGGATCTGCGCGTTTGGATAACATAAACTGTGGGATTGGTGGCGGACTGATTCCGTGCACCCCCACCGGATACGTTAGCCTGTCTGTATCAGCTAGCTCACAGTGCCACTATAATCTCCTCTTATCAAGGAGAGAATAGATTCTGGCAACCTCAGAACATGACAACCCTGATTCCTCAGAATCGTGGAAACAATATACTACCTTTCGCTCAGTCACTCGTGCTCACTTAGTTTGTCTCAGAGAGTTACACAGAATAAACAGGCTGGGCGTTTTCAATAAGTATTTATTGAACAGTTGTTATTCTAGTGTAAAATAGATGAGCTGCAACAACCATTAGACAGTAGCAGAGATATATGATTAGCAGTACTACGAAAGTAAAGGGATGGTATAGGTCTATCATCTTGCAGAAATCATGAATATATACACGTACATAAAACACATGATAAAAAGTGCGTACTCCTACGATGTCTCCCTAACTAGATGTACCTAAATGTACCTAGCATCTGTGTAGTTGTTATGCCAAGAATCCCTCTAGGATCTAGTCCACCCCATTACCTGAGAGTTTAGAGAATGTGGGACCCCGTCCTGGTCTCGAGTTGGACACCCCACGAGGGATGTTAGACCACTGCTAGCTGGAGCGTCTGCATGCAGGAACCTCAGCGTCTCTGGTCAGTGTGTCAGCCGGGAAGTCACGGTCTCCTCTATCTTCCTAAGCAAGATGTGCTGTATATATACCCATAGGTCTCCCCAGGGGTCCTACCTTACTGTGTTACTGTGTCGGCCTAAAGGATGACGTTGGGCCTGAACTTTATACAGAGATATTATACAGGAGATGGTAATCCTACTGTTAGTCCTGCTGTGCTTCCAAGAAGCCTCATGCATAATGTATGAGAATTGAACCAGGGAAAAACCCGCGTTCTGAATGCAGTGTCATATCTAGGTAAAAGGTCAGTGCCTAAGAACCGTTATGTATGTAATGTAGGGAAGAATATAGGTGAAAGGTTGCAATGTAACCTGCGCCTATATAGGGTACCTATATGGAATATAACAGCTGATTATGTTTGAGATGGCATCGCAGCCTAACCTTTAGGATACTTGACATGTTTGATGACCAAGTGACACCACCAAAGCCAAGTGCTGCTAAATGCTTTGAAACTCACCAGAACAAGTGACACCATAAGCCCCAGAAGACTCATTAAACAGTAGTGGTACCTTGTCATAAGCACACAAGACCCCATCATCAAACACCAAATCAGTTTCACCCTGGAGCACGCATATGATTAACCCCTATAAAATGTGGAGGGTAGCCTTCTGTGGTCGGAGGATCTCATTGTGATTGCTAGGTCATCCACTATGTCGGGGGTTGCAGGGTATCTGTTGCTCCAATGTTAGACTGCCACTCGCAATGTTTGAGGCCTGTTTGTGCAATCTTTTGTGAAGATGCTTATGGACATGTCCATGGTTCCTTCTCAGCATTCCCACATTTGGATACCCCCACTTCTAGTGATGGGAGCTTTTTCTTCTCTCAACCTCTTGATGACAATTTGGAACTCATCTCCATGAACATGTGTTGACAAAGCCAATAGGTATTGCCCTGGCAAGCTTGTGTTAAATAATGTCACCACCTAAACATAGAAGCCATAGCTTACATTAAAAATATGAAATAAAAAAAAAAACATTTAAATTTAGTGAAAGAATTTGGATTCTTCATAGCAAGCAGATGAACTTAATACACTTATAGAAACCCCTCCCAGTTTTTAATGCACATCACAGGATAGTATAATCTTGTTCACACAGAGAAATGTACAATTGGCTTTGAAATTCTGTAACCTGACGACATAGTTTATACACACTAGGATGACTAAGAAAAATAAGGGATATCAAATGGAGGGAGGAGGTACATTGGCAAAGTAAAGTATTTGCTTGCCTGCTTTGCCATTGAAGTGCACTTCTTTTTAGACAAACCTGCATATGTGATCATGAAAAATGCTGTCGTTCACAGTGCAAGAGAGCCAGTGCCTGACTTGGACTGGCCCACTGCTTCTGGCTACTTGCTGTATGCTGTAATGGGTAGAAGTAAAATTAGGTCTGGATGACATTTTAATTGTGCCGGAGTAATTTCGCGTTACTCTTTTGAAACCAAATTGCCAAAAATTATACGATTATGCCAGTTGGCATGACAAAGTAATTTGGCACAAAAATCCTACTTCAGGAGCACAGGAAAAACAAACCAAGCGTGGGTGGCTGCTGCTGTTCATGTTCTCTTACATTTAGCGCTATTTTGTTAGCACAAAATACAACCTCGTGTCCATTTTGGACACGAGGGTGCATTTTGCACTAAGAAAATAGTGCTAATGCTGGGTTACGCTCCTTGTATAATTCTGCATACTCGCGCAGTTTTGCTGAAATACAGCAAATTATGCAAGTTATGCCCACCCCTGATAAAATGTGAATGTTGAACATACCAGTGTATTAAGAGTGCCAAAGGCCCTTGTATGTATGACTTATTTATGAATTTTCTTGATTGACGAGAGACCGGATAAGTGTGAATCTCAGTTTTCCTGACTGTACATGCCAGTGGTTGATGTGGAGACTCCTCTCTCAGAAACCGGATGACCATGACTTTTGGCATTCATGGGCCAGAGAGAATCCCCTAGAGCAGGAAATAATGCCTAAGTAAACCTATTTCACTTTATTCTGGAGAAACGAATGGTTTGGCTGGACCTCCAAGTAGGGTTTCCTCCTTCTACAGAATCATGAGTGTTAGAAGCACTACTCTGCCCCTGCTTCATTAAACTATCTGGCAATCCCCATTCAACCAGACTGCAGAGATTTGGGAGAGTTTCTTCCCAGTAAGGTAGACCGCTCATCCTCCCAGTCACTTGGAAAGTACTTTACTAAGTCTGTTGTCAAAAGCGGAAACACAGCTTCTCTATCAGTTTTTCCTCTGGGCTCCAGTTTGAAACTTCCTGGGCTCCAGTTTGTAAAACAGTTATGAGAATAGCACTTTATATGATTGCTAGATTGATATTAACCCTCTGCTGGTGGACTGTAGAGAAAAGGTGTGGCTTAACGGCATACACTTTGAGTTGTATTCCTAGGAGTAGACGTTTGCCTGCTGGGCTCCTCATTACTCGCCTTGGACTCTCTAGAAAGGGTATAGACCACATCCTCATTTCACCTTGAAAGAACTGTTTATAGCTTTTACTGATGAGGGCTTGCTAAGTTCCAGGTAGGGGCTGGCCTCCCTTACTCTCATTCCTCCAGCATTCCCAAATCCTTGTAAAAGGAGAAATTTTTCATCCTGGCAACGTAGATTCAGGTCCATACATGGGAATTTTCAAGAGTTATTATAGGGATCTTAGAAGATAACAAAATCATCGAAGGAGTTTCTTCTTTACTGCAACTTCCTTTGAAGACGGGAAGAAAATAGGCTACTTTTGCTCAATTGTAAAGGACCATCCTAACCTGCATATAATTTATAAGCCTGCAGTTAACATCTGTCCAGACCTCTATAGCAGTTCTACACTTGGGTAAAGATTCAGGCTTCTATCTCCCGCCTTCTCTCTCTGTCTTCTGAATCATACTAGGGCCTGTGCTGAGATTAAGAAACTTCTTATGGTAGACTTTGCCCAAAAAACTGATTGCCTGGTACCAGCTCTCTCTTTTAAAGAAAGTTGAACTATATCTGCCAGAAGACAACTCTAGAACTGCTTTTCTAGCCCTCATACTCTCATCAGGATGATGGTAATGCCCTGCTTCATGGCCTCTGAGATGCCACCCTGGCACCCCTTAGGGGCATCCTACCTACTGCAGCACATTACCCCCATCCTGATGCAACTCCATTTCCTGCTCTTGCTGGCCCGCACCATCTTCAAAATCAGCTGAGCTGTTTCGACTAGCACCGCTACTTATCTTGAAGACAAGTTCACCATCTCTGGTGGATCTCTGCACACCCTCAGCCAGGACCCTGTCAGACTGCAGATTAAAAAGTGTAAAAAAAGAGGAGAAAAAAACATAACTGGGCTTTTCCAGCCAGGATGTAGAACATCACCACCATAGCCATCAGTACTGCCCCAACACTGCTCCAATTTAGGCGAGTTAAAGATGCACCTCTTTAAAAAGAAAAACACTAAATCACAATACATTAAACTTCCTCAATACATGCTACAGAAATACCACAAATATACATACATATACATGCAGATAGGGACCAAGGAGCCTGCTGACTTGGAGGCATGCCACCTACAGACAAGGTGACTCGAAAGCTTAATAACATTTTCAGGTATGACTTCAAAAGCACATTCCACCAAACTAATCATTTAAGATTAACTCTAAGGCCCAGACTTTTTTCCTCTTACAGACATCTAGCTTTGTGCAGTTGATCCCACTAGTCTGTTTCGTACAATATTCTTGAGATTTTTAATACTGAATAATTAATTTCCTGTGAAAGATCCATCTGTTTAAGCTTTGCATAAGAGTTTTCAGCATCGTGCTTAAAGTGCATTGTGTTCTCTGTCTTCAAATAATCCACTTATTTTCCAATTAGGATTGCCTATTGTGTCTGTTCTCCTGCCTCGAGAGCGCCAACTCTTGGTCTTGTGTATCTTGCTTGCTCCAGGCCTCTGTCTTAGTACTAATACTTCCTCACTATCGAATTCCATGTTTTTACTACGTGTGAACTGTTCTTGATGCATCATTGTGCTGCTTCACATGGCTCTCCATCAGACTGGTGCAGTCTAGCTCAAGGCAAGAATTCGCTTCTAAGCCCCTTCAAGGTACCTTCGCTCAGCCAATGCTTTCTTGGCCAGAATCCCTAGGATTTTACGTTCTAGGACTGGAGGTAGGTCTCCCTCCTTCTTAGGGCCACTAACATGGAACAAGCTTCCTCTTGCGCTATGGGTAGGGCTCCCAGTTTTCCGTTTTTTATTAATTTTTTACAGATAAATACAGACAGAAAACAATAGGCTTCCTGTCTGTATTTATTTTTAAAAGCAGAAAAATTCTGAAAATTGTGCTTCTTGTGAGAGACTCTCCATGCTGTCTTTCATGAACTCCAGGCAAAAGCTGAGCAGATAGACAGCATGGAAGGTACAAAACAGGATGAATTTTCCTTAAATACAGGCATATGTTAATGTATATTTGCAGTATAACTCTAATAAGTACCTGTAGGTGTAGTGTTTTGTTATATGTGGCTGCCTAATTTGCCAAAATACGACAAGCATCCACATATGAGTGCCATCTAAGAGTTGAATAAACGTGGACTACACCATTTTACGACTCTATTTATTTTCAAAACACAAAATAAATATGGATAAATACCAATAAGACGGCCAAAAAAATAATATGGATAAATACAGACGGAAATCTTAAAAAAATTTTAAAAAATGCCATAAAACCGGGAGCCCTAGTTATGGGCTAATGCAGCTACCTCTCTGTTCAGAAAGAAATTGAAAACGTGGCTCTTTATTCAAGATTAACTGTTTTGGACTTTACTAGGCAGTGATAGCAGTTGTGCAGAGCACCAGGACACTCCTTGGAAGTAACAGTGCACTATAAAAGTGTCCTTTCATTCATTCATTCATTGGGATGGGCTTTTCTGTCCCCTGGAGAGATGTAATGTGCTGCTGCAGAGTTTGATTCGATTTTCATCCTGTTCCCACACTTTGGTTTGGTGTTTCCAGAAAGCCTTGCTCTTTAGGGCATATTTTGTCCCTAGCTGGCCTGAAGATGTGCAAGACCTAGCTTCAGTTCACTTATTGCTGTCAGCACACAGATACCCATCAGCTCTTTGGCCCATTACATGGACTCCCAGGACTAAAGCTTAAGGGATACTCTTGTGTAAGGCTGTGCTTACTCACCCCTTTTCTTCTCCAAGGTGGCTGAAGGCCATCGTTCTGCCACTCACCTGTATTTGCGATCACTAGAGTGGACATTGTTAATCTTTTGAGACCACACCATTACATTGTTTTATGTGAACAAACAGAAGACACGTAATTGGAAGATGCGAAGATCCCTCCTCTCGCTACTTGTCCCCTATCTTATTCCACAATGTCTTGTGCCAGTCTATATCGGAATTTTTAGCAGCAAAGTTCAACTGGCATGTGCCCATTAGAAGGATGGCTAAGTGTGGGACTCATTCATTTCAGAGCTATTACACCAGTAGAGATGGGTTACAGGGTCTTACTTGTTACTGCAACAAGGTTTAGAATACTCTCCTTGTAACTCCTATGTATGGAGCCATCCTGTCTTAAAGTTTAGGACAGCCCTTAAAGCTTAGGGCTTGAGTTAGAGTTCGAGGTCTGCGTTAGAATTCGGCAGACTGGTTACTCAGTCACAACTGTGACAGATATCCCGTCTGCCATATTACAAGTGCATTATATCCTAAGCCACTTGTAATACGACAGACTGTATATCTGTCACGTTGTGACCCAGTAACCAGTCGGTCGAACTCTAAATCAGGCTCTTAGTTGTTCACCTGAGAATTTGCAGCTGCAGTTTGGACTGTTTATCTGCCCTCAACGCTAAGATGCTTTGGTGATAGCTGCGCTATAAAAACATAGCATTCCAATAGCTGGCCTTCTTGCTGTGAAGATGAGGTGGGCTAAAATCATCTACCAGCAGTTCATCTGACAAGTTCCTTTGATACTCCGGTGCATGTTTTTGACATTTGACCAGCGAATGGAGAATTGGATATCCTACTATTATCCTGTCCCCTAGCCTTTATTAGTCCATTTTGTTGCATCAAGAGACTAGGTTAAATGCAGTTTGTTCCTTAACGGCCAGGCACACTTTTCCCTTGGGGAATGTGTTCCTTCTGGACTGGGTGAACAGTTTCTGCATCACTTTGCTTCTTTCTCAGAAACGTTTGCAAATGTATTTCTCCAGAGTGCTTTAGAAGTATAGTGGTGCACACCTGGCCTTGGTTCTAGACCTAGCAATGCTACCCTCAGGCAGGGCCCTTCACCCAGCCTTGTTCTGCCTTCCTTCAATCTCCACATATGTCCAGTTGATTACTGGTGATCTAGTTTGTCATCTCGGACTGCTCAGGGACAATTTCAAGTTCTAATAAGCATTCCAGGAACTTAATACGAAGAGCCAGAACAGGAGGTAAATGGTTGTGATTTTGTCACTGGATAAATAAAATGTGTCCCCTTGATAATGCTTCATCTTTTGTTTCCAGCTGGACAGGAGCTCCAAGTCACTATGCCAAATGTATTTTGTATTGTCTAATTGCGTTAGTCGCTTTCGTTTCGTCCCTCTTTTAATTTTGCCTTGCGTTCACGTCATCAGCTATGTAATAAAAAAAAAGGTTATTAACGGAAAATGAAGGTGATTGGTGAAATGCCTGGGTAGCGTAAAATCTTTTCCCCAGAAATCAAACCAAGCAGACGATGCACGTGAGAATTAACTAGGTTTTACAGCGGAATGTTATTTGTCACCGTGCTCAAACTCTGTACCGCGTCTGATACTGCGCTTATGCGAGTCGTTGCTGGTTCGGAGGCCCTTGGAGGTTACTTCCACGTGTCTCGTTAACTTCCCGTTTTATCGAGATGATGGAAGACTGAAAGAAAAGCAACCTCTCAAGGCTTTTTAAATGTAATTCTCATGGATGTTTAGAATAATTCGAGTAACTTATGGGGGCTTTTGGTTAACGCGGTAATAACAACGCTGATCTGCAGTAATAAACACCTTGTTCCTGGCCTCCGAGTTTATTGAGTGCAGGTTACAGTTAATACGCTGTAGACCACAAGCGCGCCCAGTTCATCATAGAGTTATGGAAAATAATGTCCTATTACATGAAATGTGCACTTCATTGAAATATGGGATGCATTAGTTTAACCCGGCTGATGTTGGAGTCTGTTTCCCACTATGTTCTGTCAGCTCAGCGTCCAGTAGTATTAACATCTGGCGCTGTGTACTCGCCAGTGCCAAAACTTTCATCTTTTGCTGTCTTTCTCCACTAGAACGCGGTTAGTGTTTTATTGTGCTTTATAGGACCAGGCACACCACAATAATATTATGAAAGAAAATTATTGCCCACCTGTTTGTCTCGTGCGTTCTTTTTCAAGTACTTGTACTCTAGAAAATGCAAGTGGAGGAGTCCTATTTAAAAGGGGCTTTATTATTCCTTATTCGGAAACCGTTTGAAAGTAAAATGTTACTTATTTTTCAGGTGCACATAAACCACAGCGAGCATAATTGTGTAAGGCAGTGATATGGTTCTCCAAGGTAGTGCGTACGCTGTAGACCCCTGTGTTCAAACCTGCAAATCTCATGTTCAATTCTCGGGAAAGCTAGCTGAATTAACTTTCTGTTCACCCAAGGACGATATAATAAGACTTGTATTGATTGCATTTTTAAGCCTTTGAACTTTGACAGCAAATATTATGGTTTTTTTTTAACTATTACTTTTATCTACTGAAAGTTAAAATTTGTAGGTCTTGCCTGTGGCAAGTCATGAGCTGCTTCACTCTTGCTTGCAAGAAATATTGTATACAACAAGGAACTTGGAGCCCGCCCATTACTTACCATTCTTTAGTTTCATTGTCACTCTAATTTTTTCCGCCTCATAATTGGTCGGCGTATGCCGGCCTAACTTCTTCTTTTCTCACGAGCTTGGACCAAGCACAGATTTATTCATCTTGATTAGGGTCCTTCCACTGCTGGTGCTGTGATTAAGGTACTATTTTTCCTTTTTTCTTCATTCAGTCAGGTTGTTTCTTTTTTTATTTTCTTCTTCCCATCGTGTTGCGTTTTCCCTGCCCTCAGGCCCTGTGGCGGATCTCCGAGCACCCCACAGGGGGTGCAATATATAATGATCCACCAGGGGCAGAATGAACAATAATTGGGCAGGGGGGCGTGTGACCCCCATCCCCAAACGTTAATAGGCCCCAGGGTCCCCATCCCCAAAGGCAGATATTCAAAATAATAGGGAGGGGGCGCACAGCCCCCTTCCCTAAGCCCAAATGGGCCCCGGGGACTACATCCCCTGGGGGCACACAATTTCATTTTAGGGGAGGGGCGGGCACATGCCCCCATAGAGTCCAAATGGGTTCCAGGGCCAATTGCTGTGTGGAGGAGGTGGGCACACAGCCCCCCTCTCAGAGCCTTACATGCCCCGGGCACCTGATACCCTGGGACCGGCACATTTACTGTGTCCGGGGGACCCCACTCCCAGTGCAAAGTACTGTTCCCTTCCTGCAGGACCACACGCAGGGAAAGAAGTGTGCTCCCACCCAGTGGGGGCTTTGAAAATGCGCTGAACGCCGTTCACTGTGGGAGTTGGCTGCCCGCAGGAGGCATTGGACACAGGTCCTGTGGCCAACCCAACGTCGCACGGCCAAATGCTGTGTGCTGCGTGGGGCTGCAGCCAACCCCCTGCTGCGCACTGCCTTTGACTTTGGTTTTGGTTACACACACCCAACTGCCAAAACGCACACAGCGGCGCAGCGGGGGGTTGGCTGCAGCCCCACGCAGCACACAGCATATGGCCGTGCGACGTTGGGTTGGCCACAGGACCTGTTGGAACCTGAGGCCCTCAAGTTGCGTGAATCCCTTGACATATTAAATTTGACCCCTTTTGTTCACCTCCCTACTCACGATAAGGGCCATATATTGGACCAGATTTTCTCTTCCAAATTGATAGAAGTGGAGGCCCCTCTCCCCCTTATCTGGTCTGACCACTGCCTGATACATTTCAGAGTCCCTAGGGAACTGAATAGGTCCCGATCTCAGGAAAAGGTCCGTGCCAGCAGTTTTAGGCCTTTTAATCTGATCACTCCTGAGGCGATGCAAAGTGCCTTGCAATCCCACCCTATTCCAACTTGTGGGATTCTTGAGAGATGTGCACTCCTTGGAGCAATGGCTGCTACTTAGAACCTCTGAACTTGCCCCCCCTACTCTGAGGGTGGCTAAGGTGAATCGCGCTTCTGCCTCTTGGTACACGGAAGCTCTAAGGAAAAATAAAAGTGCATGTAAACGCTTAGAAAGAATATGGCGAGCTAATTACATGGCCTACGACAAATCTATTTTTAAAGCGGCCCTAAGAGACCATTACCGGAAAGTTCGTGAGGGTAAGAAACTCTTCTTCTCCACGAAAATCGACCAGGCTGGCAATAAAAGTAGAGAACTCTATAACATTGTCAAAAAAATTTCATCGCCTGCAGCTATTAGATGCCCATTTGCACCAACTAGTGAATGGACTAATATGATGGCCTCTTTTTTCCACCATAAAATTAGGAAAATACAGGACTCTTTTGAAATGCAGCCGTTGGTTCCAACAGCAGATCTAGATTCCCCCAGTGTTGCTGTAAGCTCAGAATTCTCCCTTATGCAGTTCCCCGTCATCTCCATGGACCAATCTTTAACTCTCATGAAGTCCTTGAAGTCAGGCTCTCCTGCTGACCCCTGTCCCGCCAAGGTGCTGTCGGTAATTGCAGAGGTGATTAATCCTACTGTGAATCGGATCTTAAACAACGCCTTGCGGGAGGGATTTTTGCCTCCCTGCTGGAAACACGCGAGAATTCTTCCATTGTTAAAAAACCTACGGCTGATCCTGAGGTAGCTGGTAACTATCGACCAATATTCCTGCTACCTTTCTTCTCCAAGGTCTTGGAGAAATATGTCAATTCCATTATTACTGACTACATTGAGACCAATCATCTTTTGCACCCAAGTCAGTCAGGTTTCAGGGCAAACTTTAGTACTGAATCGGCCCTTTTAGAAGTGGCTGAAACTATAAAAGCCACGCTAGATAGGGGAGGCAATGCGGTCTTGGTACTGTTAGATCTCTCCGCGGCTTTTGACACCGTGCCCCACAATAGGCTGGTGCAAAGATTGGTGGAGGGCGGTGTCGGTGGCTTAGCCTTGAGTTGGATCAGGTCATTTCTCAGTAACCGTCTCCAAACTATATGGTCCCCCCCCTTTCTCTGCTGTTATTCCTCCCATGAATGTTGGGGTCCCGCATGGCTCTATTCTGAGCCCAACCTTGTTCAATCTTTATATGGCCCCTATCGCCCTTCTTGCTGAACAACATGGGGCAAAGATCGTATCGTATGCAGACGATACTCAGCTGTTGTTCACTTGTGAGAAGGGTGCTGAGTTTGATGGTCATGCAATAAATTCATGTCTCTCAGAAGTTTTCGCGTGGCTGAAGGATAATCAAATGAAATGTAATCCTGATAAGTCTAAGATTATCTTTTTCGGCCCTCGCCCATGTGAGGCATGGCACAACTGGTGGCCGCAGGATTTGACTCCCCCCAGTTCGTCCGTGACCATGGTTAAGAACCTCGGAGTCAGACTGGATGCCACACACTCTATGAAGTCCCAGATCCAATCTGTAGCCGGGACTTGCTTCGGGATCTTAAGAATGGCGAGGAATTTTCTTCCCCTGCTTTCTGTCCCTCACAGAAAGACCATTGTCCAAGCTTTGGTAATCTCGAGACTGGATTATGCCAACTCTTTGTACTTGGGACTTCCCAGTTACTTAATTGCTCGCTTGCAGGTGATTCAAAATACAGCTGCTAGGGCCATCTTCCTGGCAGGCCCTAGGACTCGTACGTCCCCTCTTTTGTCATCCCTGCATTGGCTTCCTGTTCAGAAAAGAATCCATTTTAAAGCTTTGATTTTGGTTTTTAAGGCTTTTAATCAGATTGGAGCCCCTTACCTTAGACAAAGATTTCCCCATTACATTCCCCAACGTACTCTGAGGTCCTCAACTCAACTCCTGATTCCTGTTCCTAAAGTTTTACTTGCTCGGGTCGGAGGTCGATCTTTCCAAGTGGTCGCCTCCCGCCTATGGAACAGCCTTCCCTTGGCCCTCAGACAGGTTCAGGACCTGCTCACCTTCAGGAAAAAGCTCAAGACATGGCTTTTCCAACTTTAATCCGTTTTGCTGGTTCCGCCTTAGGTGCTCTTTTCTGCGGTTGTTATGTGGTTTTTGCTCAGCGCCGGGACACTCCTGGGAGTAGCCGTGCGCTTTATAAATACCAAATTAACATAACATAACATGTAGTCATTTTTATTCACCATGTGTATGGCCACCAAATATATAGCATGTCACATATCTACACATTTGTACCCAGGCAAAAGGCTAGAAAGTATAATTTATCTACACCAAGTTGCAAAAGCACCAGTCAATGCGCAATGTAATCCGTCTCCAATTAAGGGCCCAGCCAATGGCCCACTTGTAATATTATTTAAGGCAAAGTCTATGCAGATTGCTGTTTTATGAAAAAAATTATCAACAGGTTTGGCCACATGAAGAACATTGAACAATGTACATCAAATGAAAAGTGTCTGTAACCTCTCCAAGCAGGGCAGAATTACTTGTTTCCCTGTGCCCAAATTCTAACTTCATCTCTCCCAGTACACTGATGTCCGTATCAGTCAGTACAGAATGTCGCGCCATTGAATGGTAATGCAACAGCTTGTAAAGCAATATCTGTGTTTTGTGTTCAGAAATCTGAAGGGGTGACCACCCTCCAGTTTTCACTTGAAAGGATAATGCCATTTGGTTTCAGATCCTAGTGCAGTGTCCTAATGCATATCCGGGCTGCCACGTCCTGCTCTTCGTAGAGTCAAGACTGTATCTTACATAGAGGACGCTCTGGCTTATAAGCTTTTACAGGCAGTATCATGGGGATCGTAAGAAGCCCTCCCCCATTTGCTAGTAGCTACAGTGCACAGCTAGCCCGATCAGAATGTGGCATATAGATACAGCACGCCTGAGGCAGAGATGCGGTCCATGTTCCTCCTAAACCATCTTTGGAAAAATGCATTAGCAAAGCCAATGGGTCTAGCCGATGGGAGAGCTACTGACTGTCAATATTTTGTTGAACCATGTTATACAGCAACATAGCTGCAGTGCAGCATGGCTGAAAGTAAAGAAAAAAACACTAGGACACGGCTTGTGCCAACCTCGTCATAGCGTTTTTTAAATTTACTTTCAACCATGTTGCACTGCAGCCACACTTCTGTAGAACATGGCTAAACCAAAATATTGACAAAGTTAAAAGCTCTCCCATCGACGAGACCTATTGGCCTTGCCAATTTTGTTATTGCATGATACCAAAACCAATGAGAGGGGAGGGGGTGCAGCTATGTAGGAAAGGCCCTCAGTTTTCCCGAACCAATATACATAAACACAAAGTGGAGGGTCTCTCCCAAAACAAGCAGTCACTGTGCCCTGCTCCTTATTGCTCACCAGGCAATGGTTTATGTTCTTGCATCTTAACAAGTTTTCTAATACTGTAATTCTGACCTTCAGGACTTTTACTTTGCTTTCTGTATGTTCCTAGAATCAGTGAACATTGCTGTGTGTGCGCGCTCGAAGAATATAATAATGAGACTACAAAGCGCTCATAGAACATGTAAGGCATGCTATTTCTTGCAAGAGTCGTATTGTGCTTAAGGAAGATGGCAGGTGATCCCCTTCACTCAAGCTCGGCTTCGGGCACTTCTGTTTGTTTTTTTTGTTTATTTAATCCCACAGCACTTTGCATGCTGTGAGTTATAGGCAGGGCCACTGGAATTATGCGGCATGGGGAGGGTCAAGTTATGCGGCAGGGTTGAGTAAACTTGGCGGCAAAAAAGGCAAATTATGCAGCACATTTTTTCATAGTATTACTTCATTATTTTGTCATTTTTAAGCTTGTTAACTGTCTGGGCATTAGTTATACCTCATTAGTACCAGTTTAACACCCAAATATAGCAATAAGCAACAAAGGTGGCCAGTGAACCTTTGCAAAGGGCCTTCCACTGCACAGCAACACTTGTGGCTGTATTTTTACCAACATTTGAACCGTTTGAGGTAGAATAAAATTGTTTTGTGTGAAAATCTGCAAATTATGTGGCAAATGCCTCAAATCTACAATTATGCGAAAATCGCCGCGGCCGCACAATTGCATAATTCCAGTGGCCCTGGTTATAGGCCCATACCTATAATTGGAAAGGTGTCCAGACTCCAAAGGGCCTTTGGCTAAAAGTGACATTAAAGACTTGTCCAGTTGGCAACTGACTTCGATTTTTTTCTTAGAACCTGTGTTAGCCTGTTTTTCCTACTTTTTGCTTGAAACTGAAAACAATGGACAACCACCAAATTTGCTGCGATAAATATAATTAAACTACATTTTCAGTGTGTCCACCTTAAAGCACGAACCATGTCTGATAGCGTTTCCGCTTCTAATATGATAACACTTGAAAAAGCAAACCTTTATTTTGGATTATTTAGATCCTTTAATTAATAGTCCTGGCACGCTGTCATTAGCTTGAGCCTTTCTTACGATATTTGCTTGTGGGCTGCCTGTCCTTTTTAGGCGCCCACATGCCTGGTATTTGTGCGCTCTGGGCGCTGTTCTGTTCTACAGTAGAGATGGGCTCTCTCCGTACGTCCGCGGAGTTTAGTGTAATTAAAGAAGACAGAGAGGCGGTGCCAACACTTCATAGGCCTTTGTCTGTGCCAAGTTGTTAAGTGCCTGTTTACAGTAAGTTATCATAACATATTTTCAGGGCAGCGTGGCTCTGTTTAATGTTTTACTTAATGTGAGAAAGTGACTACCCCATAAGGAGACCCAGCTGGGTGAATTTATGAAGCTTGTGACCATGGTTCTCAATTAGCGCGGTTTGTTAGATCGTTGCGATAATTGGTATGTTAATCGAAAACGGAGATGAAATTTTTTCTTTTGTGAAATTGAAATCTTCATTCGGAGGAATGTGAATCAATTCATTGCTGGCTGCGAGCCAGTTCCGCCTCCCTCCTCTCTTCCCCAACTCTTAACAAACGTTTGGGAAAAAAATCCGCTCTCGCATCCTAAGTGCCTTGTGAATCTGCAATGATTAATTCTTCTCATTATTTTGCTGCAAATTCTCATGACCCTCTATGATGACTCGATCACCCACTTAGAGTTTATGCATATTCATATATTCTGCAGCCTGCCGCAGTCATTCACGCCTCCCTTCATAGCGGCGGTGTGCGCTTGGCGCAGTAATTGAGCTGCAGTAGACTGATTACTCAGGGGAGCTGTAAGGCCTTTAAAGGTGAAAACATATCAGTCCTGTTAATTAGGAAACAAAGCTCTGGTGGCAAGTTCAGCAGTCAAATGCTCGACGTGTGGAAATGAGGAAAGGTATGATTTGTTCCTCCCTCTGCCCTCTGTTTACTTTCTTAGATTTGATCTACAGCCCCATCGCCCTGCTCAGGTCTTCTTGAAGTCCAGCAGCTTGCTGTAGGCATTTGCAAAGATTGTATTTGTGTGATAAGTAGTTAATGCATGCATTCAGAAGCCCAGTTCTTGTCCCCACAATCCATCATTCCGCTTTTTGAGCGTTTGATCTCATTATGTAATTTAGAATTGAAAAGCAATGGTGTTCCACGTGTTTATAATCGAGACTTAGGAGATTTAAAAAAATGTAATGTTAAGGGTTTTTTCAAGAGGGGAATGCTTAAAATTATATGTAGGATAAAATTCATGGAAGAGTACCTTCTAAAGATGTTGCAAGTGATGAAGCAGATAAATTGCTGGATCCTTGACACAAAACCGATCTTGACACTTTTTGAAGGACAAAACGACAAACGCGCACAGTTGGTGCTCAAAATACGTTGAAGGGTCTTGAGAAATAGATCATGAAAATACTTAGTTACTGCATCGTAAAAGCATGCAGAATAGTGTAGACTAGATAAAAACGTTAGTCTAAATGAACATAGGTTCGTGTTTACTAAGTTTCATGGTATTCTTTTAACATGAAAATAGAATTGTGAAGGTGAATGACTCGGACTTTACAAAATTAATTGAAACTGTTTTCTTCCAAGCGTTCTCACCCGTACATGAGGACTGTTTAATGCAATTTTTGCTGCTGTAAAAACATCTGCTTGAGAAACTGTCCTTTCAACTTCACTCATGTGCCTTTGGCTAAAGGATCCTTTATAAGAGTAATTCCTACCGGATGGCCTGACAGTTATGTAATTTGCACCACCTAAAATTCTACAAAATGTGTCTTCTTTATGCTGCATGACAATCATTCTGTATGAACTGACCAATGGACTGAGTGGTCTGACCAGATAAGGTGATCTAGGAGGTGTCACCCCTGAACTTGGGAAGTTATAGTCCATGTTGGATAAGGACGCCTTTTTTCGCCATTCCATTTTGCTATTCTATGCCATTTCTTGCGGACAGAGAGACCGCTCGTTTCTTGCGGACTCTACTGACATTCCTTCATCTGACGCATATACTGTATGCAATGCTCACGGACTCTTCTTCCCCATGGGAGAAGAACTCTTGAGCTAATAAGGTCCATGTCCCTTTCTGAACTTTCCTTTTGAACTCTGGAAATTGATGGCCCTAAAGATATGAATTTGATTATTCTGCATTACTAAATTTAAATGCCTGGTATTGATGTATTTACTTTTGTTAACTTACTGATTAAAATCTAACCATCCTTAAATCCTGTTTCTGTCTTTCTATGACTTGTCTCCAATGACTGATTGTGCATACCAATATAGCATTAATGAGGGATGGGAATTCTAATAGAGAGATTTCTGGACAACAGATTCTGATGTTACTATTTTATGTAGCTCTAACTGAATTATTGGTTTGTGTGATCCTAGCCCGACTGAATTTCTTGAGGGGATTTGGTCTAGCAGTAGTGATCTTGTATTTGTATAGCATAGGCTGGAGGATTATATATATGAACCTAATCACAAGATTGTAGGTCAATTGCCCAATTCCTGGTCCTCATTGGACAACTGAGTGGGATCACCTATATCCAACCTCTCACGGCACGGTTAAAAAATTCATCGGAGGACAAAATGAATGCCTCTGAGGTGTAGTGCCAGACAATAGCAAGAACTATAGTAAATGGGCCCTTATCACTATAGCACAAGTCGGCTTAATATCCGTGACCATATAAAGGAACAAGGTCAGAGGCCAAGTACCTTTAACGGGTCCTGGAATTCTGAGGCTGCTTGCAGCACCCTTTCTGTATTAACGTGATTAATGTTATTTCTTCTGCATCGAGTTGGGTGAGTGGCAGGATAAGAAAGTATCTGTGATCTGAGGAAGGGTTGGCCGAAGGCATTTAGAGATGGGATTGTATAAAAGATGCCAGATGCCCCTAAAGCCACTGGTATTTTGCTGGTCTTCCACACTCCTGAATTCCTCCTTCTACTCTTCATGCTATCTCTACTTGACAGCAGTGAATTTATAAGGTACATGCTCCCTGCCCTGGATTCCTCGGGCCTCTTTAGTCCCACCAGTCTAGCTTCTGGCATGGTACAAAATGTGCACCATGGCGAAGACATTGTGGGCTCGATGCGAAAGCGATTTCCCTCCTCAGTCGGCCAGCTTCGATGTAAGCTGCCTGGGAACACTGAGCCTGGTACTTCTGCTCCTCAGCCCTGCGGAATGCGGAGTATGGGTGTGCCGAGGGTTACTCGGGCCACCTTCAGTCTTCTCCTTAATCTGTATGTGATACACCACCCAGTGGTAGGGATGAGAGTGGAAGTGAAGTGTGGGAAGAGAGTGAAGGCTTGCAGTGTGACATCAATAGGCACTTGTAATACTTTTTACAAGCTCTTAATTATGTTATATTTCTGATGTTAGAATGTGCTTGTAATAAGAAAATAATATACAGATATTATATGGAGGTTACGTTTTTCCACGCATTCTTAAGCATAGATGGGAACTACAAACATTCCCATTTTTAGGGCTACTGCTTTCATATTACTGTGTAAATCCTGTCTGTGTTGACTGGATAATGTTCCCTTTTGCGCCAATATTTATTCATCAAGATGTGAACAAAATGGCTTGCTTGAATTGTCAGAGCATCTGTCTAGTTTGTTCGAAAATGGAAATATGTGATTGAGAAGTATTCTTAAGACATTTGCCACTGGAAATTATTTTTAAAATGCTCGACTTCAGTAAGATGAAAACATTATAAGGTGTTTTCAATGACAGAATAGGTTAACATGAAATGCCAACTTCATTTGAACTTTGTAGTTTTACTTTTTGCCATGTCTTATTATTTTTCACATGCTATGTTTTTTAATTGCCTAACTTGTTTTACTCTTTACCCCTAGGCATTCATTAACACAGCAAAGGAAATCTTTGAGAAAATACAGGAAGGTGTCTTTGATATTAATAATGAGGTAATATTTTATTTGTTTTTCGTCCTCGTTTTGTCACTTTAATTGTTGTGTAATAGCGGTATTGCAATATGGAGTGTAATATCACAAAATGTGGAGTTTTAATCTAGTGGAAATGACTGATTATTCGTTATAAAACTGTCATGCATTCTTACCAAAAATCCCATCAAATTAATCTTTTACTCAATTAGTTTCCTATTTCACTTCCCATTGGATGATACAATCTTTAATATCAAATCAAACGTCCATTCTAATCATAATGTTCTCTTATTCACCTCCTTCCATACCTAGTGTTGTCTCAATAGCATGCCATGAGGTAGTAGCAGAAAAAGAGGAAGGAGAAAGAGAGATGAAGTACCTCTCCCACATAAGATATGAGCCCTTCCTGTGCTCCTTCTTTGTCAAAGGCAAACCACAACTCTTTCTGCAAAAGAAAGTTCATACTGTGATGTCCAGGCCGCATCATTCCAAAACTAGCCTTGCAAGCCAATAGATCTGGTCTTAAAGGAATGTTGCATGCTAATGTGAAGCATTACATGTAAATAGCATATGTATTAGTGTGGAAGTAAATAACTGTAGAATGATATTGGTGTAGGTTAAAAGGTCAGGAGAGTGTTGCGCTGTTAAGCCAGACCTAAAAATCCATCTAGGTTAATGACTGCCCTCCTTCCATCTGTGCTGCTGCCAGAGAAAAATAAACATAAATTATCTAAGACGCTTCTAAAGCATTGCAGTGTCATGTTTGTGTCCCTGAAAATTTAACTCAACCAGCTGGATAAATAAACAAAATTACCAAAGCTGGTTGAGGGCAAGCACTTCTTTTTTGGAAGGGCACTACTGCCCTATCAAAACATGCATCCCTGGCTCCCAAAATGTTGATGGAGCCAAAGCCCCTCTCCAGTGGTGCTCACGTAAGTCTGGTGACTGCTATGCTGTCAAGCCAGACCATAACTAGCAAATTGTACCACGTCCTTTTCAGCACTAGGCGTGGTAAGTCAACTGATGCCGCGACAGATCTTGAATGACTGCATATGTTCCGCTGGCTCTATTATGTGTCACGCTCCTTAGTGATATTTTTATGTTTATCATGAATGAAAGAACAATATTGCCGTTCTGTAGTTGTGGGAGAACTAGGTGGTGGACTGCATTTCTGCCTAATTTGTTTATCTCTACACGTGGAGTTGATAGCGTACAACCTCTGTACACCTTAGAGGCGGTGCCATTGCTCAAGTTAGGAACAGTATCTTCTTGATTGAATGAATGAATGAAAGGATTTATACAGCTCACAGCTACTGCTAGAGTGTCCCAGCGCTTGAGATAGATGACCATCAGAGGAGATCAGTGACATTTTAGTCTTTAAACAAATTAGTTTTTTGTTGCTTATGGAACAGTTTTTTATCCGGTATGTATCTGAGGTAAAATGGGAGATTATTCCAATGTTAGGCAGCCAGCACCGAGCATGCTGAGCCTCCCCACCTCTTCTTTTTGGTGAAGGAAATGGATAGTAGATGTGCCGATTGTGAACGCAGCGGTCTTTTCGGGCAGTAGCTGGTCAGTCTTTCATGCAGAAATGACAGGCCAGTTTTATAGCAGACCAAATGTGCTATAGTAAGGGCTTTAAAAATGACCCTCTTTTTTTTACCGGCAGCCAGTGTAACTGGTTACGGTATTGAGTGATTACAGTGTATTTGGGAAGATTGTACAGCAAGCTGACTGCCATGTTCTGGACTGCTGCAGTCTTTGAGTAAGATATTCTGGGAGACCTATGTATAAAACATTGGTGTAGTCAAGCCTAGATAGAACCAAAGCCTGTACCACCGACTTCTGAGCTTCCTAAAGGAGAAGTTTAAGGAATTTCCTCATCACACCCATGCCCACACCACATCTTCAACAAAGCCAGCACAGCCATCGCACCCCATCTCCGGAAAGTCATCAACACCTCCTTCGAGACAGCAACCTTCCCGGAGAGCTGGAAGCACGCAGAGATCAACGCCTTACTCAAGAAACCCAAGGCGGACCCCAAGGACCTCAAGAACTTCCGGCCCATCTCCCTGCTCCTGTTCCCGGCAAAGGTCATCAAGAAGACCGTCAACAAACAACTGACCCGCTACCTCGAGGAGAACAACATCCTGGACCCTTCCCAGTCCGGGTTCCGCAGCAACCACAGCACTGAGACTGCCCTCATCGCCGCCACCGATGACATCAAGTCCCTGTTGGACAACGGAGAAACGGCGGCCCTCATCCTCCTGGACCTGTCAGCCGCCTTCGACACGGTCTGCCACCACACACTACGAGCACGCCTCCACAACGCCGGGATCCAAGAGAAGGCCCTGGACTGGACCACCTCCTTCCTCTCCGGCAGAACACAGAGCGTCTGCCTTCCCCCCCTTCCGCTCCGAAGCCACCGAGATCATCTGCGGCGTACCCCAGTGCTCTTCCCTCAGCCCAACTCTGTTTAACATCTACATGGCACCGCTCGCCCACGTCGCCCATCGGCACGACAGAAACATCATCTCCTACGCCGATGACACCCAGCTGATCCTCTCCCTCACCAAGGACCCCCACACCACCAAAACCAACCTTCATGAAGGAATGAAGGCCGTCGCTGAATGGATGAGGAACAGCCGACTGAAGCTGAACTCGGACAAGACGGAGGTCCTCATCCTCGGATCCACCCCTTCGGCCTGGGACGACTCCTGGTGGCCGACCGCACTGGGAACCGCCCCAACACCCACCGACCACGCACGCAACCTATGGGTCATCCTCGACTCCACCCTCTCCATGACTAAACAGGTCAACGCCATCTCCTCCTCCTGCTTCAACACCCTCTGCCTGCTCCGCAGGATCTACAAGTGGATCCCCACTGAAACGAGAAGAACGGTCACCCAGGCCCTCGTCAGCAGCAGGTTGGACTACGGAAGCGCCCTCTACGCAGGAGCCTCGGCCAAACTCCTGAGACTGCTCCAACGCATCCAGAACGCCGCAGCCACATCACACCCCACCTGAGAGACCTGCACTGGCACCCGGTCAACAAGAGGATAACCTTCAAACTCCTCACCCACGCACACAAGGCACTCCACAACACCGGACCAACGTACCTCAACAGACGACTCAGCTTCTACACCCCCACCCGCCAGCTCCGCCGACCTCGCCACTGTCCCCCGCTTCCGAAGAGCGACCTCCGGTGGCAGATCGTTCTCCCACCTCGCCGCCAAGACCTGGAACACCCTCCCCATCCACCTACGGCAGACCCAAGACCTGCTGACCTTCAGAAAACTCCTCAAGACCTGGCTTTTCGAGCAGTAGCAGCATTCCCCACCCCAGCGCCTTGAGACCCTCACGGGTGAGTAGTGCGCTTTACAAATGATATGATTGATTGATTGATCATCCTTCATACCCAATAGCGGTTTTGACCACAGCTGAGATCTGAGGTTTGAAGGATAGGTGTGAGTCTACTAGGACTCCTAGGTTTCTGGCTAAGTCAGTGGTGAAGGTGCGCGGGACAGTAGGATGGCCAGGCCCCTGACCAGCCAGGAAGGGGTCAATTCCACACAGTAGGACCTTCGTTTTATCTGGATTGCATTGTAGGGAATTCGATTTGAGCAAGCCCATCACTGCTGCTATGCAAGCAGCAAATTTAATTTGAGCTTTGCAGTCGTTTTTGTTGTAGGTCTGCAGAAGTTGGGTATGATCTGCGTAGGAGACCCCTTGGATGCTGAAGGATTCAATAAGATAGGTAAGTGGGGTCATATAAGTGTTAAAAAGAGTTGGGCTCAAAGTTGAGCCCTGTGGTACTCCATACTTGAAGCCAGACTGTTTGTTCCCTATGCTCTAAGAAGGAACCTAACCATGCTAGCGCCCAGTGTAGGCGAGGCGTTGAAGTAGGATGTCGTGTGAGATCGTGTTAAATGCTGCTGAGAAGTCTAGCAAGATTTATGCTTCATTTTGTCTGGCATCCAATGTTTATTTGATGTAATCCGTAATCTCCATGAGTGTAGTCTCTGTACTATGGAGGGCTCTGTAGCCAGATTGAGATGGATGGAGGAGACCGGAGGCTTCCAGAAATGACACTAACTGGGAGTTAACTGCTTTTTCGAAGATCTTGGAGACCCCCGGAAGCAGGGATATGGGTTAGTGAAAGGTTTTGGATCGGCATTAGTTGTTTTGTTTTTTGTTTTTTTTAAAGGGGGATGACTCTCGCCTTTTTGGGGGGGGGGCACTATCCTTTGACACCGGGAGGTGGCAGAAACCTCATGCTAGATGGGGCCCAGGCAGGACCCCTACATTCTCACAACTTGGGGTTAGAGGGTCCAAAGGAGAACCAGATTTACATCTAGAAAAGGAGTCCTCCAATCCATTGTTCGTCCGGGGGGAAATGAGCTTATCCTGTATTCTTTGTATATTATCCTCAAAGAATGTGCTCAATTGACAATATAGGAATTTACTTGTCTCCAGTAGGGGAGCTGCGTTTTTTGGATCTGTGAAGTTTGACACATGGCATTTGGAGATCAGAGGCCACTGGTCTCTGCTGGAGCAGCGTCAGCACATAAATTAGCTGGAGTTGTGTGCCATCCGGGTAGCTCTCAAAGCCTTTCTGCCTTCCATCAATATGGTATTGCAACAAGCAGGGCGGCATGCGAGTCGTGAACATTCTGTCTGGAGCATTGCTGGCACTTCACAGGATTTCTCTTAAATGTCTATATATGGTGGGATCCCTCCACTTAAAGGCGGCCAAACTCAGCAGGCATCATCTTGCCAACCACTTCTGGAGCTGTGTGTAGGGCATCTACCCACGGTGGGACAATCGCTTGGTAGACCTTTTTTCCATTTACGAAAACACTCAGTGCCTAGTTTTTGCACTCTGTTTCCCTCTTAACATCTCTTCAGAGATTTTGTTACTCTTGTCTTGTCTTTGAGCATATGCCCTCGACTTCGGCTGCCAATTAAGGAGAATTTGCTGTCCCAGGACAGGCAGAGTTTTACACCAATCGTGCAATGTACACCTCCATGCATAGAGATTGACTGGAAGCAACTGAGAGGTTTTGATCTTTTTCAGAAGCGGGGGATATCATTCGGGCTTCTTGTCGCCCATATTCTACAATTTTGCTAAATTTATTGCCTTGAGTAAAAAAAAAAAAAAGCATATCCAAGCCTTAAGGCAAACCTGTCTGGTGTTTTATTATTTATGTTGTCTTTGACCCAACAAGTTTTTGCTACGGTGAAGTTATCATTGGCCCTTTCGGACTTTCTTCCTTTGTTTGATCAGTCCTCATTATTCAGTTCACCGATAGTGATGCACTTTTAAAATGGCTTTCAAATATCCCCCCCAACCCCACCCTCGTTTCTCTTCATTATGACTCCTGGCGACCTTAATTAGGTCTCACGATTGTTGATGTGTGCTCCCTCTGAGCCTCTCCAAAACTGTGCCCTGAGGCTCCTAACCTTAAAAACTTTGTGTTTCTCAATGCCCTCCCTTTTGTGCATCATGTCATTAGTGGCAGACCTGGTTAGCCCATCCTCCTTATGCTAGTGTTTTTATAGACAAACTAGTATCTAGGTCTCGTGCATCCTTTTTTCCTACGGTAGTGTCACCTTTCTACATGAGGCAGTCCATCATGCTCTCTGCATTCGTTTTTTCACTGCATCAATCTAAAGAAGAGAACCGGTAGAACCAGTTGGATCCACATGTGCCCTTAATTTTTAAAGTGATAGGGCTAAGGTATGCCATATTGATGATCAACTGATTGTTGGGTTTGCTAGTGTGAAGAACTGAAAGTTGGTCCAAAGACAGACCTTGTAATGATGGGTTGTCCTATGCAGGAACCTGTGTTATGCCGTGGACAAAAGGAAAGAATCCTCCTGAGGGCCTTAGGGCTTATTCCACCCGGGCGAAAGCTGCCACTACGACCCTAACTCTGGGTGTTCCAGTGTGTGGAATCTGCCAGGCTGCCACGTGGGAATCCGGTCATACCGAGCACTACTGCACAAATTCTTATGTCTGCAGGGGGGAGGGTCGTTTTGCCTTCGCCATTCGGTGAAGTCCACTCCGCAGATCCACTTCCTCAGAAGGGGCATTGCTTTGTTATCGATTTACAAGGTGTGGAATCTGTAGTTGGAAGTGTCCTCCAGAAGAATAAGTGTCTCCTTTGTTGAGCTCTTTCTGGTGGATACTCTAATTGCAGGTTCCTCACTGCCCACCTACCTCGCCATTCTGTGCAGTGGACTTTCAAAAATAGAAATAAGGTCCCAAGTTAGTTTTTTCACACTGCCAATACAAATTCAGTCTTGGCAGTCACACTCTGTACCTGAGGTCTTGGAAAAGAGTAACATAAGTGTCGTTCACACGCACAGTGTTGTTATGTCTGGAAGATATTACAGGAGTTTCTAGATCCAGTCTTGTTCTTAAGGAGATTCACAGGGTAGTGAATCTACGTTAGAGGATCTACCATAAAAGCCCATACTGAAGAGGAGTATCTTTTTCTCTAACTCCACGTTTACGTACCTTGATACCTTGGTGTACGTCAATAACTTGTAGTTAGTAGTGTTGCAGATTGAAATTTAAATGTCGATATTGTTGTTAACCGCTCCCGGGTAAAAATGCCATTTTGCCAAGTCTGGTGAGTAGGAAGCGCTATATATCTGAAAGAGACACGTTAGTGACAGATTCCTTACCTTAGAATATCCCCAGGCGTCAGGCTGGATCCGGAAAGTTTTTGCGTAGCAGTACCCTTGCGCGTCGGTAGGTGGCGTCGTGCGGCTCCGCGTCCGTCGTCGGCGTCGTGATCGCCGGGATGACGTCGCGGGCAGTACTTGGGCGCCGCCCCTGCGCGCTGACGTCAGTTCTTCTTTTTCCGCGCCAGCAAGCGCAGATCGGGAAGAGCAGTGCCCTAGTCATTTTTGACTAACTTTTTTGGTGAATTTTTTCACAGTTTTTCTTCGAATCGACTTCAAGGTGTCGTAGGGATGCCCGGGTTTAAACGTTGCGGCGCCTGTGCTCGGATGATGTCCATCACAGACCCGCATCGGGAGTGTCTCTTCTGCCTCGGCCGAGGCCACGACACGGAGTCTTGTTCCGACTGCCGGGCCCTCAACCCAAAAGCTTTGCGAGAGCGGTCTCAAAAGCTCCTCGAGGCCCGGCATTCGGCTCCGCGCAAGCCCCGGTTGCGTGAGAGGTCCAGGGGTCGATCGCGGAGTCCACACCGGTCGTCGGCATCGAAGTCTTCTTCGTCCGGTAAGTCCAAACACAAAAAGTCCAAAAAGCATCGTCGCTCTAGGACTTCGCCTCGCCGGTCTCGCGACTCGGCTGAGGCCCCTCCCGTCCCCGCCCCCGCGGCCCCGGACATGCCTGTGGAGTCGCCCCCGCAATACCCGTCCTTCCCGGGTTCGGGGGCGGATCCGGCCCAAGTACAGGAATTCCTGTCGGCCATGGCCCGCCTCTTCGGGCCTCGAGGTCCCTCCGGTGCGACTTCGGGCCCTGATGGGGTTGCCCCGGCGTCGCCCGTGCCTCCAGCCTCGATCCCGGCTCCGGCCTCGATCCCGGCTCCACAACCCCCATCGACGCCGGTCGACCTAACGACACCTCCGCCGGCGCCGATGTCTCCGGTGCCGTTCTCGACGCCGCCTGGGGCTCCGGGCGGCGTCGTCCCCCAGTTCCTTCCGGCTCCGGACATGGACCCGGACCGACGTCGCTCGACGCCGGTTCCGGCGCCGATGGGACCTTGGGTCCCAAATGTCCCTCCTCCTCCTCCTTATTTTGAACCAGAGGAGGACCAGGAGGACTGGGAGGGGTCTGATGACCCTCTGACACAACAGTGTCAGTACGATGAGGACTGGACAGAGGGTCTAGGGATGCCAGTGGTCTAGATACTTCCCCTGACACTGGCATGCTGTCTCCTCCCGTGGCTACGGAGGAGGGAGCCAATTTTGCAACGGTGTTGCGTAGGGCGGCTGGGGCCTTACGTCTCCAACTCCCTACTGTGGCGGTCAAGACTAATATCTTGACAGAGGTGCTTCAGCCGGCAGCCTCCTCTTCGGAGACTATGCTGCCGTTTAACGACGCCCTCACTGACGTTCTTTTGGGCGCCTGGTCCAAGCCCAACACAGGGGCTCCTGTGGATAGGAACGTGTCCCGACGCCATCGCCCAGCTCCGGGCGACCCCCTGTTTCTCTCTGTCCACCCCACTCCTGAGAGCTTGGTTGTCCAAGCCTCCGCTTCCCAAACCGCCTTCCCTACCGCCCCTCCGGATAGGGAATCCAAACGCCTGGATCAATTTGGGAAGAAGGGTTTTTCTTCCTCCAGTGCTGGCTTGCGGTCCATCAACACCGCTTGTCTTTTGGGCCGATATACCCACTCCTTGTGGGATTCGGTGGCGAATGTTTTGCCCCACTGTTCTGAGGAGGTCCAGACACTGCTTTCCCGCGCCATTGCGGAAGGAAGGGATGCGGCCAAATACACGATACAATGTGGCCTTGATACCGCCGACTCGCTGGGCAGGTCTATTGCAACGACGGTGGCGCTGCGACGCCACGCCTGGCTGAGAACCACTGGTTTTTCAGGGGATGTCGAGAATACTCTCATGCGTTGGAGCGCTTTAAGGACTCACGGGCTACTGCCAAGTCCCTGGGCCTTTCTGCTACACGCCCTCCGCTGACTTCTGCTTTTCGCCCCTATCGTGGCCACGGTAGGGGCGCCCCTTCACGTCAGCAGCCCAGCCACCGGCCCGCGCAGCAGGCGTCTTCGCGTGGCCGAGGACATGGATTCCGCCGTGGCGGATCGGGCAACCAGCGTGCGGGTCAGGCCACCACCTCCAACTCGTCCGCGGCCTCCAAGCCCTCCTAGTCCCTCCTTTCAGGTGCACAGCACGCCAGTAGGGGGCAGGGTCCGCCATCACCTTCCCCACTGGCGTACCATCACCTCGGACAGGTGGGTCTTGGACATTGTCCGAAGGGGCTACTCCCTCCCCTTCGAGACCACCCCCCAGCCATGCCACCTCAATTCCACCGCATGTCAGGGGATCACTTGGTACTTCTGCAGAAGGAAGTCACGGCCCTCTTGGCCAAGAGGGCCATCGAGCATGTTCCGACCCCAGAAGTAGGGCGTGGTTGCTACTCCCACTACTTCCTGGTGCCCAAAAAGGACAAGGAGGACATGCGTCCTATCTTGGACCTCCGGAACGTCAATCGCTTCCTCCGGAAGGAGAAGTTAAAGATGCTCACCCTAGCTCAGGTCTTGACTGCCCTCGACCCTGGAGACTGGTTGGTAGCGTTGGACTTGCAGGACGCATATTTCCACATCCCCGTCCTGCCGGCCCACCGGCGTTACCTTCGGTTCACGGTAGGCCCCGAGCATTTTCAGTTCACCGTGCTCCCCTTTGGCCTTACCAGTGCCCCTCGGGTGTTCACGAAAGTGATGGCGGTGGTCGCAGCTCATCTGCGCCGGGCAGGGGTTTCAGTCTTCCCCTACCTCCACGACTGGCTGCTGAAGGCGGGCTCGTCCCAGGCAGTCGTCTCCCACCTCCAGACTACGGCCGGATTCCTGCACTCGCTGGGGTTCTCCATCAATGTGCCGAAGTCGCATCTGATTCCTTCTCCACAGCTCCTTTTTATCGGAGCAGTTCTGGACACGACGCAGTTTCGGGCCTATCCTCCCGAACGGCGAGTCCGGGATATTCAGGCTATGATTCCGATCTTTCAGCCTTTATCCTGGGTTTCGGTACGGATGACCCTGAGGCTGCTGGGCCTCATGGCCTCCTGCATCCTGTTGGTCAATCATGCCAGATGGCATATGCGGGCTCTGCAGTGGGACCTGAAGTTCCAGTGGGCGCAGCACCAGGGCAGCCTGTCCGATCACGTCCAGATCTCGGAGGGGACTGCAAAACAGTTGCAGTGGTGGCTCTCGAACCGGCAATGGGTCATGGGCAGATCCCTCTCCTTTCCCCAGCCAGAGCATACAGTTGTGACGGACGCGTCCCTTCTGGGATGGGGTGGTCACATGGGAGAGGCGGAGATCAGAGGCCTCTGGTCTCCGGCGGAGTCCCGGCTCCATATCAACCTTCTGGAGCTCCGGGCGATCCGACTTGCACTCAAGGCATTCCTTCCCTCTGTCAAAGGGAAGGTAGTGCAGGTGTTCACAGACAACACCACCGCCATGTGGTACTGCAACAAACAGGGCGGGGTGGGGTCTTGGACCCTTTGTCAGGAGGCTCTGCGCCTCTGGACATGGCTGGAACATCAGGGCATGTTCCTGATGGTTCAACACCTGGCAGGTTCCCTGAACGCCAGGGCGGACGAACCTCAGCCGCAGGTGCATGATGGATCACGAATGGCGTCTTCACTCGGAAGTGGCGCAAGGACTCTTTCTACAATGGGGAGAGCCTTGGTTAGATCTATTCGCCACCGAAGAGAACGCGCAATGTCATCAGTTCTGCGCGTTGGAATTTCCAAGGCGGCACTCGCTCGGCGACGCTTTTCGTCGCGAGTGGAGTTGCGGTCTGTTGTACGCCTTTCCGCCTATACCACTTCTACCCAGAGTGTTGAAGAAGATTCGGCACGACCGGGCCCAAGTCATTCTTGTGGCTCCGGACTGGGCTCGAAGAGTTTGGTATCCCGAGCTACTCAATATGAGCATAGATCCCCCGATCCGTCTGCCTCTTCGGGAGGATCTTCTGTCGCAGCAGCAGGGGACGGTCCTCCACCCGAACCTGTCCAGTCTACACCTGCTTGCGTGGGAGATTGAGCGGCGGCAGTTGATTCCTTTCGACTTGCCTCCCGAAGTTTGTGATGTGATTCTGGCAGCCAGGCGTCCCTCCACTAAGGTGGTATACGCGTGCAGGTGGAACAAATTTGTGGCATGGTGCACAGCAAAGGCTGTGAATCCCCTTTCTGCCCCTCTTTCTGAGGTCCTTCTGTTCCTTCTCTCTCTGGCCCAACAGGGTTCTGCCCTGGGTACCATCAAGGGTTATCTTTGTGCTATCTCGGCCTTCCTCAGGCTCCCTGATCAGCCCTCCCTTTTCAAGTCCCCTGTTGTTAACAGGTTCTTAAAAGGCATTACACACATCTTCCCTCCTGTTCCGTTTGTGATGCCTCAGTGGGACTTGAACTTGGTTCTTACCTTTTAATGTGCGCTCCCTTTGAGCTCTCTACATAACTGTCCTCTTCGTCTTCTGACTCTGAAGACAGCCTTTCTGGTGGCCATCACCTCCGCTCGGCGGGTGAGTGAGCTCCAGGCTCTATCTTGCAAACCTCCCTTTCTGTCTGTTCATCCAGACAAGGTTGTTCTTCGGACGCGTCCGTCCTTCTTGCCAAAGGTGGTTACTGCTTTCCACATTGGGCAGACCATCACTTTACCCACCTTCTTTCCGCCTCCGCATCCTTCCAGAGAGGAAGAGAGGCTCCACCGTCTGGACCCAAAACGTGCGCTCTCCTTCTATATCGACCGCACAAAACACTTCCGGGTGGATGACCAGCTCTTTGTTGGCTACGTGGGCGCCAAAAAGGTCGGGCGGTGCACAAGAGGACCATCTCCCGCTGGGTTACCTTGTGCATCAAGACCTGCTATTCTTTGGCTAAGAAGGAGCCTCCTGTTGGGCTGCGTGCCCATTCCACCAGGGCAACGGCTGCTACCACGGCCTTGGGCCGCGGTGTTCCGCTGCCGGTTATCTGTCAGGCAGCTACGTGGGCCTCGCTGCACACGTTTACAAAGCATTACTGCCTTGACAGTCAGGTCCGGAGGGACGGCTTCTTTGGCCGTTCTGTCCTCCAGGACTTCCTTGTCTGATCTTTGTTCGCAGACCCACCACCGGGGTTGGTATTGCTGGGGTATCTATTCTAAGGTAAGGAATCTGTCATTAACGTGTCTCTTTCAGATGCACAAATTACTAACTTGTGTAACGATATATCTGTAAGAGACAGTAGTTAGTGACAGATTCCTTACCGCCCCACCCATCCTCCCCGTTCTGCGAACTGATTTCTAGGGTTAAGGACATCCCTTTCAGGGCCCTAGTATTTTTCAGACACCTATGTCAGCTTCTTGCATGGCTCTGCGTTCCTGGCGCGGAAAGTCGTGTACAGAACTGACGTCAGCGCGCAGGGGCGGCGCCTAAGTACTGCCCGCGACGTCATCCCGGCGATCACGACGCCGACGACGGACGCGGAGCCGCACGACGCCGCCTACCGACGCGCAAGGGTACTGCTACGCAAAAACTTTCCGGATCCAGCCTGACGCCTGGGGATATTCTAAGGTAAGGAATCTGTCACTAACTACTGTCTCTTACAGATATATCGTTACACAAGTTAGTAACTTGTGCAACAAACCTTTCGCCCCGAAGAACTCGCATGAAGTGTGTGAGGCAGACATGAGGAACCACTTGTGTTAAAACTTCAGTTTTCTGTGTCGTAACAGTTTTTGTAAAATAGTTTGCGCGGTGCACTGGGGCACAGGGATGCGTGTGAGGAAATCTCACATAAGTGCATTATAAGGGGTTCTTAGGAGGAGAGGTCCAAGTACGTTAGACAGACTGACATTGAGCTTTAGAGGCTGATGTTGAAGAAAGGGGGGGGGGTTATTGACTTGCCCAGTAACGTTTTGACTCCAAGAGGGTACGAAACAAAATGCGCAGCCTGGGCTGACACACCCCAACTTAATGCACGTGAATGTGTAAAGATTTACGAACCTTTTGAGGATTCGAAATAAAAGTGTATTTATTCCCTTGCTAGGTGAATGTGCCCGTACATATACAGTATTATAAAATATTTGTCATAACACTGGAGTGTGCTGAATGAAAGATAATTCCAGCTGGCAGCGAGCCCGATGTTGTATAAATTTGTAAGTAATTGGTGCTTCTATTTAAACAGTGATTTCCTTGTTTCTGTCTAGTTTCATGGAGTAGCTGACTGCTTTACTGTGCCTTCTGGAACCTTTCTGTAATGCGCTCTTAAGAGCCAGCAGACTTGCTACTTACTTGGCTTTCTTCCAAGTCTGGCTACTTGATTCCTTAAGAAGCAGCTAGTAGTATAGAGGGGCAAACCCAATGAGCCAGAGGGCATGTTTTTTATTAAAAAGCAGTCAAAGAATGAAAAGAAACCACATCAGCTGTTGTCAATACCGAGCCATTGCCAGAAACCCTAAGGCTGCTACTGTTGCAGAACAACTGCCAAGCATTATAAATCTGAGATTTACTGTGACGCAGAGCTTCCTTAAGAGCTTAATTTCTGAAGCTGCTGTATTTTTAGGTGAAATCCACTTGAGGGAGTGCGGTTTAAGATATAAGTGAGTTTGATGAATGAATTACACTATGTTGCATGTGGGCTTTTGGCAAGGTGCCATGTCTTTGGGGTTCACAGAAATTATTGATGACACGGAGCACTTGTACGTCGTCTGGCCTGTGCAGCTGATCCAACAAGGAAAATAAATGTCTGCAGAGCCGAAAATTTGTATTGGCCCATGGGGAAACGGAGGATTTCTTTTTCGTTTTTGCTTTTTCGTTAGTAGCTATTTTGACGCCTGTGTAGAACTGGGCTCTGCCTGTGACTTGGCATCGTCTGCTGAATGTGCAGCAGTTCCCAGTTAGCAGAATGTGGGCTCAGCCATTCACGGCGAGCTCGAGGAGGGATGGAGAAGGTCGGCCATGTGAAGTTACATTCACGAAGTGCGACGTGTTGATTGAGATTACACTTTCCACTTTTGGAATTATGAGTTTTATTAAAATTATCTGTATTGTTAAAGTGGCCATCTAAGCCGTAGGCAGATCTTTTGGGCTCCTCAAGGTGTCCAGTTGTGTGATCCGATGTGCTCTGTTGTGATTAGTTCACAGGGCAGCACTAGAATTTAACGTGGATGACTGGGTCTGTCAACCCGTAACAGAGGGGGCGACGAGAAAGTCTTTTAAAAACGAGGTTATCGCGGTTTCAGATGGAAGTAGCTCTGTTAAATCATTGAACAATACAGTGATATGAAACATTAGCCCTTTCTAACTACAGCTTATTTTTGTTATACAGTTCAGCTGTGAGCAGTAATGTGGACTTAAAGTATTCCTAGACACTTTTTGAGGATAAGTGGAATCGTTTTTCCTCAAATCGACGTGCATGTTTTTGCTATACCTCGTTACCAGCCCGTTCATAAAAGAGTAGTTCAAGCAGCTCATTTTCGGTTTGGCCAAAGACAGTTATATATTTGATGCTGAAGACCAAATGAGTGTTAGAAAAGTTAAGGCAGCAGTCCTGCCTGTGCCAGGTATGCAGGCAGCGTGAAGGCAGCAGTCCTGCCTGTGCCAGGTATGCAGGCAGCGTGAAGGCAGCAGTCCTGCCTGTGCCAGGTATATAGACAGCGTGAATGCAGCAGTCCTGCCTTGCCAGGTATGCAGGCAGCGTGAAGGCAGCAGTCCTGCCTGTGCCAGGTATATAGACAGCGTGAATGCAGCAGTCCTGCCTTGCCAGGTATGCAGGCAGCGTGAAGGCAGCAGTCCTGCCTGTGCCAGGTATATAGACAGCGTGAATGCAGCAGTCCTGCCTGTGCCAGGTATACAGACCGCATGAAGGAAGCAGCCCTGCCTGTGCCAGGTATACAGACAGCGTGAAGGCGGCAGTCCTGCCTGTGCCAGGTATACAGACCTTGTGAAAAAAGCAGTCCTGCCTGTGCCAGGTATACAGACCGCGTGAATGCAGCAGTCCTGCCTTGCCAGGTATACAGACAGCGTGAATGCAGCAGTCCTGCCTGTGCCAGGTATAAAGACCACGTGAAGGCAGCAGTCCTTCCTGTGCCAGGTACACAGAAAGCGTGAATGCAGCAGTCCTGCCTGTGCCAGGTATATAGACAGCGTGAATGCAGCAGTCCTGCCTGTGCCAGGTACACAGGCAGCGTGAATGCAGCAGTCCTGCCTGTGCCAGGTATATAGACAGCGTGAATGCAGCAGTCCTGCCTGTGCCAGGTACACAGACAACGTGAAGGCAGCAGTCCTGCCTGTGCCAGGTATACAGACAGCGTGAATGCAGCAGTCCTGCCTGTGCCAGGTATACAGACAGCGTGAAGGCAGCAGTCCTGCCTTGCCAGGTATACAGACAGCGTGAAGGCAGCAGTCCTGCTTTGCCAGGTACACAGGCAGCAGTCCTGCCTGTGCCGGGTATACAGACAGCGTGAAGGCAGCAGTCCTGCCTGTGCCGGGTATACAGACAGCGTAAAGGCAGCAGTCCTGCCTGTGCCAGGTATACAGACAGCGTGAAGGCAGCAGTCCTGCCTGTGCCAGGTACACAGGCAGCGTGAAGGCAGCAGTCCTGCCTGTGCCAGGTATGCAGACAGTGTGAATGCAGCAGTCCTGCCAGTGCCAGGTATGTAGACCGCGTGAAGGCAGGAGTCCTGCCAGTGCCAGGTATACAGACAGCGTGAATGCAGCAGTCGTGCCAGGTATATAGACAGCGTGAAGGCAGCAGTCCTGCCTGTGCCAGGTACACAGGCAGCATGAAGGCAGCAGTCCTGCCTTGCCAGGTATACAGACAGCGTGAAGGCAGCAGTCCTGCCTGTGCCAGGTATATAGACAGCGTGAATGCAGCAGTCCTACCTGTGCCAGGTATACAGACCGCGTGAATGCAGCAGTCCTGCCTGTGCCAGGTATATAGACAGCGTGAATGCAGCAGTCCTGCCTGTGCCAGGTATACAGACCGCGTGAATGCAGCAGTCCTGCCTGTGCCAGGTATTCAGACCGCGTGAAGGAGCAGTCCTGCCTGTGCCAGGTATTCAGACCGCGTGAAGGAGCAGTCCTGCCTGTGCCAGGTATACAGACCGCGTGAAGGAAGCAGTCCTGCCTTTGCCAGGTATATAGACAGCATGAAGGCAGCAGTCCTGCCTGTGCCAGGTACACAGGCAGCGTGAAGACAGCAGTCCTGCCTGTGCCAGGTATACAGACAGCGTGAATGCAGCAGTCCTGCCTGTGCCAGGTATACAGACGGCGTGAAGAAAGCAGTCCTGCCTGTGCCAGGTATATAGACAGCATGAATGCAGCAGTCCTGCCTGTGCCAGGTATACAGACCACGTGAAGGCAGCAGTCCTGCCTGTGCCAGGTATACAGACTGCGTGAAGGCAGCAGTCCTGCCTGTGCCAAGTATACAGACCGCGTGAAGAAAGCAGTCCTGCCTGTGCCAGCTATATAGACAGCGTGAATGCAGCAGTCCTGCCTGTGCCAGGTATACAGAGCACGTGAAGGCAGCAGTCCTGCCTGTGCCAGGTATACAGACCACGTGAAGGCAGCAGTCCTGCCTGTGCCAGGTATACAGACCACGTGAAGGCAGCAGTCCTGCCTGTGCCAGGTATACAGACCGCATGAAGGAAGCAGCCCTGCCTGTGCCAGGTATACAGACAGCGTGAAGGCAGCAGTCCTGCCTGTGCCAGGTATACAGCCCACGTGAAGGCAGCAGTCCTGCCTGTGCCAGGTATACAGACCGTGTGAAGAAACTAGTCCTGCCTGTGCCAGGTATACAGACCGCATGAAGAAAGCAGTCCTGCCTGTGCTAGGTATACAGACCACGTGAAGGCAGCATCCTGCCTGTGCCAGGTATATAGGCGGCGTGAAGGCAGCAGTCCTGCCTGTGCCAGGTATACAGACCGCGTGAAGGAAGCAGTCCTTCCTGTGCCAGGTATAGAGACCGCGTGAATGCAGCAGTCCTGCTTGTGCCAGGTATACAGATCGCTTGAAGAAAGCAGTCCTGCCTGTGCTAGGTATACAGACCGCGTGAAGGAAGCAGTCCTACCTGTGCCAGGTATAAAGACCGCTTAAAGGCAGCAATATTACATGTGCCAGGTAGTGGCGTAACACAAGCCTCTGCAGCCCCTGCAGTGCCCCAAGCTCCAAGGGGCCCCCTCAGCAAAAGTGATAGATGGTGGGACGGGGAGGCCTCCTCCCCCCCCCCCATGTATTTTGCAGGGGGCCCCACCTCAAGTTTCGTTAGGCCACTGGTGCCAGGTATACAGACCGCATGAAGGCAGCAATATTGCCTGTGCCGGGTTTACAGACCACGTGAAGGCAGCAATATTGCCTGTGCCGGGTATACAGACCGCGTGAAGGCAGCAATATTGCCTGTGCCGGGTATACAGATCACGTGAAGGCAGCAGAACTGCCTGTGCCAGGTATACAGAGTGAAGGCAGCAATACTGCCTGTGCCAGGTATACAGAGTGAAGGCAGCAATACTGCCTGTGCCAGGTATACAGAGTGAAGGCAGCAATACTGCCTGTGCCAGGTATACAGAGTGAAGGCAGCAATACTGCCTGTGCCAGGTATACAGAGTGACGGCAGCAATACTGCCTGTGCCAGGTATACAGACAGTGTGAAGGCAGCAATAGTGCCTGTGCCAGGTATAGAGACAGTGTGAAGGCGGCAATAGTGCCTGTGCCATGTATACAGACATCGTGAAGGCAGCAGCCCTTCCTGTGCCAGGCATACAGAGTGAAGGCAGCAGTACTGCCTGTACAAGGTATGCAGACAATATGAAGGCAGTCATACTCTATGTACAGTTGGGGCTGTATGCCATACAGTACCCTTGGGGTGCAACAGGTGTGTGCGCCAGTTTTTTGCGCACCCCAGGGCCACTTTAGTATGACAGGAGGGGCCACAGACTACTCGTGTGCTGCCCCTTCTGTAATACAGATTTCACTTGCATTATCTTGAGGGGGCATTTCCTCATTTGCATAGGGCCATAACATAATTCTAATGAGGCAAAGACTTTGCCTCGGCATCAACGCCATATTATGGATGAGGCAAAGAGGCTGTCACGAGGCTCACCGACACTGAGGGCGCCATGTGAAAGTGGAGAAAGAGGTCCCATGAACCCCTCAGACATTCCCCTGCAGGTAGATGCAGTAACTCATTGCACCATCTTGCAGGGGATCTGTGCCCCACCGCCCCCTTTTAAAGTGCAGATCGGGTACCACCTACGCTCTGAAAGACTGAGCAACTGCTTCATGCAACCACTCTGCCTTTCACTAATGCGCTGCCTTTGCGGCTACCCTGAGGGCCGTACATTTTATGTAATGGGATACACTGTCCCTGTTTGTGCCTTGCGCACCTCATTAAAGGTGCTCTGCGCCCATGGTCAGTGCACCCTAAGTATAATGCGTCCCCAGGTACAGAAGCAGTGTGACAGCAGTAGTGACACCTGACTCGAGACCCACAGGTTTTCCTGCTGCTGTCATGTTGTTACTGTATGTGCTGTCTGCAGTACTACCTGAGGTAGGTATGCAGGGCATGTCCAACATCAGTGTTGTCTGCACCAGGTGTCCGGACCCTGGGTTGATGGCATTACTTCCTGCACGTGATGTAATAAAAACTGTGACCACAGCCGCACCCCATGCACATGGAGTATGTCAATTGTCAGCGGCGGCTCCTCCATTAGGGCGGAGGAGCGCCACCCCACTGCTTTCTCGCAGTGCGAGAAGCAGAAAATAAAATGGTATTTTAAATTCCATTTTATTTTCTGCTTCTCGCGCTGCGTGAAAGCAGAAGGCAGGGGTATGCCTGATTGGGGGCGGGCGGGAGGATATGCCTGGTTGGGGGTGGGCGGGCGGGTCGGGGAGGAGTGGCTTGCACCACTCTGAGTACCCTGACTGTTTGGTCGGCCCTGGGGCCGACCAAAGCAGTCATGCGCGCTCTACATTTTCTCTATGTAGGCTGCATGCAGCCTACATAGAGAAAATGGCCTCCCTACAGGAGCCTGGCTGGGCGCTGTCCGGGACTCCGCACCAATCACAACGCTGCCATTGCAGCGTTGTGATTGGCTACAGGAGGGGAGGGAGCATGCCTGTACCTGTTCAGGACCGGCCCAGGAGCAGAGGCGGCGTGGGACCGGGATCAGGTAAGTTTTAGTTTTCTTTTTTATTTTATCACCCCCCCCCCCCCCCCCCCCCGCGGTAACTCCGGCGCGATAACCCCCCACGCGATAACCCCTGCGCGACCAAACTCCCCCCCCCCCGCGATAATTGCGAGCCGCGACTGTCAACTGTGACAGCAGTTATAACCGCACCAGAAGTACGTGAAGTGTGATACTGCGTTGGAGCAGTAAGGTTGTGAAATGGGGTGAAATTCTTTGCCTTTGAAAAATACCATGTTTCAAATGTAATTGCTTATATTTGCGCAGACATAAGGCCATATATACTTAGAATGGATACAGTAAAAGTAGTTACAAATTGTGTACTGACTTTTACCAAATCCATTCTATTTCTTCTAACTGACCTATGTACTAATTTTAGATTAGTTCCCGATTCGTAGTGGGTCGCAATTCGACTTAATTATAAATAATAACGCGGTGGGTCACAAATTGTAACCCACTATGAATACCAGCCATCACAGGGATGGTGGCCTGCTGCTTTAAATAATCATATTTTTTTTTTACTAATGCAGCCCGTTTTCTTTAAAGAAAAACTGGATGCATTTTAAAAAAAGGTTTAACATTTAATAAGAGTAGGCAGTGGTCCATGGGACCAA
This sequence comes from Calotriton arnoldi, assembly GCA_963921515.1. Taxonomy (NCBI): domain Eukaryota; kingdom Metazoa; phylum Chordata; class Amphibia; order Caudata; family Salamandridae; genus Calotriton; species Calotriton arnoldi. Next base: position 1,512,864 of record CAWUFW010003480.1, on the reverse strand, counting down.
TTCAGTATGTAGTCATGAATACGAATTGAGATTGGGTAAAGTGTTATCAAATCACAATTTGTGTTTGTTGCATACCAAAAAGACTTTTTGCTGTTGCAAACAGCCCAAATCTGTGAATCGTTCCTTTTGCAAACGCAAAAAAGCTTTGTACATCTGGTCTGTAGTTCTTTAGACCCTTCTTCCCCAGTTAAACCACACTCCTAGCCAGTTCAAGGATCTCCACCAACTGAAAAATGCTCCTAGCCTGTGCACGACCCTCATCACCAGTAAATTTACACTCGTAGCAAGTGTAATACTTGTCTTCACCAACTGGTTCACGCTCTCAGCAGGAGGTTTACCGTTCTTCACAACTATTCGGACTCCAAAGTGCACTAGCCCTCTCTACTAACCAAGTCAGTCACTGCAAGTGCACTACCCCTTTTCACCAGCCGTATGACACTCACAGCTAAGGCACTGCCCTTTTCAGTAACAAGCCAGACACTGATAGAAATTGATCTGCCTCGTTTCAAGTACGTCTGACTAAAACGTGCACTCTCAAATCGAACTCGGGAAATGCACAACCCCTCGTCCCCAATAAAAAATGTCTTATGATGTGCAGCACCTTTTTTTTTTTTTTTTAACTAGCAAAATCACACCCATAAGTGCACTACCTACCGCTCCACGCCAATAGAATCATCCCCTGTGCAATCCCCCTTTTTAGGTCTCGCCTGAGCCACCGCATGCGCTGCTCTGGCGAGACATTTAGTGAGTGGGCTTCAAAAAGCCGACCACAGCTTTTTGTGTGGCCTAGAGCGTGCGGTTACGCGCACAGTTACGAGCACAGGCGCCATCTGGCTTTCCTGGCTCGTCATGGCTCATTAAGTGCATCGCTCGCGGGCACCCTTACAGCTCGCGATCACTTTCACTATCGCGGCCGCGTCACTTTTACGGCCGCGCGGCCAATGCTTGTTTCTCTTAATTCATTTGTACAAGTCCAATGATATTGAAAGCAATGTTGAAATGCCACAATGGTATGACAGTCTATGCAATCTGCCCCCTACTGGCAAGATTGCCATCGAGATACACATTCTCTGCTGGCATCCGACTCAGCCTTTTATCTCAATGAGATTGTTAAAATGAGTACAACTGTTACTCAATTCCGTTTGCAGGAGTATTCGTTGTAAATGTTTAAATGGTCAGTATTATAATAGGTAAGGTGATCTTCGCTTACTACTTTGTTTCTACGCATTGCTCCCCCACACCCCCTTCATCTCCTCTCACCTGGCGTTGGCCAAGCGCATGAATGAATTTCATTTTTTTTAAACAAATTCACAGCAAGACTCTACATTGAAAAGGTCACACCCTTATTAGGCTAACTCGTCACTGGGAGCATCTTTTGGACCACATAGGTCAATTGTTAGATTTGCTCTTCCATGTGGTCAGAAAAACGCACCCCGAAATACACTTTGAAATGATAACTTGATTCTTACAAAGTTGCTCACCCCCCCGCCACCCCCTGAAATTTACATTGATTTCTCTCTTTGCCAACAAGGTATACTTGTACTTTTTAATGTAGTTAAGACACCACAAACGCCGGCAGTATACTTAGTTCTCCCAACACCTCGGCCTCTAGTATCTGTACCCAAGCGCCATAACTTAGGGCAGCAGTCTATTTAACGTTGCCCACTCCCTCAGTTTCCTTCCACAGCATCCCATCACGGGGGGGGAATCTCATCCCCTCAGCATTGATAAGTGCGTCACAGTTCACCTCTCGACCCCTAGGCCTCCCGCAACGGCCATATTAGAAGCCGCTTCTTATTATTGTGCCTCACCCCCCACCCCAACAGTCTTTTGCCCATGTGTCACAGCAGTGCCGTCCCATGCCTCACCGTCTTACAATTGTGTAACATCATGATCACACCGCGGGACACTCCTCCATCTAGCGCTTCACATCTAAGTCACCCGAGGGGTGTATTAGATGCTTCCTAGCCTCCCGTGCATTACAGCACAAGTCAGCACCTCGACAGGAGTAGTAAGGCGCTATGTAAATAAATATATGCATCCAGTGCATGCAACCCTATTATCCTATTGCAATTGCGACACAGTTCAGGGCAATACTTCTTCTAGCGCTTCGCATCTCACCAGACACCTCTAACTACGTCAGAGGTAACATCAACAGTATATGTGGTACTTCCCAGCCTTCTGAGTGGCACAGAGCAGGTCATTCCTGCAACTAACGCTTCCTTTGCAATCACCCGTCTTCCCCTCTGGGACATACAAATGGAACAGCCCGAGGGGGCTCCGCTCCCTGCCGGGGAATAGCTTCAGTATTCATGGGGAGATCCTGGGGTGTTTATGAAGCCCCCGAGGGCTGTTTTAGCATACCTGCTGGGTTGGTTCTTCACACCACCCCCAATGCCCCGCCCAGTGAGATTTGGAGCGAGTTTACCCACACATTTCCGTGGACTCTGGTTAGGTTAACCTCCTAATGGCTCTGCACTCCAGCAGGGGCGGGGCGGAGAGGGGTGTACAGGAAACTGAGCTGTCACGTAATTTTTGTTTTCCCTCGCCCCCACTGGACTTCGATTGAAATACCCCCCCCTCCACGCCCACACACACAACTCACCCATGTCAAGTGTGAGTATCTGACTCTGTCCTATTTTTCGTATAATAATAGCAACAATATTATAGCGCTTATCACCTAAAGCGCTTTTATAGGGGACTTTTATGTTCAATAAACCCATTTCAAATTAAAATAATGTATTTCACCTAACCAGGATGGTTCCTAAAGATCTGTATCATCCGAGTGTCTATAAATGGGCGGGACTATTTCAAACCTGAATAGTGCTCATGCCTTCTGTGACTGTGCGTATTCCTTATCACCATTTAAGTAACCTCATTTTATTGATCCCCCAAAATGAAAGATGCCGAAGCTCTTGGCCTTAATTCAAACCTGTGTGAACGATGCTCTGCAACAGGTGGTCAAACTACTGAGCTAACACTCAATATACATTCCTAGGGGTATAGCTTCCGTTCGAGAACAATGGCATACCCTCAACAGGGAATGATATTGCGCGCATGAACGTTCTACACATTACACGCAATCCGTTCAATTTTGAAAATTTTGGTAAAATTGAATGTACATCTAACACCTCTTTACAAACAATGCTGCCAAGCTACCTTTAAGATAAAGTGCCAAGTAAAGTAAAACACTCTTCCCCAGCCAATGCAGGTGTATTGCAGATCATGAACTTTAGGAGACGTAATGCCAGTATTAAGGATCACAAATTTATGGGGTCAGTGGAAGAGATAATTTAAAAAACTTAACAAGCAACCAAAGGACAGAGAAATCCCACCAACTAAAAACCACCGTTAATCAGGATGCCACACCCACTACAACTGATTTTGCTATGCTCTTCCAAATTTCTATAATTTTCGCATAAAAATTACACATGAAATGTCTTAGAAAGTTATACTAGAGTCCCAGAGTGGGTATGGGTGGAGGTGAATGGATATAATCAACTTTTTTCTTACCGGATGACTGTGTTACCATGAAAAAGATAGTTGGATACTAGCATGTGGTTGTAAACATGTTTTAATTGACCGGGCAAACACTATGCTGTTCAATGTATATTATAAAGAGGGATAGACAACGGGGTATGCACAACCTATCCCTTATATTTGAGGTTGGTCTCACAAGTGTCATCGCTTCACAACTGTTGTGCAGAATTTGGGTAGAAAGAGCTTCAAAATGATAAATCGGAATGCTTGAGAAGGGACGTTTAACAGTTAACGTTGATTTCACACCAGAATTTCATTCTTCAGTTTTTAAAAAATCTTCTTTTGGGGCTTTTTAATGGTCTGATACACAAGAGCCAGGAAAAAACTTGATTTATATTAGAGAGTTTTTCAGTTCTATGTCAGGATAACTGTATATTAAAAGAGTAGTGCATCTTCCGTTTCATGTGCTCCTTGGATGTCTTGTGGATATGTATGGCAAATGCATTGTGTTAGACGAATAGGACACTTTACCCCGCACACTTTTACTCTGTGTGCCGTTACCCTACAGTTTTTACTCAGCAAAATCTTCTACAGTGTAAGGCTTTACACCACAAACTATTACAACACATTGCCCTTTACAATGCAATTTACTATTCTAACTCCACCGTGGCGTTACTTTGGGGAATGCGTTGTAATAGTTTGCGGTGTAAAGCCCTGCGTTGTCAAAGATTTTGCGGAGTAAAAACTGCAGGGTAATGGCACTGCTGAGTAATGCATGCGGGGTAAAGGATGTTCCCTGTGTTAGACATGTAATTGCAAAAGTTCAGCTTGCGGTGAGAATCCGTATCGCTAAGAGACTGCTTGTCTTCAATAGGTCGCTCTACAAATTACCTTAACTATACATCAACAAGCATTGGCATAGCCAATAGGTCTCGCCTTTGGGACCTTATAAGTGTTTAGTTATCCAGCACAATAACCTTGGTGCAACAACATCAACTGTTGCATGGCTAAACACTTATAAGGTCCCAAAGGCGAGACCTATTGGCTATGCCAATGCTTGTTATTTATATCACACTTGCAGCCAGTGGCCTGACTCTTCAGTTATTAGATGATACTCGTTACAAGTGTCCGACACCGTTTCACCAATCGTATTACGCTTTTAGCAAGTGTAGCACTCGCAGCAAGTGGAATACCCATCTTCACCAATTAAAGCGTACTCAAAGCAAATTAACTACAATTAATAAACTTAATATCATTCATTGAAATACCACTCCTCTTCCACCATGATTCAGTCTTACAGAACTGTGTACACAAATGCATCTTCTGCAACAAGTACGAGCTATTGGCTTTGTGTTTTGGTGCCTTGTGTGAACCCCAGGATATTGGAGTCTGTGTGTACGTCATGCTGCTCTTGAAGGAGCAGAAACATGGGTTCATGCACCTTCTGTTAAGATTGCCGCAATATTTTCATTTATGTACAATGAAATTAATTGGAAATCATTTAGTTTCTAATTATCCTGAAAACCTCTAATAGACCCAGCCCTAGTGGCATAACATAAGCTCCTGCAGTGCAGGGGAGAGGGGGGGAGCTCCAGGCAGCAAAAGTGGTAGGTGATGGGCCGGGGAGGGTGGGCCCCATCCATGCACTTTGCAGGGGGTTCCCCTCAAGTTTCGTTACGCCACTGTCCAGCCCACGATGGACGCCATTGAAATCGGATTATCTGTCTACTTGTCTGATGTATATGGCCTTTTCATGGGCTTCTGTAACGCACTGCGTTTTTCTTTCAGGCAAATGGCATTAAGATTGGACCGCAACATGCTACGACCAATGCGGCTCTCGGTGGACACGGAGGAGGGCAGCCTGGCGGAGGCTGCTGTTGAACCTGGTTGTACTTTCTAGCTGTCTAACTGGGGCCTGCTACTTTGTTCCTTCGCCCTCCCACTTATACCAAGCGAAATTGAGACTGAGACGTGAAACCATTGCAAAATGGCTTCGGGTTACTGAAGAAGACTTTATCCTTCAAATTCTTGTATAACTTTGAATAAATGGTTAATGTTCACATAAAGACATTTTTGGAGATTTGTATTCATATCTATTTGCATTTGATTTCCAAGTCAGTTGGTTGTGATTATTTTTGTTAAATGTTTTGTCTTGTGCCCTTGACTACAAACTGAATTGTATTAAACACTACAAAGTCATCGGAGTATTTTTATCAGTTTGTGTAGGTAGGTTTCCCAGCTTCTGTTGTTACCTAATGCTTAATATTGTCGAACTGTCCTAAAAATGCCAGGCTATTAACAAGAAAACAGAAGGACTCTTTTAATTCTGTATTTATCACTTTCTGTATATATCGTTTAGCATGCTTGGAGGGCAACTGCCAAGCTCGAATAATTAAATAAATCCCACAATTTCTGTAATGTTTAGATCTAAAAAAAAAATGAACCTGTTACGAATTGCTTGGATGCTGAATTTTAAAGCTTTTGGCATGTTCATATTCTCTCCCTAATTTCCCTTCCACTCCAAGAAATGCTTAATGTACATTACTAGAGGCTACGTATGTGTTATGTATTTAATGCCAAATGTTGCTCCTTACCCATGGTTTCCACAGCACCTGTTCACGTATGGAATAGCAGCTTGCCTTAACAAATACTGTACCTAGTCGCAGTAAAATACAAGGGGTTACTATCCATTTACAATGGCACACTATGGAAGAATCTTGTCACCAGATAAAGTAGCATTGTTGTATTGCCCACTTAATTTGTACCTACTGTATGTTTCACGCAGGACAGTTTTTCAACCTAGATGTACAGTGACAGTGTAAGTAAGGGTTTTCTTTTAGTGGCATACTTGTAATTTTCCATTATATGGTAAGCCCTTTTGGTGTAAACGTGGCATTGATAATAGATCAGACAGAGCGAACGTCCCAATGGAGGCAAAAACTTGAACTGCTTTATTACAGCCACTTGTGTATTCTTAATTTTATTTCGGTTTTTTCCCTTTTTTTGCTTTACAATGAAATGGTGACAGCAGTGGAAATAAAATCCAGTGTTTAACGTTCCTTTTATCTGTTCCTTATAATAATGTGCAATCACTCAAAGCCTATATTACGATATAAACCTATGGACAATAAAATAATACTGTATATGCTCATTATTTGTTGTCCTCTAAAAGTTTCGAGGAGACGTGCTGAAGGAAGCATGGATCCTGCAGGCGCATGACGTGAGTGATGAATTGGGAAAATTGAGCGTGCAGATTATGAAGCGCATGTAGGACCTTTGTTATTGTTACAAGCACTTACATAGTGAACAGTTACTACTACTAAAGCTTGTTCTGGGTAGTACATGTTGCACAACCACAAAGCGGACACTTCTGTTGAACTTTTGTTGTTCTGCACCAACCGCTAGAAGCTGAATGACTTCAGATGGTTTCTGCCCACCTCTTATCATCTAAGTTTGTTACCATACATGTAAATTAGGTAGCATCGAAAAGACCAATAAAATGCAATAAATAAGTAAGATTACATACAAGGTTGAAAATAAAGTTCAGTTGATCTCTACATTCCCCTTTCTCCAAAACGGAATGTGTTTTTGTTTTTTTGGCACACAGCCTTTGTAGGATTAATCAGAGCTCGAAGTGTGTCAAGGACTGAGTGGCCATGTCAGTGGCGGCTCCTTTGTTATCATTTTATTTTTAGTACCAGCCAGGTTGGCGGGGCGGTGCTTCCGTGACGTCCGGGAGGAGTAGTGGTTGCTGCATTCTAAAGTAGGCATGACTGCTTGGCCGGCACTCTAGGGACGGCCTAACAGTCATGTGCACTTTGCATGTTCCCCACCAGGCTGCATTTCATAGCCCAGTGGGGAACATGCCCAGCCTCCCATTCCCAGTCTGACAGTCTGAGCGCTTAGCTACAGCGCTCAGACCAATCACAACGCTGCATTGCAGCGTTGTGATTGGCTTTGGGGAGGGAGCCTATGTGCTTCCTGGTCTGGTCACAGAGGGACAGCAGTGGCAAGGAGGTAAGTGTGTTTTTTTGTTTTGTCGGCCGCTACTGGGGCTTGTCCTTCTTTTACGGCCTTTGGCATCCTCTCACACACTGAACTCAGACATCCTCAATTCCCTCAAGACTTCCATCTATAAAGGCAACATTTTATCACCATCCATCATGAAATCACTCACAAGAGGCACTTGTCCCCCTACTCAAAATCATCAACCCCTTCCTCAACCAAGAGGACTGTTACCCCCTGCTGAAAAAGCTCAACTTGAACCATTTTCTCCAACTACCTTTCACTCACCCATATTTGATCAGAAATGAATTGAAAAAGCTGCTATTCAACAGCAAATTCAGATGAACAAGAACAACCTCTTACAGGACTACCAATCCAATTTCATTAAAAGTCTTTATTCCTCCATTACGCTGCGACGCGTTTCGGCATTCACTGCCTTGATCACACAGTGATCACTTCCTGTTTTGCGTGCATAAATTAAAATTCAGCAGAGTGCCCCGATCACATGACCGGCAAGTTTTCATGAAGCAGGAAAACAGACTGTCATATAGGTACATTTTGCCAAGTTTCTGTCACTTAGTTTAAACATTTTTTTACACATTCCCTTAATGTAATTTTTAGACAGTATCTCCAATTCATTCCATTCAAGGCTACATATTTTAAGATACTTAAATACAATTATCCATCTGAGTATACATATTAACATTGTAAAACACCATTGGAATTCAATAAAGTGCAAGTGCAAAACAATAATTAATATTCACTTTCTAAAACTATCACTAAACTTACATTCTTTAGCATGAATTAAATTAATAAATACATATATAAATAAATACATGCATATATATTCATATATATATATATATATATATATATATACACACACACACACACACACACACACACACACACACACACACACACACACACACACACACACACACACACACACACACACACACATAATGGGCCAGTGCCCCATATTAATCTTCACAAATGGGTCATTTTCTATAATCTTTTGAGCACCATAATAGGTGTAACAATTCTTACACGCCCATTGCATTTTCATTTCAACATCATGAATCGTCATGCAACACAATATTCAATAAAATAATAAAGAACAAAAATTATCTAAAAAAACCCCAATGTGTGACTGCTCCATACTCTGATGATCCCCAAAAAATGTCATAGTTATGAATATGACATATCCACTTATCAAATGTTTGACCCCAAAAAAGGGGGGTGGGGGTATTGGTCTTATCTCCATATATACTGAATACGCAAAAATCTAGTGAAGATATTTTGTAGGATTTTCTTTAGATTTCCTTTAGGGTTGAACTTTGCCTTAATCTGGGACGAGAAATTATTGTAGTTGTGTAAATTCTAATCCACTAGTGCAAACCTATCCACATTAGCCAAATTGGTGCAAAATACCGCATTAAAGTGCTAGTGCAAAAAGATTTTTGTTTATGTTAATATTTTTATCAATATTAGCAGTTCAATTGCAAATGCAATTTCCTGTTATGTTGTCATATTAACAAAGTGCAAAATAGCTTTCTAATTTAAAGTGCAAATGCATTACAGTACTTATTTATTTTAAAAACAATTGCTTATTTTTGGCTGATACGTGAAATAGACACAACACTCATCCAAACTGATCTACCTGATTTACCCAAAATCTAATCTAAACAGATAGTAATTCCAACTATACCACATCAATTAATATTTCACATTCAATCAGTTTCTTATGTCATTACATAATGATTCTCAAGCATAAATTATCCTTAAGGAATTGATTTTTCTGCATCTGAAACAACATCTGACTCTGCGTTACAAAATTAAAATTTGGAGAGACAACCTACTGGATTAACATAAATGGACATGCAGATCTTCTTCAATGTTTAATCCATTCGGCATCTTTGTATTGAATAACATGATGTATTTGGACTCTAATTGGCGAAGTTTACCCTCTCTATCCCCTCCTTTTCAGTTTGGGTACTTGATCAATAGCGAAATAGGATATATAATAGGAGAAAAGTAGAGTGATGTATAACTTGCTCACCTACCCTAGGTCTAGTGTTGTAGTGACATAAATACGGTCTGTACTTTCTATTTTATTAGAAAATATTAGTCCTAAGGAGTACATAGACTCCATCTGGACATTCTGTAGGAATAAGCCAACGAAAAGACAAAGTGAAAGCAAAATGTATTTTGTTATTGATCAATAGTTCAACTGAATAAGAAACATCTGAGTCAAGAATCTGAAAATGTATTTGGATTTCTTTAAGAAAAAAAAAAAAAAGGGTAATGTCAAAATTCTGACATCGATCAGTGACCCAAATACATCGAAAGGCCAACTGGCATAATATAGGTGCCAATCACAAGAGGAGGGACTGGGGGCTTAACAGGTCCAGCATACGGGCCCCTTGTAGCAATGGCAGAAACAAGAGTATGCAGTTCCTAGAGGGAGAAAGAGGAGAGGTAAGGGAGGACAAGGTGTCAGGTGTCCACAAGGGGATGAGATGGAAGTGGAGTAGCTCCTTTTAGGAGCAAGGGCTCTCGCACACCGTGGGAGGTGTCATGCTTCATCATTGGGCAGCTCCTAGTTGGGCCGGCGCTGCAATGCCCAACGGGCCCCGCGAGGGGGCTCTTTGCCGGAGGTCTTTTCTTTTTGCCGATGTGAAGTCTAAGAGGTAGTGGGGCATATGTGTAAAGAGTAGAAATGGCAAAGAGTGAGTTAAAAATAGCTATAGGGATCACACAGGATATCTTTATTGGCTGGGTTCCTATGCTATAATAAAAACAAAAGTCTGTTGAGTCATATGGAGCACGAATTCATCTAAATCGCTTGCATGACCCCCAAAGCTTTACATTTCAACACCCCAAGTTACCTTGCACAAAAACTGGAACCATTGGGCGGCTGTAGGACATCGTGTAGCAACAGCTCCATGCTACTGAAACCACAGCTTTTCCGCAAGAAAAAAACGTGCTACAGCGCTTTCTCTGGCATCGCACAGAAAAATCTGGAATTCTCTGCCGAAGGAAATCCGTCTGATTCACTATACCGCCTCCTTCAAATCGGAAGTGAAATCATTCCTAATGTCTAAATGGTTAGACTAAAAGCAGTCTCCACATGAGCTGTCGACTGAACTTACTTGTTGAACTCTCTTTTTGCTGTTCACGTCCTTCCCCATCTGATTGCCGAAAGAGTTCGCGCTCCTAGATTTGATACTCTTCTATGTTTATATTTTATGTTCTTAAATGCACTTTATTACTGTTTTTTACCGATGTATCCTCTCCACCCCCCCACCCCCCTGTAAAGCGCTCTGATACCCTCACGGTTCTTGTTCGCGCTATATAAAACTTTATAAATAAATACTACCTCCGTTATAAATGATGACTAACTATACATGACTGAACAAAGCTATCAAACAAGACATGGAACTGTCCATGGGTGTCACATTTAGGGCCTTATTACGATGTGGTCGGAAACGGCTTCGACCATCGGTCGGAGCCTTTCCAACTGCATCGTAAAATGCCGGTCGGATTCCTTTCCGACCGCCTCAGTACAATGGAGGTGGTCGTTAAGGAATCCGTACGGTCATTCCGACTGGCTTCCAACGGGCTCAGAGAGCCCGTCTGCCAGTCTGAATGCGTCAAGTAATCCCAAGGGCGGCTCTTTCCACCCCTGGGATTACGATGTCTGGTTTCGGCAGCCTTTCCGTGTCGGCCGTTCTGACACAGAAAGGCTGTCGGAACTCGTCTTTGGGGGCCCCCAGCAGGGCCCCCTCGGGTGCACGACTTCCGGTTGGCGGCAGATTGGGCGCCTATGGTGCCCCCCTGTTGATCCCTTCACCCCGTGGCAGGCACCTTGAGGTGCCTGCCACAGGGTGCAGGGATGAACTGAACCTCCTATTTTACAATGGAAGCATGCATTCCGGCCAGAATACATGCTCCCATTGTAAAGTATAGGAATGCAACGGAACAGAGTTCGGTCGCATCCTAATTAGTCGGTCGGGACCGCCGACCAGGACTGAGACAATGCCGGGCGGAGGAAACTGCCCAACATCGTAATAGGACCCTTAATCTTTAAAACATGTCATGTCTAATTTGTATAAGAAAGAAAGTAAACAAAGTAGTCTGAGACTCCATGTCAATGCATTGTAATGTGCACTTCTGGAGTCTGATCAGTCCCCACTTGCCTGATTCCAGTATACAAGGGAATTGTCTAAAGAAGGGTTCCCAGTAGAATGTATTAAGACCCCCCACCCACCAATAAGAAAATAAATTATTCTTATTAACACCTGTCTACACATTGAATAGGGATCATATCCAATTCCAAATTCAACTACTTAAAGGTTGACTCTCCTAGCTATCCATGCAGGTATATACTTCCTAAAATTCACAAATTTTATTTATAAAGTTTTATATAGCGTGAACCAGACCCGTGAGGGTATCAGAGCACTTTACGAGGGGGTGGAGAGGATACATCGGTAAAAGACAGTAATAATGTGCATTTAAGAAAATAAAATATAAACATAGATCAAATCTAGGAGCGTGAACTCTTTCAGCGACCAGACGGGGAATGTGCCCCTTTTCGCCTTGGGCTGCCAATCAATTCCAGCATAGGCTTCACTACCAAGCATTATCTTTCTGAATTTGAGGGCAAGTTTCTCAAACCACTTGTACTTAATTTGACATCTTGCAACAGAGACAGAACTGCTATCTTCTGTAAATTTTAGGATTTAATATGGGACGAGTACACCCTGATATTTATTGCCCTAGATGTGGCTAGTTTACATACATGCATAAAAGAGGAATTCAGAATAACAGCTTCATGTTTTTACTTATCCAGAAAAGCCAACTACTACGAGCACACTAGTATGCTGCTAAAAATGATTGACATTTTCTTGACACATAGGTACTTAATGTATGAACAGCAATGATAACTTGGGTACTTCATGTTTGAACAGCAATGATAACTATAGCTTCAGTACACCACAATGGGATCCAGGTATGACCACTCTTGTGCCAACCTCTTTATGAGTTGGTATGAGAGGGCATGGCTGGTCAAGGCTAGCTGTTGAATGGTTACTATATGCTCACTCTTAGAGAAGATATATTGATGATGTCAATCTACTTTGGGCTGGATTGCAGGAACAAACTATAGCATATCACAGATACCGAAGCATATCACAGATACCGAAGCAATAACCCCTTTAATGTCAGACTCACTCTGTCAATGCACAACAGAATGCCCCTTCTAGTTGTGGAATTGTTTCAGGCAACACAATACAGTCCATTATTTTCCATGAAGAAACTGCCAGCAACAGTGCACTTCAAGATAGCAGTGTTAATCTGGTTTGCATTAAGGATGCTATCCCTTTTGGAGACATTTTATGGATGTACAGGTCTGTAATGAGGTTAAGTTGGACCTGAGATCTTTTGCAAGGTAGAGAAAAAGATAAACCTGTAGATCTGACACTGCGTGCACACAGGTCACGCCAAACCAATAAGAGGATGGCTTTCATTACCACATATTCGCACTCATCAGGAGAAATATAAGATACTCAGTAAACATTGGGGTCTGCTACAAGCTGCACCTAGATGAAGCAAAGTCATAACTGATAGGCCTATGATTAACTATCAAACAGGCTATATCAGAGAACTGGTGAGTGCCTATTACTTACAACCCCAGAATCTCACAATGGATAACTGGCTCCGAGAACATCTGATGGGTTTCTTCACATGTGGCAATTGCTCAGTTTGCCCCATGAGACTGAACAGAAAGGCATGATTCAGTTATAACTCTTTAGTTTAAAATCAACTATTTTATGAATTGTTGTAGCAACTATTAGATTGTTTGTAAATATGACAGGGTGTACATAGGCAGTGCAAGCAGTCAACTTAGACCAGGAGTCTCCAACTGGTCGATCACAGGCTACCAGTAGCTCGTAGCCTATCTTGATGTAGCTCAGGACCTCTCAATTGAGTTTGGCAGGGCTGCATTTTTTAACTCCTATCCTGCGAGGTAGAGGAAGGTGACTGAAAGAGCACACAGCCTAGCCTCTTCCTAAATAAACAATATTGTGCTGCATCCTGGGGAGAAGCCTGATCATAAATAAATGTCATATCATAGCACAGGGTTTGTAAACATTCACAAGGATAAATATTGCCACTATGAACTTCTATTTCATTAAACTCAGTATAAAATATTTGGATGATTATTATGCTGTATTAAAGATGCATTTTTCAAAGTTGGATTACACTGATTATTTTTTCTTTTTTGTTCTTTTGTGCATTAATTCTTTCTTCCTTTGAGCCTTGCTATCTTTTTCTCTTCCTCTCCATTTTTGCTGGTTCCATCAGTTTCTTCCTCCTTTCTTCCTCTCCTTTTGCTCTCTTCTTTTTGCTCTCTTCTTTTTGCTCTCTCCTTTATCTTGCTCCTTCTTGTTTATTTTTTCCCTCCTCTTTCATTCTTTCCTTTCTTCTCTCGCCTTTTTCCTTACTTTACTTTCTCACTCTTTTTTATTGCCCCTCATTTCCATATTTTATTTCTTTCACTTCTTCATACTTCCTGTCCTTTGTTTCTTTCTTGCTTTCTCACTTTAGTCTTCTTTCCTATGTTCATTCCTTGCTTTATTTCTGATTCTCTCCTTCCTTTTCATTGTCTCCATTTCAAATGCTTTCCTTTGCTTTTTCAGTCATTCTTTCTCTTGTTTTTCCCTGTTTCATTCCTCCTTTCCATCTTTTTCTCTTTCCTTCCTTAGTTCCTTTTCTTTTGCTCTTCCCTCCATTCTTCATTTCGTTTTGTTCTTTCTCTCCTTGATTCCGTTGCCCCTTCTTTTTCTCCTTCCTTCTTTTCTTTCTATCGTGCCTTCATTCGTCTGCATCTTTTCTTCCTTTCCATGTTTCCTTACTCTACTTCCTTCCCTATTTGCATCTCCCCTTTCTGCCTTCCTCCCTCTTTTTTTTTTTTTCTTCTAGGCTTCCTTTTTTCTTCCTTCTCCCGCCTCTCCTTAGTTCCTTCAATCGTTTTTTCTTTTTTCCTTTCTCACATTCTGTTTCTTTTTTCCTTCTTTCTCGCATTTTTTCCTTTTCTCACTTCTTTTTATTTTCTTCTTCCTCTGTTCCTTTCTTTCTTTCCATCCTTTTTCAAGAGCGCTTACCTACCTAAAGCAATATCTTTATTTATTATTTTGTGTTTCATCTGTGCCTCAAATATACACCCCATGGGCTTGGGGAATGGCTGCAGACATATGTTTACTGTGAAGTATGCATATATGTATTGATAATGGTAATAGCTATGGGTGAAACGTGTATGGTAAAAAAAGTTGATTTAAATTGTGTGTGTGCACTCCTCAGAGTCCTGTGGCATTTATCATTTGAGCAACAAATTGCAGGGCCAGCCTTTGCCAATAATTCTTGTGCCATTCCATTTGCCAATAAATGTTTTTCTCAGTCTTGAATCATTTAAAGAAGGGCCAGTTTGAGACAAACAGAAGCTACATGGATTTGCTGCCGACAAGTTCAGACAGGACTTGATAAGGATCAGTTACACTACATTCTATGAGGTTTGCAAATAATTCTAGTTTGACTTATCAGTAGGTTGGAGACAGTGCAATATGAAGGATGTATAGGAGCCCTTTATTATCATCACCCTTGTGTGGTTC
The DNA here is from genome assembly GCA_963921515.1 of Calotriton arnoldi. Taxonomy (NCBI): domain Eukaryota; kingdom Metazoa; phylum Chordata; class Amphibia; order Caudata; family Salamandridae; genus Calotriton; species Calotriton arnoldi. Next base: position 1,497,706 of record CAWUFW010003480.1, on the reverse strand, counting down.
CACTAATTCTTCAAAGATGAAAGCCTGTTCATTCTCAGAGACCTATCTTCAAACAATCTCCCTGATATTGTAATATATTCCAGTTTTTTGTTCTCATTGTATTGTTGAGCTCTCATAGTCACTTACAATAGAAGGGATACAAGACAGACTTTTTTTAAACTATTTTTTTTATTCGTTTTTTTAATTTCCTGAATTTAGAATAGCTCTCTGTGACTTTTTCCTAGATGTGCATTATTTTTGCTGCATACACCAAGTATTATCTTCACCATATTAAGATGTGGCTACTAGCTTCCTGTTGTATTAACTGTTTTACGATAGATAATAGACGTCTCCAATCAATCTATGAAATGTAACAAAAGACAGATTTCATTTTTTGTAGATATTTTTATTATGGAGTTTTAAATTTACATTGTCTATAATAGATTGAGTTAGATCATACATTTCAGCAGCATTATGAGTCAATTCATAGTTGTGGTAGGTGACACAATTGAAAACCATAATACATACATTGGGTGGATGATACCTTTCAATATTCATCTGTTATCTTTTCCCACCTTCAGGTACTTCATGTACTAGATGGTAGGTCAACATGCGTTACGTTTTCTGCTTCATCTCCTATTCCATAAAAGTTTCTCCACCATTTCCATGTTTTTCCAAATTTCTGTGGGAAACCCCTACTCTTGTATACACTCTCTCTGCCTCTACACAACAATACATTCCACTTTTCCCTTCCACATCGTAAGTACGGTCAGGGATCTCCATTTTACAGCAATATTTCTCTTAGCTATAAGTAATCCCACTGTGCAGACTGAAATTTACATCTCAGTAAGCCTACATTATTAGGGATAACCAGTATAACAAATTGCTTAGTGGATGGCATTACTGTATCTAGTATCTACCCCAATTAAGTAGTAATCTCTCTCCAATATGTCTGCTTTTATAACTGCTCCAACCTATGTGTTTGAAAGTCCTCCTTCTTAGACCCTTTCCCCATCTGGTTTATTGTTGATGATTGTTTTATAGATAACGGACTGTGTTTCTGTCAAATTCTTCCATCAACACCCTCCTCTTCAGTGAAGCATATTACGGTAAATCTGACCATTCAACCTCTTCTGCTGCCACAGCATGTCTAAGGTGTGCATAATTATTGGCCTGGATTGATGACAAATCACATTCTTCTCCTAAATGAGCAAAATATTCAATTTGACACAGTTTCAGAAGATGATCTATTTGAATATACAAATCAGAACCCAGGGGCTGAATCCATCAAGTTTTAGTATATCCTTTAACAAAGTTTGCTTCCATTAGGATGCCTTCTTTGTGATACTGCCCCTCTACGCCACATCATGTGATGTCTTTTCTCACACTTGGAGGAAGAACCTTGTTGTGGTTAGTAGTGATTCTTTTCCTCTACTTATGTAGATATAGTGTATCATTGTGGACAACCCCATAATGTGTTTTTTCCAATCTAACCGAGGGTTTCTCAGTTTGCTGAAAGTACCAGTCATTTATAGGTTGGATTTGGGGGCCCCATTAATATGCACTGACATCAGGCAGTGCTCTCCCCCCACTATACGATGTTCTATATAACACTTTCAATGCAATGCATGGCATCTCCATTCCAAAGTAAGGTACGTAGCTCGGTCGATTTTAAAGGAAAAATAATTCTGGTATTCGGAATGGTGGGGGTTGTAGTATGTACAATAGTTTGGGAAGTTTAATCATTTTAAAAATTGTGGTCCTACCCATAAGTATCAGTGGAAGTGATCACCACTGACCAACTTCCGACTGGAATTCAGCAACCACCCCCTCGAGGTTATTAATCATAAACCCATCTGCCTGGGGTGTGATCAAAATCCCCAAATATGTGAACACCTCTTCAGAGATTCTGATACTATTGAGCAGAATCCTCTCCAAGGTCCACCCTTTCGTTTTATAAAGCACTCATTTTACCCAATTAATTTTGTATCCTGTAAATGCACCAAATTCTTTAAAAGTAGAGAAAATAACCAGGACAATTTCATTGGGTTGCGCCACATACAGGAGTATATCATCTTCATAAGATATATCTTCTCACCTCCTAAATCACCCATATCAAAACCTTTAATATCCTGACTCTCCCTAATCCGGCATACCAGAGGGTCTATGCAGAAGGTGATGAGGATTGGCAAGAGGAAACAGCTGTGCCTTGTGTCTTTTTCTAATATAAGCGCACAAGACATCTCATTATTTACTTTTACTCTCGCTGTTGGCTCATTGTAAACTAGAGTCAGCCACCTAAAAGAATTTGGTCCAAACCAAATTTCCCTAATACCATAAATAAGGCCAGTGTACGGAGTCTAGGGCCTTTTCGGCATCTAAAGATGTTATTGCCAAGTGTATCATGTAGTTTTTAATCTTGTTAAGCCGATTGTTTAGCCTCCTGAGATTCAATCGAGGGGAGTGGCTGGGTATAAACCTTGATTTATCCCAGTGGGTTAGGAAAAGGATTACTCTCAACAATCTTCTGGCTAGTATTATTGCAAGAATTTTAGTCTGGCTATTCAACAAATGTATTAGCCTATATGAGGCACATTTATTCTTGACTTTCCACTCTGAATTAGGGCAATTGTGTCCTATCTCACGTCTGGTGGGAGCGTCAGTGTATCTATCTCAGCTAGAAAACTTTCATTCCCATTGTCGGTCTTGAATTACCTGGCCCCATATATGTTGCTGTAGTACCTAATAAGTACTGCAGTTATCTCTTGATCAGATGTACTTTTCTCACACTTCTCATCTACCAGTTTCGCTAACATATTTGGTGTCCTCTTCCTATTTACACAACCAGGCCAAAAGACGTCCTGTTTTATCACACGTTTCACACAGCTTTTGCTGTGTTGCTTTGCTGTATGGATGTGCTGCATTTTGCACCTCTGCGGAAAAGTGTAAATTTTACGTTAGCATAAGCTACAGCCATTTTGACTGTCGCATCCATTTAGTTTCTGCTGTGTTCATTTTACTCTCTGCTGTTTGTCTTTTCACCCGGCCTGTGTCCTCTAACTTTAGCTGACCTCTTTCGACATGGCTAAGCAATGTACGTGCTGGGGGGTTTGTAGCTGCCGGTGCACCTGGTCTTAGAGGCTATCTATTGACCGTTTACTGCTGCCATAAACATTCCTGCTCCCCTTTCTTATTTGCTGACCAAGTGGTCATCCATCTGCCCTTGTTTGCTGATAGCTATTTTCTGTGTCTAAACTCGCTCTTTCCATTTCTGTCCATATGCTTGCATTGCAACAAAATTGTATATAAGGACGATGGTTTGTGAATTCAGTGTACTTCCTGCCACAACACTTGAGGTTGTTGTTCGGACGCAATCTTGCTCATGAGCATTTAATAAACTTGGTTTGTTTTACTTCACTCCAGTGCTGATCTCTCTTTTGTTAGTCTTCGGACCTGTGGACGAGAGGGTGACCCTGCACCAGTGTACCCTCACGGGGGTACATTTCCACAATTGGCGCCCAGTACGTGGGGCCCCATCGGAGACGCAGCCGCCTGAAGGAGTGGTCTTGGCGGAAGATCAAAATTATCACTGAGGACGCGCACTGCATGAGGAGACTTTTGTCTTTGCAGCCAACGTGAACTTTCCGGTTTTCTTGACTTGACCGTCCGGGTGGTGGCCGGTCTTGAATGGGGCTTCTTTGGCGAATTTTGCAGTGACCATTAGATCGACCAGAGATAGGCAGGTGGGAGTTGAAGACTTCTGTTTGGTAAGGTTGCTGATGCAGCACTCTTGTTTGTTTGGTTTTGGTATTCATTCTTTGCAAAGACTGAAGGCAGGTAATGTGGGGATTTTTCTCCTTTTGAAACTTGTTTGGATAAGTAATATTTTACATATACTTGTAAAAACATGCCTGTTATTAGTACACTTCGTAAGTGGTGCTGCTGCGGCAGTACCAGAAGTGTTTTGGAACAAAGTCAGCCGGCTACTCCAGAAGGGACGCCGAATAGAGATGTGTATAGAAAATACGGTATTTGTCCCATAATGTATGGCTCATTGTGGAACAAATACACAAAGAAAGAACCCGACCTACAGTGGCCAGTGAATGGGTCATTTGATTTTAAGAAGGTTCAGTACGTGGAACAGTGTCTGTTCAAAAGAAAGAGTAGCCAGGATATGTTTGATTGTTTGCGTATGTGTGATGTGAAGTGCTCTGACATTTTACACTGGTATGAGTGGTGCTATAAAATGAATTGAATGCCTCTGAGAGAGAGAGTGGCTTTGTAAACTTTAGGGACACTGTTAAAGGGTGAAAGTGCAGGAATCCGTGGTATAGGTAGTGATTGGGGGGCGCCAACAAACATTGTTGCACCGGGAGCCACTAGTGCTAAAGCCGGTCCTGCGCTAGCTCCACATTGCTATCTCTCGTTTGATCTCACCACCTGTGTCCCTGTGTTGCTTCCCTCACCTGCACCCCGTTTTGCTTCCCTCACCTGCACCCCGTTTTGCTTCCAAGCCCCCGGTATTGCTTCTCTCACTTGCTAAAAAAAAAAAAAAAATTAAAGCATAGCACACAGCATTGGGAGTTGTGTGCCGCATGGCTAAAACCATTGGCAAAGCCACTCCGTTCCAACGGCGAGACTTATTGACTTTGCCAATGCTTGTTATATTTTACACTTGCTGCAATGGCTTTGTGGCGGTTAGTAGGACTATCATTGTTATCCAATATAGTGTTTTCACATGTATTGCCCTTTAAAGGCTGACAAGCGTGTGAGCTCTAAGACTCGAGTCTCTCTGACCAACTGAATATCCACAGTTGCAGCATGTGCTTTAGCCCACTAAGCTATTTCGCCAGCAGTAGCATTGACCCATTGACTAGGAAGGATGGAGAAAGTTGATTCGTGATAAGATTCCATGAAGTTGTGCCCACACACAGCGCCCAGTGCCAACCCCGGGGGCGCAGCAGCCAGGCGGCTCGCTGGCCCTAGCATGTCTGCAGCTTGGGCACCGAGCCTCTAGTTGGCCTGACCATCGTTTGAAAGCCCGGTCTTGCTGGGCTCGGGCACCCTGCTGCAGGCTGGCTGATGGATCCCCAGCGCTGCCAGACTCGGGCAACCGCTTAGAAGTAGCACCGCGCAAGGGCTCCTGGGATACTGCTGAATCTGCATATAATCTGGCGGACTGACGAGTGTGCTCTCGCTTCTGAATGAGAACAATCCTTGCGAATTAGCTGACAGCTATTTTGTGTGTCTGAAACCACATGCAGCCAGCCAGCCCTGGCAGAGGAGGTTAGGGTGGCCTTGCCTCGGTGTTATTGGCAAGCGCCGTAAAGCTTATACATAAAATAAATGCAGGTAAAAGCTAGGCCGGTGAAATAAGGCACTGCGTCGCGAGCGCTGCCTCCTGGAATGTGATCTGACCAAAGCGTTTTGCTGCTGCCTGTCGTGCAGGTCCTTGTCCCGCGCCGTGTGTGGCCTCGCTCCACAGTTAACCTGAGGGGTTACTTTCCTTTTTTTTTTTTTTCCCTAATTTGTAGGAAGTGGCTTGCGATGACATCTGTTGGAAGCCCCGAGGCTCTTGTGCTTTTTTCTGCCTTCAAAACGTGTAGTTGCTTTGTTTCCAGGCCTCTATCAGCCTTGAACAAATACTGAGCTGAGCGCGCAGTGTATCTGCCGCCCCGGCAGTCACAACAGCCGGCAGAGCCGGGCCCGGGGGAAGGAAAGGGGCGTTCTGGTGCTGGTATGATGCCCCTCTGTGGGAGAGTTGATAGGCTGGCTCCTGCTGCCATCTGCTGCTGCCTGGCAGAGACCCTGGAGGTCGCGTTCGAAACCTGCATTGACAAAGCCAGTAGGCCGAACTTTAGTATAGTGTGTGTACGAGGACACGCAGCAAGCAGCCACACATTGATGACAAAGGGACACATATGCAGACTCAGGCTAACGTGCATACAAGCACCCGCTCTCTTTTGCTTAATATTCCCTTATTAGAAGACCATTAAATGGCTTAGCGCAGTGGTTCTTATCCTTTTGACTTCTGTGTCCCCCCCCCTCCACACTTAATCGTTACTGGAACCCAGGGACCCCACTGCATCATTATTTGAATCCGGGGTCCCCCCCACTGAGTCATTACTAGTAGCCAGGGAGCCCGGCCTAAGCAGTGGGATTAGGTAGTCTCTCCAGGCTGTGGGTGGAGTGGGGCCCTGTATTCTCACCAGGCTGTAAATGGGACTAATGGGGGGGCCACACTGTCGCAAGTCTTTGATAAGAACAGTCACTAGTGGAACCATGCACTCTCACCAGACACTCCTCACGTCTTAGCTTTCTTAAATGCTGAGACCACTGTTTTGAACATTTTTTATTACCGTTGTAACCATCAGTTCGCTATTTAATATGTTTGAGCTTCAGATGTATTTTCAGGACAGTACAAACCCGTAACACTGAAAATTCTTCTTATCAGTTCAGTTTTGCTTGCTTATGTATGCTTTGAAGGTGCAGCTTGTTTGGTGTTTTTTGGTACATGTGCACAGATTCGTGTTCTTGCCTTCATTCAGTTTATGTTGTATTTGTGGCTTTGTTAAATTGTGAATTGTGCTTATTTATGTTTTAGTCTTATGGTGTGTGCATGTTTCTAGGTGTACACTTGCGTTCCTTGTCTTTATTCTGCATATGTTGCAGCATGAATATGTGCACTAGTAAAAATTTATTTTTCAATGTTTGCTGCAGCATGTTTTAAATGAATGTGTTGGTAAAGTGTGTTTCTATTTTTTGTTGTGTGTGTATGTTTGAATGTTTGATCATGTGCACATGTTTCTTTTCTTCTGGCTCTATACAGTTTTGTAGTATATCTGTGTAAAATGGTGCATTTGTGTTTAAATGTGTTCATATGTATGCATGAGAATATGCAGCTGTGTGGTATGCATGTTTATTAGATGTGTTTTTGGCTGCCTATCGTTTACTTTTGTGTGTGTGTGTTGGATTTTGCATGTGCTGGTTTTTGCATGTGTATGTCTGTACTTGTGTATATATGTGTTGTTACGTGTGTGAATGTCAGGGCTTGGAGTTGTGATTTTTTTGAGTATTTGATAGTGTGCATGATTAACGTGTTTCTTTGTGGCTGTGTGTATATTTCTGTGTTTGTACAATTATGCCCATGTGAATGTGTGTGTTTGTGTCAGTGTGCATGTGCACGTGTTGACATGTTTTATGTGTTCCCCTCTACGCGGACACTGAATTACACCAAGGAATATGAGCTGCTTTGAATTAAAGAATTAATTTTGTACTATTCAAATTATCTAGACCTGGACATGTAGAGTGGCCATTTTTTTAAGGACTCAGTCGATTGACACAGATCAAGAAAACATCACAATTATTTAAGACTCAGCGTCCGCATTCTGTCACTGGACAGTTTACCTCTAGCGGGCGCCAAATTAGTTGCTTTTCTCCCAATAATTCAGGTATAACGAAACATATTCCTGTCTGGCTGAGGTGGTTACCTTGGCCTAACATGTAGGCCATGAGCAGTGGAGTTTAAAAATTCTTCCTTTCGATGTTGTAGTTTCTTTATACATACGCAGCATTTGACTAGTGCTCGCTTGACAGGATATGAATTGACACTTTTGGCCCCCCATATCACGCTAAAAAGATGTTTGACACTAAATCCCGCCACATTACTGCCATTTCCATCCACTCAGTCACAAGAGTCACATGATTGCATATTTCTCACTGAAGAACAAACAAAAGGTTGAGTTAAACCTGCAAGACACTCCCTTCTCCATTACAGACAGGGAGTTATGGGTTGACGGGTTATGTTTGAAACTGCCCGATGGCACTACATCTGCTGCCTATGCTATTACGACACTCCAGACAGTCGAATTTTATGGAGTGATAATGGGCCATTGGACAGGTTGTAGAGTATGTTATGAAAGGGCTAGGGGTCAAGCAGAAGTTTCATGCTGCTTTTCACCCACAGTCAGCAGGCTTGGTGGAACGTTATAACTTTACATTGAAACTGAAATTGGCAAAAATACAGGCTTCTACTTCTTTAAAGTGGCCTGATGCACTGCCATTGGCACTGCTTTCCATTAGATCAATACCTCATACACGCTCTGGGCTTACCCCATATGAGGTTGTGTTTGGCAGACCCATGAATATTTGGGGGGGTTCCTAAACCTCGGCCCATACACTATGTGCCTCACACATTGATGAGCGATTATCTGTCTCAGTTGACTGACCGTTTACTTTCCATTGATCAGCAGGCTCGAGAAGCTCTCCCGGACAGGTCGCAAGGTGATGGACATGACTTGCGTCCTGGAGATAATGTGATGGTAAAAGTCTTCCAACGAACAAGTTGTCTGAAACCTCACTGGAAGGGCCCCGAGCATGTCCTCCTCGCCACCCAAACTGCAGTCCGAGTGACCAACAGGAAAAATTGGACGCATGCCACCCACTGCAAGAAGGTTCCGCTCGCCTTGGTGGATCCTACTGCGTTGAAAGATCACCGCGACATCTTGGTCACAGAGACAGGACGAGCTGCATCACCTGAAAGAACTGAAGAAGTTTTTCCGGATCACACTATCCCCGGTACATCCAGGTACCTACTTCGATCCAGGAAGAAAGGCACTCCAGGGCAAAACAAGACAGGTGAAGCCATTGTCCTGAGTGGTTAAGTCTGACTGCAAAGGGGGGTCAGCCTATTAGTGGCTACTCGTCTCAACCTCAGTGAAGAAACCAACGTCCACTCAGGACTCTTAGGGCGCTACCTTTCTTGTCGTTTGCTGAAAGATGATCCCCCCCGAAGGGGATTGCTTCGACCATGTGTAATGGCTGTACACTTTGCATCCTTGGTTTGACTTTGACTGCTGCCCTTATCGCTACTGTAATGTGGGTAGTGGAGGAAGTAATGCCTGGGGCTTCCTTGCTCAACATTACTGCTACATCGCCTGCTACAAAAGAACACCATTATTTCGATTTGCCGCAACATGAACAGGGGTATCGGCAAAATCTGATAAACAATTCATTTCTTCAAATGTTGCATCAGACACACCAGCTAAGCAATGCTACTAACTGTTAGGTTTGTGGCAAGATTCCTCCTCATCAGAACATAAAAGGAATCCCGTTGCCACCACTGCCATTTTCTCACAATGGCTCAGGCCGAGCTTGGTTTGAGCTTCTATATGCTTCCTACAAATTTAACCTCTCAGAAACATGGGATGGGGGCGACCTCAACGCCAAATTGAATAAAGTATGCTATCCCAACGAAGATGGGGACCCACAAGCAAAGGGGACCGTCTTGGAGATGGAGGAATATAGTAGAGGAAATGCAGCAACAAAATATGTGTATCCGAACTCTAGATCGGCTAAAGGAAATGGGCCACCGGTTATCTCTGTTGTTCTGACTACTGGCCCCCTTTGTGTACGGAGTACAGGCAATGTGCTAGTGGGTCACAGTAACTGTACTACAGTGTTGCAAATGTCCACGAGGGCCAAAGCAGCTTCCTCGCATCACGTCATACTTATTTCGTTTGTGGAGCTAAGGCATACTACTTCCTACCTTCAGGCTGGTCTGGTACCTGTTACATAGCATTTCTCTTACCACCTGTGTTTCTAGCTCCCCCCAACATACCACCAAGATTTGCAATTGTTCGATCACCACGCTGGTAGTAGGGGAAAACGTGCAATTGATGTCTCTGTAGTGGACCAGACAGAGACCACATGGGAACAATATACAGACTTTATTAAAGGATTCTTCTTCGTTGGCCCAGTACAGAACAGTAAGCTGGTCCGTCGCCTCACCCGTACAATGGAGGCAGTGATCAATCAAACAACTGCGGCCTTAGGAAATTTGACAGAAGAACAAGCATCAATCCGCATGGTTGCTTTACAGAATAGACTTGTTTTAGATGTTGTCCTAGCGGATCGAGGTGGAGCATGCCGCATCATCGGATCCAGCTGCTGTGTCTTCATACCGGACAATTCACCTTCTGTCTATGCTGCCATCTCCAAACTGCACAAAATAGCCACCGAAATACATCAAGACCCAGGGACATGGACTTGGACTGGGTGGTTTTGGAACTTACTTTCAGCTTGGGGTTTAAAAGTACTATCAGTCCTGTTCATATTAATAGCTATTATCTTCTCTTGTTGCTTGTGTATTCATTGTGGACCAATGCTCTGTTCCCTCTGTACTTCTGCCTGTACTGCCTGCATACTGTCTAAAGTGAATGTCCAAAATGTAAATGCCCGTTTAGCAATGGAACAAGAAATATATAGATTTATGGCAATAGATGTTGAGGATGTATGAAATGCCCCTATGAAGGAACAAAACTGTCTTGGCTTATGCTAAAAGGGTCGTCTGTGGAAAAGTGTAAATTTTACGTTAGCATAAGCTACAGCCAATTTGACTGTCACATCCATTTCGTTTCTCCTGTGTTCATTTTACTCTCTGCTGTTTGTCTTTTCACCCGGCCTGTGTCCTCTAACTTTAGCTGACCTCTTTCGACATGGCTAAGCAATGTACGTGCTGGGGGGTTTGTAGCTGCCGGTGCACCTGGTCTTAGAGGCTATCTATTGACCGTTTACTGCTGCCATAAACATTCCTGCTCCCTTTTCTTATTTGCTGACCAAGTGGTCATCCATCTGCCCTTGTTTGCTGATAGCTATTTTCTGTGTCTAAACTCGCTCTTTCCATTTCTGTCCATATGCTTGCATTGCAACAAAATTGTATATAAGGACGATGGTTTATGAATTCAGTGTACTTCCTCCCACAACACTTGAGGGTGTTGTTCGGACGCAGTCCTGCTCATGAGCATTTAATAAACTTGGTTTGTTTTACTTCACTCCAGTGCCGATCTCTCTTTTGTTAGTCTTCGGACCCGTGGACGAGAGGGTGACCCTGCACCAGTGTGCCCTCACGGGGGTACATTTCCACACCTTAGTTTGGTGTTCTGTTTTCCCTATTTCCTAATTTCTAGCTGTCTTAGTGATATAACTTTTACTTAGGGTCTTCTCTTCTCAAACATTTTGGGGCCCAATGACAAATTGAAGGAATAGCAGTTACCCAATTGCAAGTTTTTGCAGATCACAGTTAGAAAATCGCTATTCCTAATGTATGAAACTCATTGAGTTTCATTTAGCGATTCCTACTGGGTCACAAATCAATCTACCTCATGAATATTACTGAGTTAGGTCGCAGTTTGTGGCCCATTCCGAATTGAAGCCATCACAGGGATGGTGGCCTCCTGGGGTCAGCAGACCACCATGTCTGTGATTGATTTTTAATAAAGCAATATTTTATTTTTTAAATGTAGCCTGTTTTTCTTAAAGGAAAACAGGATGCATTTAAAAGGAAAAAAAATTAAACATTTAAGTTTCACTTTTTAAAGAGTAGGCCGTGGTCCATGGGACCACTGCCTGCTCTTAAAAAATATTTCTATCAGCATTTACAAAGGGGAAGGGATCCCATGGAAACCCCTTCCCATTTGCGAAAGGTTACCTCCACCTTTGAGGTGTCAGTAAAAACTGAATGTTTTGCAATTGTAATTTGGTTGCAAAACATTCATACATACCACTGCGAATCGGTATTAGGAAGGGACGCCATAAACTTGCCCCTTCCAAATACCAATTTGCAAACCCAAATTTGTGATTCAGTAACAGTTAACAGGTTACCCTGTTGCAATTTGGCTTTTGTACATTTTTGCAGTCACAAACGTCCAGATTCTCCATATTGGGCCATTTGTACATATGGCCCCAAGTTTCTAGTTCACAATTTCCTTTAATTTCCGAATTTTTTTCTGTGCCATATATTTTGTGCTTTGTCCCTTAATAGCACTTTGGAAGCTTCCCATAATACTATAGGAGAATTTACAGAGGTTTCATTCACTTCAAAGTATAGCTTGGAGTCTACTCGGATTTACCTCATTACCTTGGGGTCCTTCAATTCACAGGCATTTAACCTCCATATGGGGCCTGTTCACAAACTGCATTTTGTAGTACTACAAATACTATTCACAAACCTACCTCTTCTATCTTTTCTGTGCAGAGATCTCTGCCCCAAATGCGGAGTATCTGCCCATGTAAGTATATATTTTAGTAGTAAATAAGGGACGAACATAGGGGAGTGGCTGGAAAATGGGGAAAACTTACTACTAAAGAGGAGGGGAATAGGGAGGAGTTAGGAGCGTTTAAGAGAGGGCCGAAAAGGGGTTTAGGTAGGGACATCTATCCACCCACAAAAGATTAAGCCCATTCCTATTCACTAACTGCGCTTCTAAAATTACTACAGCCAAAAAGGGACCCACAATGGTAATAAACTACTTCAGCTCAGAGTTGAAGCAAGTCTAGCACCACAAATTGCCAACCACTGGTACTGCAACACCCTCCCATAGAAATCAAAGGAGTTATGGGACTTAAAATAAAACCACACAAGAAATGTTAATTTAAATTAATGTAATAATGTTAATTTATATTAAGTTATTTTAAATAGCTAAAAATATAATTTGATGTTAAAAAAGTGCATATTTTAATTTAATTATAAAAGATTTAAGTATGTTTTTGCTTTGAAAAATTAATGTAACATTACAGTTTATTAAAGATAATTAAATTACTTTAAATTCTGTCCACCACTTTTAATAAGTCCTAATTCATGATAAAAAAAAGTATTTGTTTAGCTTTAGGTGGGAAATTATTTTTTTAATTTAAACTAGAAAATAATTTTAATGTAACTTAATATATTTTAAATAATTTCTTTTTTAATTCAAAATGTAGTTACTATGCAGTCTGGTAGAGATCTCCACATAGTAAATTATAAGGAAAATGCTAACAGTTTATTAAAGTTGGAAAATGTTTGTAAAAATGTATTAATATTAAATAGTAATTTAAGTTAATGGTCTATATTTATTTAAAATGTAGAAATAAAGGCAAAAGGCTACAGCACCAATGTAAATACATTAAAATATTTTTCTAGATTAAAACAAATTCCCAACTAAAATAAAAAATGAATGTTTTAATTGTGCATCATGATTATTAAATGGATGCATAGAATAAATAAATTAAATTACATTTCGGGAATATTGTTTACCATTGAATTATAATTATTGATACTTTTAACTATTTTTATTAATATAAATTAACCTTATTTCCTTTGAAGTTTACATTTAAGTGAGTGCCAGCCTCCAATATTTTCTGTGGGAGGGTTCTGCAGTACCAGGGGTTCACCAGGTAGGTTTCTAGATTTACTACTGTGGTTTTTTTTAGGTTTTTTTTAGTAGTAACTTACACTTTTACGTTACGCTCCTCACCCTTTTCCAGGGGGCGGAGACATGTAGGTCTACCATTTTGAGTAACTTAACACTGATTTTGGGACTAACCAAAATTAGTACAGGAGCTCAAAAGTGTAAGAGTAAACTTGCATGTGTAAATTACTCACAAGTATAACTTACCTTTTTGAATAGCCCCCTAGGTGTATTGCTTTTCAATTACTGTTTCGCAATCTTATTAGTGGGAGGGAATGATCAGAAATCCCTCTCACCAAATATTCAAATTTCTGTACTGGTGAAATTTCTGCCACAGGGATAAAGACATAATCTAGGCGTGAGAGGGTTTTGTGTACCCCTGAGAAGAAAGAAATGTCAGCGGGATGTTTCATTCTCCAAACATCTACAAGCCCCATAGTTCTGGCAAAGCAAGCAAATTGTGTATCCGTGCTTGTTTGCCTACCAAGTTGTTTTGTTGTTTGGCTTCATGACATCATAAGATACATATTTCTCAATTTATTGTATTATTTTCAATTTATATCCAGAATAGAATCTAAATGCTTTAACATTTCTGTAAAGACCAAACCTCACCTTCATCATTCCAAGATGGCACTTGCGAGCGTTCCATTACATTGCTTGACAACATGCATAAGGGACTTCTGGTATTTCGAGTATGATGGAAAATTTTCCCTTAAAAGACACCTTTATTTCACGCCTCGTATAACTTGCATTGAACGTATGAAATGGGCACAAAAAATGAGTATACTTTTTTGGATTAAAGATAGATTTTCATGAATTATTTTTAGATTGTAATGTTATTTCGTACATATACTTGATGCCGTCTTTACGATTCAAAATGGTGGTTGTTAGCACCCTGTTTTACCAATGCTGCTGTACGTCTGAGAGTAGTTGTTTCCATTTAATCGGGAACCTGCTAATTTTCCAACACCAACATGGATCCAGTGGTGTACTTTATAAAATTTGCTTTCTCAATATTTTTTCAATTTCTGTTTCTAATGAGATACATCCGTTAGTACAGGATCTAAATTATTTGCTCCATGATGTCACTGGTTAAGCACTATTCCCAGTGAAATCATGCCTTGACAAGCTATCCTCCCGTTTATTTTCCTATTGGGAGGGTCTTAATACATTTTAATGGGAAATCTTCTTTAGACACTTTGACTTGTTTAATGGAATTTGGAATGTGGGGAGTGACTAGACTCTAGAAGTGTACATTATATCCCACTGACATTAAGAGCCTCATACGAGTTTGGTGGTGCGGGAGCAGGGCGGTTCACCACCGCCCTGCTCCCGCATCGCCAAACCCAAACGCTGCCCGCCAGATTATGATGCAAATCGTTGTCGGGCGGGCAGCGTTGCGGTGCAGTAGAAAGGCTCAATGAGCCTTTAACACTGCCCCGCAGTGGGAGCACCGCAGTGCGTTCCAGCATGGCATGGACTGTAAAGTCCATACCATGTTGGAACTGAGGTGGTGCTTGCACACGGGGCACATGTGCTCCCTTGCATGCACCTACCTGCATGGGGCAAGGTGAAGGCCCTGTAAGGCCTCTTTTGTTTTCCCACTCCCAGATTTTACATGGCGGTGCTGACCGCCGTGTTAGGCTGCTGCTCGGGAAACTCAAAATATGCATGGCGGTGCTGCAGCAGCACTGCAAGCATATTCTGAGCCCCTGACTGCTGCGCCACCACCAGGGAGACGGTTCCCTGGCGTTAGCGGTGGTAAAATGGCTGTCCAACCGCCAAACGTATAATACGGCGGTCAAACCGCCACCGCACCGCCCTCACAGGTCTGGCGATCCATAGACCACCAGACTCGTAAAAAGGTCTTAAGTCTCAGGTTACTTTGTTCACTTTCTTTCCTATACAAATTAAATGTGACATCTTCTAAAGATTAGATTTGACAGCTATGGGCAGTTCCACGTTTTGTTTTGTCATGCAGAGTTAGCAGTCTTCATTTATAACCAAGACTGTATGGACTGTACACACACATTCACGTTTTATTTATTGACGTTTCAGATTAATGTGCAGCTAATCTTCAAATCAATTCACGGACTATTTTGCTTTACTTACATGCTCTTTTCAGCATTGTAATGTGGACATGCGTGCCTTTGCTGAATTCCCTTATATCATAATTTCAACAATACCAGGTTGGACCCTTTTTGTCTCTAACTTAATTGCAACACAAATGCCAACAATACTGAGTTGGACCCTTCATGCCTATAATATTTTAAGTATCCATGTAATATTGACATTGTTCACCGCATGCTTCTATCAGATAGTTATGAGGAGTCCAGATAGAAATGGTGGCACCTACATTATACCTGTCTTCGCATGTATTTGGGTCACATATCTATATCATGATTTTGCATTATCCTTTTTTTTTTTTTATGAAATCCAAATTCACTTTCAGATTTTTGATTCATAGCTGTTTCTTACTCAGTTGTACATTTGATCAATATCAACATTAATTTTGCTTTCACTGTTTCTTTTCGTTGGCTTATTCTTACAGAATTTCCACGCAGATACTATCCACTCCTTAGAATTAATTTTCTCTAATAAAAAAAAAAAGAAAGAGCAAACTGGATTTATGTCACTACAATACTAAAACTAGCATAGGGAAACAATATTTATAGCTACTTGTCTCCTAATATAAGTATGCTGAGCAGTAGATATTATAGATACTCTATTACAGGTTATAGAATTTGCCTTCATGATGCATCTACTATGCTTGAAATGTGCCTGGTCATATAAGCGGTACTGCTAAAATCAAGCATACCGCTCTTATTTTTCTTTTATATGTTATGTGTGATATATGAATTTACTGACATGGAAAGGCTGTCGGAAACTTTGGGGGCCCCTAGCAGGGCCCCTTTCCCCCTGGCTCTCCAGTTGTGGCCATGAAAGGCACCTATGGTGCCCCCCCCTGAAAATCCTTGCACCATGTGGCAGGCACCGTGAGGTGTCTGCCACACGGTGCTGGATTTTCACAAACTCCCATTTCTCAATGGGAATTTGTGCTGAGGGCGGTTTCCGCCCGCGGCACAAGCTCTCATTGAGAAATGGGAGTTTGCAACCGCACCATGAGCAGTCGCATCCTAATACAGTGTGCGGAACCGCCGACCTATGGTCGTGTGTTTCACACACCGAGACGGTGTCGGTCGAAGGCAACTCCGACCGACATCGTAATGAGTCCCAAAGTGTACAGAACACTAGCAGATGATTCACAACTGTTAGCCATTGAAATATTATTTTCATATCTTCATTATGCTTCTAACATTAATATTGTAGGCTACTCACAACTTTGATGCTTTATGGTATACAGTGAGAAGAAATATTGAATTTGATAAACGATTCCCTTGGCGTTTTCTATCCTTGAAGGGACATAGAACAGAATTCCAATTTACAAACTTACAATACACAAAAAGACGCAATACTTGTTTAAAGAATATAATTAGTATATTGGACAAAACAAACATGAAATGGATCAAACAACATGGTGTTGACGCTCTATTCCCGATTGCCATAAATTATGGAAAATTGTAGCTCTTCCTGAAATGAATATAGGCTTTTAATATGTATATTTTTCACATGATTTTAAAGTTGTAATTATGTACTATTCTAGTTTACAGCATGAAGAAGTTCCATCAGGGGACCAAAATGCGTTGGCTGTTTTTTGTTTTTATTAAAAACAATTGTGTGGGTGTGGTCAGTGCGATGACGGAATAGACGCATCGCCCAGAGGCTCCGACAGCCCGACACAAATCCTGTGCAGAATCCGGATTAGTCAGCCCCATCCAAACAAGAAATTTGAACGGGAAAATAGGGAGAGGAGCAGCGGCAAGAACCAGATGCAGCAGAGTCGATATCCCGCATGGGAAACTTACCAACAACGAAGACACCTCAGAGCCTGAGCGCAAGAGCCCAAAATGGCGGCGCCCGGTGGTAACGGTGACCGATGCTGACGAGGTGAGCCCGGGAATTAACAGTCCAGGCGGGCAAACAAATTGTCCGGGGAAGACAGCGGGCCCCGACATCCTTATTGATCGCCCCCGCTCAGAGTCCAGGGCCCTTTTCCTTACCGCTGGAGGAGGAGCGACTGTCGTGGGCCAAGGCGGTATGGCCTGATCCTGCGGGAGAAGAGGAAGAAGAGCGCCGCATAGATCGGCGGCGTTGGGCCATCCCTCGGCTGGAGACGAGGTTGAGCGGGCAGCGGAACATATCTTGGACGGTCCTGCACTGCCTGAGACCGGTGGGGGCGTCTAGGGACCCAAAACGTGTGCGGTGAGGAGGCGCGGGGAGAGGAAGGGCGGCCCCATGGCCCGAGTGGACCTGTGCCCCCTTGGCCTGAACGGCATTCTGCAGCGTCGACCCACCCAAAGACTCTGCAAGGTAGCTGTGAGGCATGTGGGGGCCATGCGGGACCGGAGATGGCGGAGGATATCGGGCATTTTCTCGCCTGCGAATACCACACAAAGCCCCCCTCTCTCACGACCTCCTCAAGCAACGCGCTGTTAACAACTGACCACAATAGGCCTGGGCAGATTTGGGAGAGACTGCACTGCCGCGTAAGTTGGGGGCAGGTGACTTGCCCAAGAGACACTATATACCCCCCCCCCGGCGGAAACCGAAGATCAGTACAAGGCCGGTAGAAGGCAAGAAAACCCCTGCGCCCACTGCTGAAACCAAAGGAACGCCGGGGTAACTACCCCAGGCAGAAGGCGGACTCAGGGTGTGAAGGCGGATAAGATCTCCCGCAGTGGTGCCGGTTGGTGGGGCAGGCCCTTGACAGGTCGCCCAGCACAGGACCCACAAGTAAAGGGCAGCTGCCAGGCGGGATCGAAGAACCGGATAGTGCCAGTGAGGTGGAGTGAAACTGCCCACCTGAGCTGCGGTGCACACGGCTGCGGACCCTGGGAGGCCAAGAGAGACCGAGAGTGGCCCCCTGGGAAACCCGGCACAGCCCCACAGAGAGAATACGAAAAAGAGGACCTCGGCACGAAGCACCTGGCATATGCCAAACCCCAGGAGGCACTAGCGCTACAAGGAGAAGCGGACGAGAAAAAACAGGCCACCACAAAGCGCAAACCGCCGAGACAGTGAGGTCCGGACACTCGGCATAACTTGAAGCACGCAGGCAGGTAGAGGTTGGCAGCTGAAACCTTGATGGAAGGTCCCACCCCATGAAGTAACCCTGAGCGTATGAGAGCAAGTGAGCAAAAGGAGACCCTAGCATCAAGGCGGGGAGACGTCGACCATAGATTAACACCCCCCAGGCTGGCACGTAGCTTTACACACTCGGCAAAGGTCCACAATAGAACGTTGATAACCAATGGCCAGAGACAAGGAGCCAAAGCACCAAAGGCAGGGGAAATGGACAGATACTCTAAAGTGGTGGTCCCCCCGCCGGGGGCGACAGGAAACCCAACATCCATGCCAGACAATGCAACTCTCCTGCAGGCAATGCTAGCATCCAGGGAGGCACTAGAAGGAAGGATAGCAGAAGTACGCACCGACGTGGTACTACTGAGACAGGACCTCCGCAACGTGTCTGAGAAAGTGGCACTCGCGGAGCAGCGCATCTCTGAAGTGGAGGATGTAACACACAATCTGCGGAAAGAAGTTGCCCAGCTGCCAACCACCTTGAGGGAGACTGCCTGGTGAGTGGATGATGCTGAAAATTGTGTGAGACATAATAATCTATGCTTCATAGGCTTCCCGGAAGGAATCGAGGGATCAGATGTGGGATCCTTCCTTCTCAAATGGCTCAAAGACACTTTCCCCAATGCTCAGTTCTCCACCTGCTTCGTGATTGAACGAGCGCATAGGATGCCTGCCTCCAAAACCTCCAGCGGGGTCCCCTTCTAGACCAGTGATCGCCCGATTCTTAAACTACCAGGACAGAGATTTAATACTGCGAGAGATGAGACGCTTGGGAGAGGTCCGGTTGGAAAATACCAAAATAATGGTCTTCTCGGACTACTCTAGAGAAGTCCAGAAACAAAGAAGAACCTTTGATTCCATCAAAGAAAAGCTGAGAAGCCACCGAATCCAGTACATGCTGCTTTTCCCTGCCAAGCCCAAAGTAATATTTCAAAATAAGACTTTCTTCTTTCAGACTCCAGAAGAGGCGTGGTCCTGGATAGAGGAAGGGCCTCCTAGAACGCAAAGAAAAGAATGCTTGACTATGGAGGCAGTATTAAGGCCCAAAACACTGAGGACAAAGACTAAATGCCGCCTGGGGCAGAGGTCCAAACTACATCGAGGCACACCACGGAGGCCTGAAGAGAACCTAGAGAGGAGGGCCCACAACTCCGACATGGATGATGAGCCAGAACGAGAGACAAGGGAGATATCGCATACTGGGGGCCGCCCAAAGAGACAGGCCACCCCAGTCCTGTCAGAACAGGAACGCTCAGAAGAACATGACAGTGATCACCCAATCCTGCCAAAAATCACTCGGCTAGAAGAGCAAGGTGCAGTTGATGACATTGGTGATGCCCTGTGACCTGCAACACCGGATGGGAGCGAAGAAGGCTGAGCTCCAGGGCATGTCAGATGCCGAAGGGACAGTAAGAGAGCACTAAGTGCCCCCCGAGACTTACCTAACATAGTTAGTAGGGACCTAGGTCCAGGCTCTTAGAGCCCCAAAGAAGCTTTTTTCACATTAGTTAATTTACTGTTGGAGGAGGGGGGGGCTACAGACATCTCAGACTCATCCTACGTCACAGTTTTCATGATGACAGTTAGGGGAAAGTGCGTGGGTAGTGGGAGGGAGGGGGGAGTTGGGGGGGCGTGGGGGGGTCAGGTTCTGAGCGGGAACAAAAATGGAGTAAATCCAGATCTTGTAGTGGTACAGAGAGGCACAGAGGAGGCAGATCTAGGGACAGGCAGTGCCCTGGGGCACAGCTTGCAAATCAGACATGGCAGAGGCAATCCCGCAGGGCGTCAGTGAGAGGAGCTACACAGTGATGACATGGAACGCCAACGGCCTCGGGCACCAAATTAAAAGCGGCTTGGTAGCTGAATACCTGAAAAGATTGAAACCAGACAAAGTACTCCTCCAGGAAACACATCTTAGAGGGGCACGCTGCAATTTTCTGGGGAGAGGCATATATACTACACTGGTCCATGTAGGATTTTCCTCCGGCTCTAGAGGGGTGGCGATACTTATTAGAAAATCCATACCCTTCCACATTTTTAAAACCTGGTCTGACCCAAACGGCACAGTTGTTGCGGTACAAGGGACATGGGGACACAGAGACATTACACTGGTAAGTGTTTACGTACCTCCACAATTACAGCGGCAGACACTGGAGAAAGTGGTGGAGATCTTATTGGACTCAGATTCCCCCTTACACTTAGTGGGAGGGGACTTCAACGATTTGGCCGACTCTTCCATAGACCGCTCGGGAATGACAGTTGGAAGGAGGGGAAACATGCCATTGGCTGACTTTGCCCTCACTCTCGGGCTACAAGATATCTGGCGCCGGCGCCATCCGACTGACCGGGCATACTCCTACTTCTCAGGGGCGCACAGGGTGTTCTCTAGGCTGGATTTTTTTTTTGCCCTTGTGGGAGAATTAGGGAGGGTGGATATGGTGGAGTACTTGGTGCTGGGCTAATCCGACCACTCCCCCCGTGGCTCTCGGTAGGTGGTCGAGCCTGTGGAGAGATAGGTGAGTGGAGACTCAACGCATGGGATCTCAGAGTAAGTAAGAGTAGACTCCGAACTGTACTTTCTCGAAAATGATGGCTCAGTGTCATCAGTGGTGGTCCTGTGGGAGGCCTTTGAAGCAGTGCTGCGAGATAGAGCCCAAAATGCGATTGCACACAAGCGCAAGAGAGAGACACAGGAAATTGTGGTCCTTGAAAGAAAACTCCTGAAACTGGAAAGAGACACTGGGGCAGTTCCCAGCCACTCCTCTCTCCATCAGATAGAAGTTACCCGTGGAGAATACCAAGCAATGGCGCGTCAAGAGGCAAAATCGCTTTTTTTGGCCTCAAGACACCACCTATATGAGGCGGGGGACAGGGCAGGGAGGCTCCTGGCATGGCTGGGGAGGAGAGAGATGGAATCCAGGTGGGTGAGTGCCATTCACAGGGTCAGGCATAGCTTCACCACGGGGCAGGACATTGCCAACGCCTTTGCGAGTTACTATGCTGATTTGTACAAGGCCAAGGTGCTGGTGGAGGAATCGCAGATTCAGGAGTCTCTCAGTGAGATAGACCTCCCGGCTCCATCATCAGAGGACTGGGATACTCTTGAGGAAGAGTTCACGCTCGAGGAGATCACGGGGCCATACATAAACAAAAAACAGGGAAAACCCCAGGACCCAACTGTTTGCCGGTGGAATTCTACAGGGCGAACTCTGGATTACTAGGCCCGCATCTCCTCGAGATGTTCCAAGTGGCAAGGGAAGAAGGCATACTTCCTCCTGATCTATGGAACGCAATGGTGGTGGTAATCCACAAGCCCGGGAAACCAACCAAAGAGTGTGGGTCCTACCGGCCAATTTCACTCTTAAATGTGGAGGTTAAGATACTAGCCTCTATCCTAGCGAACAGACTGGCCTCAGTCATTACCTCCCTCACACATACCGACTAATCCGGATCTATGCCTAAAAGAGCTACAAGGTTTAACCTCTGTTGTCTACCAAATTGGCTAGACACGATCAAAGACAGAGTTGAACCACTCTTACTCCTCTCACTCAATGCCAAAAAGGCATTTGATGCTGTACATTGGCCGTTTATGTAGCAGACGCTGAAGAGGTTCGGACCTAGGTTCATGGCATGGATGGAGCTGTTTTATAAGTCACCGCAGGCAAAGGTGTGGGTCAATAGTACAATGTCGGCCGGGTTCCCAATAGAACGTGGCACTAGGCAGGGATGCCCGCTGTCCCCATTGTTATTTGCCTTGACTTTGGAGCCGCTAGCATGTCTAGTCAGACCCCACCCGAGGGTGAAGGGATTTACATTGAACAGGGGCGAATAACGTATCTCACTCTATGCTGATGATATCCTTCTATACGTCACCAATCCCTCCTCCACTATACCTGTTCTCTTGCAAGTGCTCAGAGAATACGGGAAACATGCAGGATATAAGATCAACTGAGACAAATCAATTTTATACCCGGTAGGAGGGCACATAGACATGCAGGAGCATCCCATGGACCTACAAGTGGCCACTGAAGGGTTCAAATACTTGGGCATTTACATATCCACAGATATCCCACGGAGCCTCACCCACAACATCCGAAGGATAGTAGCAGATATTCATACAGACGTTGAAAGGTGGCGACAGCTGCCCCTAACATTACTAGGCAGAACAGCAAAGTACAAGATGATTACACTCCCCAAGCTACTGTATATCCTACAAAATACATACTATAAGATTCTGGAAGACATTTTTGGGACAATAGACAAGGAGGTGGGTACACTTCTGTGGCATGGAGGGCAACCAAGTATAGGGCTCCAGACACTCTACTGCAACCAATGCAACGGGGGGGGGGGATTGCCCTCCCTGGCATAAAGTCATACTACCGCGCAGCACACCTGATAGTAATTAATGAGTGGGGACACTTGCCAGGGACGCACCCGGCATACGCACTGGAACAGTGCCAATTTGAGACACGTTCGCACCTACATTACATATACGGGGGTAAGGGGGCTAGACACTTGCTACCGGCCACCCAAATGACAGTGGAGGTGTGGAAAGGTGCAGAAAAACAAATGGGATGGGACAGGAAAGTCACAAGGGAAACCCCGTTATGAGAATGCACGCGCCTCCCAGAAATAGGGAAATTGAAGGGATTTAAAGTTTGGGATGCGATCGGAATATCCAAATTAGGCTGCCCTAATAAAGGACGGCACCCTGACCACATTCAACGCCCTGCAGCGAGGCTTCCAACTGAGTAGTAGTCAAAGGTACAAATATCTGCAACTGCAGCATGCTTGGAACGCTGAGGGAGTAGATATAGCGATATGCACTGCTAGAGGGAAGACTCATTCAAGGGGAAATAGTAGAGAAGGCCATTTCCTGGACATATAAGACCCTCATAAACAATGTTCCAGACAACTTGAAAGGCCTGAGGACACGCTGGGAATCTACCCTGGGAGAATTAGAAGACGTAGACTAGGAAGCCTCCCTAATGCACCCGAGGGAAGTGGGCATTAAGTCAAGGTTACGCCTGATTCACTTTAAAATCCTCCAAAGGGCATACATGACCAGGTCCTGCCTCCACAAAATGGGAAGGGCAGACTCCCCTGGATGCCTCTGCTGCACAACGGAAAGTGGTACATATATCCACGCCTTATGGGACTGCGCTCACATACAAAGATACTGGGCCAAAATAACAAGGGAGCTTAGCGAGATAGTGGGTACACAGATACCAGGAGATGCAAAGAACGCCCTGTTGGGCATACCCTCAGAAATAGACTTACCCAGACACGCCCTTATCCTTTGTAACTTGGGACTAGTAGTAGCTAAGAGGGACATAGCCAAACATTGGGGTGCACCGCAGGCTCCATCACTGCGCGAGTGGAAAGCAGGGATGGACATGTATATGGGGCAGAACAAGTGACAGACAAAATGAGAGGGTTCCCCCAAAAATTCTTTAAGATATGGTGTCCCAGGCTCAGGTACTATGGACTGGAATTGAGCGATATGCAGGGCGATCCACAACCCCCAAACGCAACCCGGGGAGGGAGGGGCGCAAACGCGCATGCCCCTGTCGGGATGGGAGAGGCTGATGTCCAATAATTAATAATATGCATTAACCAAGAAAGACGCATGTTGATGTTAACGATTACACAAGATATCCGTGATCAGAAGATAGACATGTATTGCCTTGTGTTCCTCTTTGTGCCAAAGGTAAATTTGATGTTCTTTAAAAAAGAAAATCTATCAATAAAAATATTCCAAAAAAAAAAACCAATTGTCTGGAAATATGAAATAAGGGAGGCTTTTATGAAAATCGGATGTTAATGAAGAAACTAAATAACCAATTTCTGATATGGAAGAATCGAGGCAATGAATCATATATGTGTTTTATACAAGGAATGTTTGAGTCCAATTGATTATATTTAACAGTGCCTCCCATTGAAGATTCGTTATTGATTCACAGGCTTTTTTTGGCAGCTAGCCTGTGGAGGTGGGTAGTACTTGCTGATGTAAACATTGTAGACATAGGGAGTATAGGTACCACAGCTGTCTCTGTAAATTGATCCAACATGTTTGGGTGCTTAACATTGCCAAATGCTGAACAATACTATTTCTCATTTTAAATAACCCCACGAATGAGACATTGCAAGTTGGGGGGCATTCTTTCCAGTGGGCACCATGGCAGAGTACGGGAACTGTAAGTGAATTGTCACCATAGGACACATTGAGCAAAAAGGAAATTTGCTCATATTTGAATCCCTAAAATAGCATTCAATTTTGGTACATGACAGTGTTGCAAATACATTCATTTTAAATGGAAGAAAGAGTGCACTAGTTCAAGTGTGATTTTTGTGTGGAAAGTAAGGGCTAAACAGGAGAAGTGTCTTCCTTTTATAGAGAAATGACATGTAAAGTGTTTCCTTGATCCATGTCCTGGTCACTCAGAAACAAATGTGAGGGGGGGGGGTTGGTTAGATAGGAAATGGGCTACATATATTTTACACAAGGGAAGCCAGCAAAAATACTGCTGGGTGGAGGACATGTAATAGAGGGGATATATCACATCTTTTGTGGTAATGTCCGAATCTAAGGGAATTGTGGAACCTCACATTAAAAACCCCAACCACGGTAAGGTCCACCCTAAAGGCATCAGAACCAGTGTTAGGGTTGTGTGGTATAAACCTATGCAAATCTTTAAGGTCCTCTCTCTCACTCCTGACTATGGGGTGATGCATGTGAGGTTGGCAGGACCTGTCTGTGGCACACTGGCAAATAAGGTTAGCTTCCTACTACCTGGTGATCTTCCTAAGCTAAGATCCTTCCTGGGGGTAGCTGCCCACAGAGAGAGCTGTTAATCTAGTGAGGATTGCTCTCATCTGGTTTCCTCCTGCTCCACAGCAGTAGCGAAGGATCCCAACAAAGTGAAACTACAAACAATAAGCCGCCCAAAAAAATATTATTTAATGGCTGAGCTGGGGACCACGTAAGATGATACCATGTTGAGGCTCCAGCTAACCCCATCCATTGGCCACTTTCTACATAAAATAATGGGCATTTGAAGTGGCTTGGCGGAACTGGCTTCCATCTGGGAAACACCTGCGCCTAAGCTGATATCTGATTGTTTCCTGACAGTGAAGAACAAGCGATGTATGTGCCTCAGTAGTGCCCTGGCATGTGGCGCTTAACTGGCTGGGGAATCGCAGAGTGGCACATGAGGGTTCAGCATGCATGAAGGAAGTGTTTATCTGTGCAGCCTGCCAGTGCAAAGTGGAGGCATAACTGCTGAGAGTTCAAGGGATGCTAACACTGCATGGGGTGCATACTGTTACTGTGAGGCCTAAGAGGTGACCGAGCGACATCACAGATCTGGCACTGGCATGAGAGGCAATGGCGATTCTCTCAATTACAACTGATGAGTAACTAGAAGCTGCACAAAAACTATTCTGGGATCATGGGACAGTCCTTTTGGTTTGGAGACCCAGCGGCCAGTGTCTTGGGCTACGACAGATGAGAGAAGCAGATGTAAGTTGGCATTGGAATATGGACCCTGGGGAAGTGCAGAGAAAGCATAGAGACTTGAACTTTTAGAGAACATGGTGAAGTTCAGTAACTGAGGGCAGAGATGAGATTGGCGAGCATGCCATCTGCGCCCTATGCTGGAAAATCAACAGAGCTCATACCCACTGTATGAACCTGGCAGCAGATGCAGCAGGGGGCAGAGGAAACAAACAAATTCACTTTGAGGCACGCTGCTGAACCTTCATCTGCGCATTTGTAGGAGTGATGGGGCTGGCGACCGATGACCCTACCCTGAGACAGCTGCTACACACACAGATACACAGACTGGATTGCTGAGCTGTCCATCCATGGCCTACTACAGCATTACTTCAAAACCAGCTAAATAACTGAAGCAGCTGCAGGCAAGCAGCAGAAGCTGACCAAAGAACCATTGCCTCCCACGATGCCAGAAACAACGTGGAGACTATCATGCACGAACTACCGTCCATAAAGCTGTCTGTGGGATGACTGCTAATGAGCTGCTTTCTATTAGAAGTGATATAGCCATGCTTAACATTCACTTTCTAGTGTCTAAGGGCAGGTTGGCTGTTGTGGAAAAGAAAGTGGTAGGATCAATTGACTGGGAGCAAGACCATTGGGACATGCACAAGAAGCTGATTTAATTGGAGGGCAGAAATCAAGGTGATCATGTGTGTTTATCAGGGTTCTGGCGAGGTTGGAAAAGGACGATATATTTGCTTTCCTCTCCTGCGTTATCCCAGCGTGAGCAAAATGCTTAATTTTGAGAATACTGTAAGGATATCCTATGTGGGCCCACTTTGTGGCCTGACTTCCCTCTATTATTAAGCTTAGACTACAACTAGAGATGCGACGGTGGGTTTGCTGGCCTTTCTCCTCCATGCATAGCTGGCCTAAAGCAGTTTTGGTGAACTGACCACATTAAGATGTTATTTGGTTCTGTTTTTATTTTGACTTTATTCATTCTCCATCCTGCCATTGTACTCACCCAAGTTTTCCTCCACCTCTCCCGCGCTACGGAGTTCCACCTATATACAACTCACTGTATCCATTAGAATATAATCGTGTTCCTCCCCTATTCTGCGAACCAGTTTGTCTCATTGGCACTGGGCTCCTGCCACACCTCAACGTTTTACACTTGTGTCCTCCGGCTTGTATCTTCCATCACTGGGGACAGTTCGTACTGCTTGCAGCACATTGACTTCCCATCACTCTACACACTGACTAGACATGGTTAGTCAATGGCTTCAGCAAACAAGGCCCTTTCCTTGCTTTCGATAAATGTAAATGGCTTAATACATTTTATAAAATATAAACGAGACCTCACTGCCCTTCAACTTATAGCTCTGCTTTAAGAAACTGTTCTTTCACCAAAGAAAGGTGGCAAACATAAACATAATTGTGTGGGAAGAAAACACTGTGTGAATAATACACTTCAGACACACACAAGCGGCACACAGCAAAGGAGGAATGTTGATATACATTAGAAAATCTCTACCCATAAGCATCATCAAGACTTGGATGGGCACTGACAGCCACTTTGTGTTCATTATGCTAAAGGTATAGGATTTTATGCTGGTGGTTGGTTTAGTGTGTACCCCTACTAGCAACGGTGGAGGCTTTGTAGCTGTAGTATCCGAAATTCTGCTTGAGGTGGGTAAAAACCATGATTGTGGTGGGCAGAAATTGGAATTTGGTGTCAAACCCTATACTAGACAAGTCGAGCAGACCTGATGCAATGCATGGAAGTGACAGACACATCCTCTCGGATATCATGATTAACCATTCCACGGATGACCCATGGAGACTGCTTCACCCAAAGGACAGGGACTCCACTTGCACCTCATTCCTACAGGGGTTGAGTTCCCATGTTGCTTCCTTCCCAACATTTGCTTCTATTCTCAGTATAGTACGGGAAGCCTACATTATACCAAACAGTGTGTCTGATCATGAAATTCTTCCAGTGCTGGGAAAAGCTTTTGCCTATTTCCATTTACACTGCCAAAACACATTTCTCCTTTCAATTTTCTCGGCTGTCTTCACTCATTTACATACAAACCCCTAATAATAACATTGAATGCATCAAGTGTATTGGTTAAGAGGCTGATTATGTGACCAAGATATTTGGCACATGGACAGATTAGGCGCTACTACTTTATAAATGTTTGAGTTTGTTTATGGTTACGAATTGAAAACTGGTGCACTCCTCAAAAGGTCCACTATATCTTCTTTCTTTATGTACTGTTTTGGGTGCAGGTGGGTTTCGCCCACTGATCAAATGCCTAATGAGAATAAATCACTGTTGCGTTTTCCTGAAAGGGAATAACGTCCTCACGTTGCACTCCAATAGGTTGTTGTATTTATTTTCTTAATTTCCTTTGATATGAGTAATCACAACGTAGTCTGCTATGTCAATTCCAAGCATTATTTATTTTGAATGATTTCTTTTAAGTAATTCATCAACTTGATAGTGTTAATTCATCACACTACATTTGTTCATCAATATGCATTTCTTTAGGAATCCCAATGCATTTCAGGACAGGCACTTCATCAAGGGAATATGTCCTATAATATAATTAACAATGTGTTGTCAAAACATGGAACAACTGTTACAAGAACAATCTTTAAAAAAATTATTCACATCACAAATCGTGAGTTGCCGTTAAGAAACAGAACTAGATAGTCATGAAATGTAATCCTGAGATAATCCATAGTCATGACCAGTGCATGCCCCACAGAGAAATATAGGGAAAAACGGTGAAAAAAAACCTTATCTCCTAAAGAGTTTAACCCTCATGTGTTCATAGCTTGTGAAGGAAAAGAGTTACTCGATTAGAGAAATGAACGCGACACGCATGGAGTTAGACAACCATCCCGAGTCCAAGAAATAGTCAAAGACATGCAATATGAATGTGAATATTCTCATACTAACGGGGAAACCTCGAGCAAATTTTACAGCAACTGGTCATAAACTAGGCGCTATAGTAGTGGGTAGAGGGCTTAGGGCGTGTAACGGTCGTACTACATCTGACCCGGATCAAGCACCCACTTTTAGAAGAGGTAATCATGCGACCGTTATTGATTATGTCATTTTGGATGTGAGACTCTGGCCATTTTTTAATGACATGATCGTAGACAAGCGTATTGACAGCGATCACGACCCTCTGGTGGTTTCACTGGTTTGAGCCCCATTGGTGAATGTATCAAACATATGCCATACAGTGGTGCCTGATCCTGTAATATCTAATTGTAGGCGCTACGTTTCATGGCCTAAAATTATGGCGAATCAAACATTGCTGTCAGAGATATATGGGCTTTATGCCAACTCCTTGGCCAATTATGATGGGATGAGTGAACAAGAAATTCCAATCTTGAGCATACACAATCTACTTTTTAAAGAGCTCCAGCAGATATTTTATAAAGACATGGCCAATAAGAAACCAGCCATTGAGAAAAAACTACCTGGTCCGATTCCCCCTATAAGCAAGCCAAATATCTTTTAAAGCATGCAGTCTTGGAAGGCGAGAGGGACCAAATATCTCAAGCACAGCGCGTGTATGAAACCTCCAAAAGATTGGCAAAAAAACGATGGGATGACAGAATTTGGGAGGATATGCTGTGTGCGGTAAGAACAAATGATAACAGCTTGTTCTAGCGCACAGTGTCTCAAACCAGAGCGGAAAATAGTAAGAACCAGCAACATTTCATATCAGCCGATAGGTGGGTTTCTCACTTCTCTGATCTCTATGAGCCCAAGGAAAACATACTACAGGGCACTGAATGTGTCATAATGCCATCTAGGGACTTGTCCTGCTGTGTTACTCTACAACCTGATGGCCCTGTTGTCACCTTTAGCCTCGAAGATACTATGAATGCCATTTCTGCGTTAAAAACAGCTAAGGCACCAGGACCTGATAAAATCCCGGGGGATCTTTATAAATCGGAGCCCCAGGTTTGGTCATTTTACTTTAATCTGCTTTCCAATGCCATAGCGAGAGGGGGAGAGATTCCTGTTTCTTGGAAAGGGGCCGGGATTGTCACTATATATAAGAAGGGCGATGCATGTGTACCATCGAATTATAGGCCAATCAGCCTAATCGACAATGCCCAGAAGATTTTTGCTAAACAAATCCTTGATAAGCTTCACCATTGGATAGACATAAACAACATCATGTCAGATTTACAAGCAGGGTTTCACTCCAAGATGAGCACCGTAGATCAAATTTTCAGATTTACCACATTATATTGGAAATATACCCTATTACAACAGCAGAATCTTTATGTGGCATTTCTTGATCTCAGAGCCGCCTTTGACCTTATCCCCGTACAAATCTGTGGTCTGTTTTAAATACAATGGGTGTACCGGGGAATTTAATCCATCTTATGTCCCAGCTACACAATAACAACTTTGCCCAGGTACGGTGTGGGAATGCAGGAGAACTAACTAAACGTATCCCCATACAGCGGGGTGTAAACCAAGGGTGTGTCCTTGCCCCTACGCTTTTTACCCTCTATATAAATGATGTGGTTGATGTCCTGAAAAACTGCAGAAATGATTCCCCTCTACAAAACGGTAATAAGGTACCGATTCTCTTATTTGCAGATGACTCCCTTTTAATTTCCAAGACCCCAATGGGTCTCCAGCTTCTCATCGACAAATTTACCGATTTTTGTGTGTCACGGGGCTTGGAGCTCAATACCAATAAAACCAAGTACATGGTTTTTGGCACGGGAGCTGTTAAAAACTCAATCATACTGGCTGGGGGAGAAGTACTTGAGAGGGTGAGGAGCTTTGATTATTTAGGAGTCAAAGTAATTGGGAGTATTAAGTGGAATGATCAGACAAAGAAAAGTACACTGCTATTAGAACATAGAGCAAATGCTATTAGTAGGTTATATAAGCAAACAAGTTCCTGTGCAGTATCGCCAGCTCTAGAAGTTTATCGTGGCAAAGCACAAGGGGCAGCCCTATATGGAGCTGAGATCTGGGGATGTACTGATGCTTCCCAACTCTCTGCTGCAGAAAATGGATTTGCCAGAAGTCTGGTTTCTGTCCCCAGAAGTACACCATTAATTCCGCTATTTTATGATCTAGGACTCAAAAGAATTGCTGATCTGGTTGCCCTTAGATCACTTGTTTACTGGATTCGATAATGGGTCACTCCTGAGCTGAAGGAATTCAGAGATTGCCTTGTTGAATTGTTGAGCATAAGGGGTGCCAAGTCAATACTCTGGGTTAAATTTGTCTCCGACTGGTTTAACAAGTTGGGATTGACAAGGTTATGGATTAACCCAGAAAGAATGTGTAAGACCGACCTTAACATCATAAAATCTAGTTATTGGACCTACATCCAAGATATCCATTTAAATAATTATTCAATTGGTAAACTAACAAACAGATTTTTAGACATAAAGCCGTTTACTAGTTACGAGGATTTTTTAGATTTCATCTCTTCCCCCCTAGCCAAAAGTCTTTATGTCCGCTTCCGATTTGGCACCCTTCCGTTGAGATCAGTAACGAGTCAATGGCACAAGGCCCCCAATATTAACACTTGTCCGGCATGTGGCCTGGCAGATGAAGGTGAGGCTCCCATATTATTCTTCTGCCCGAGTTACCATGTCCCACGCCGGAAATGGATTATTCCTGTATGCCAAAAGCTGAAATTAACAAAATATATAGCGGCCCTCAGAATTAAGAAGTGACACCACTCCAGTAATAGCTATTGCTATGAGCAAATTTTTACTGGCCATATGGCATAAACGTGGTAGACTATTGACTGTGCCCACAAATGACTAGATAAAAAAAAAAAAAATTATCTTATTTACATTGTTTTTACATATACAGCTGAAAGATAGTCTTTATGTATTTTCTATGTATTTCTGCTTGATTTGCACGCAGTTCTGCCTGATTCTTGCTCCCGTTTGCACATTAGTAATGGCCAAAGTAGATGATTATTGTTGTTCTTAATGAATTGTGCAATGGCATGTGATGAAATGGTTTTTATGATATACCCTTTGTAATGTTATTATATATGTGCACTTTGATGGTACTTGGTTACCGAATAAAGATCATTACTACTACTACTCATTTAGTCTAGTTGGAAAGTGGTTGACATTTTGATTATTGATAATATGCTGACAGATGGAAATGTTAGACTGTTGATCGACCTACAGTCAGAACATAAGCTGGCAAACTCCCGGTTCTGGAGATATAAACCATTAACCCATTGGTTGCATGACTTGCTGGTCCAGACACCTACTGAAACCACCCATCGTTAAAAATACATAAACACTTGGGGATACTACAAGGGATGGTTAGGGCCTTAACAGGGTCAGCACTTACCACTCTTTTCCCCAACTGATAGATCAGGCTCTCAGACATTGGTGGGAACGTCTATTAGTGATTCAGTTTATGAATAACAGCTTGGGTGACTTGCTCAGGTACCACACCAAGGGACTCAGAAAACCCAGGCTAAAACCGGGGCCCAGATTCACAAGTGCTTTGTCCCGGGTTTGCCTCACAAAAATCTTTCATTGGACATCAAACAACACTTTATAGCCAACCACAGCACTACACACCATCTTTTCAATCCTATCTATTCATGGTAATGCTAAAACAGTGCACGCTGCACAGCACTCAGCACTCGGTTCACAGCCGTATGATTGGCAAAGCTTGGATAAAGCACTGGCACTATTACACACATCACTAAAATCCACCCTAGAAATACATGGGTAATATTAACATAAGCATGCTCTGCTGATCAATGGTGGAGCCCCTGATCTTTAGGGACCCTCTCAAGCAGCAAACTGGTTTTTGCCAGGTACCTATTTGAGGTACTCTGAGATGGAATGCCCTGCATTGGTTACCTCACCCTTTAGTCTGAAAGGGATACCCACCCGTGAGCTCCTCCGGCACATTTGCCTGGAGGCTGCAGCTTATTCTACTTTTTTGGGTGCACTAGGTGCATGCTGGCTTTCGTTTGTTAATTACATCTGGAGGCTTGGTGCAGTTGGAACCCTTTCATATTTCTTGTGCTTGGGATGATCACAATTTTCTGCAACATTGATTGAGACAGTCAGAACATATGTGCATGGTAAATGTGTCATGAGCACTACAGGTACAACTTTCCTTATGGTTTCCAGTAGCTGTTCAAGAACAATCTTTCTGCACTTAATTATTCTTGCAAGAATTACATTTGCAAGGTGAAGGCTGGCTGCTGTCCACAGAAAACACTGCATCTACAACCTTTTCTTCCTTTGTCGTTCTTTGTTTCCAGTGCTTTCTGGGGAAGGAATACACAAGCTTTCTCACCAAAGCAGCCCCTTGGAATGTTTACATGGGCATCTGCACATTGGCAGAGAACATTGTAATGCATTTTTGGCAAAGACTTTCCCAGACTCCTCTCTGAGAAGGGAAACTGTGCCCCAGTCTGATTCCCAGCCTGAATGGCAGGTGCTTTAAATATGGTGGATGCTAATCTGGAGGATTCTAATCTGCAGTGGGCATGGTCCCACTTCCTCAACTTGTTTATATATGCTGGAGTTACCCTCCAGCTTGTTTAAGATCTTTGTAGCTGGATTTACATGCACCCTGCTGTGCGTGACTGTGTTGAAAACCTGAGCCTGCCCCAAGAGCCCAGAGATATTGACATAACACCTTGAAGCCCAGTCTAGCTCTCAGAGACTGGGAGGGGACTGCCTTAAGGAACGACCTCTACTAGTGCAGAGGACTTGTGTTGACACACGTCCTATTGAGCACAGTACCTCTGTTTACTAACTGTTAGCATTTTTCCTTCTTGAACTTCATTGTGGTAGTGGTCCACCACATGGTTGGCTTGCAAGCTAACTGGATAGAGAGAGGCTTGTTAGTCCTGACTTTGCTCCTGCTGGTTTGCATCTTTGTATCAGGCAGCACTCTGCCCCATCCGTACTCAGGTTGGTCCCCTCTGAGTGTGAAGCTACTAATCGGGAGCCTCTATGGCAGGGAGTGAGATACCCCTATTTTGTATTATCCACAAACTAAGCCTTACCCCAGTAGGTAGCTCTGCCTCCATGGGTACAGAAAATGCACATTCAGAACTGAAAGGCACTTTCCAAAGCAGGTTACAAAGTACACTGGATACTGTTCCGTCAATGATGTTGCCTTTAGTCTGCATCATTGTAGGTGCTCGTGAACACTGAGGGGCATATTTATTAAGGCTTTGAGGTGCGTTTGCACCACGCAATGTGGTGCATGCGTGACACAAACCCTAAAATGTGATTTATCAAGCCACACAAGGCCACTTTGTGTGGTCCTGAGTGGCTTGATAAATCAGGAGTAACGCAATGCAGCTCAAATCGCTGCGTTGCGTTACTCTGCCCCAGGAAGGCGTTCCATGGGCGTTGCGTGGGTGTCCATGCAACTCCCTTGGATTTTGATGCATTCCCAGATTAACCATTACTGGTAGACCTGGGAATGCACAAAAATGCTACGCCTTCCCAAGAGAGCTGTAATGAGGAGAAATATCCTTATTTCTCCTCTTGCCTTCCTCCCTCTGTGTGTGCTGCATTCTACAGAGCACATAGAAAGAGGAATATGCCTCAGGGGACTGTTTTCGTGCAGGAAAGGGCACCATGCAGCGGAAAAGGCAGTAATGCACTACGCTGCGTTACTTTTTAATAAATATGGCCCTATAAGGTCGCAAACAGTTAATGTTACCTAATCGTAACAAAGTAACTCAGTATTGGCAGAAGGATTGTGATGCTTCATTTTGCAATGTGTTGATCGAGATCAGCTAATGATGGCAATTGTGTATTTGTGAACATTGCTTAACCTAAGTATAGTCAGTTTCCCCAGTGGCACTAATTAATGGGTGTCAGCGTTAAAAGTCACGTGATGTTTGTGAAGTGCTCCCGCCCTTCACAAGTGATACAGCACAATTCCCTTTCCGCTAAACCGCTCTTGGATTTCTGCTGCATCAGGGCGGTAGACATCCGCAAATTGTCATAAACACAATGTGATGTAATTCACCATAAAATGATGTTACCTAGCAATACAAATTGGCCATGAAGCTGTGGATCCCAGGGGTCCCAGGGAGAGATCAATACTGCTATTACACTGACAGCAACTAAAGCAGCTGGAAAAGGCTGCAGTTTTCATCCACCACCTGTTCCACAGTACTGAAGGCAATGCATTTTAAAAGCCTTGTCTGCTGTATGCCAAAACATGTATGTCAGAGGGAAGGAATGTCAGCTTTATTTTAGACACATTATTTATTTAAAGACTGACAATGTCAAATGGCATTTTTAATAGAAATGTGGCATACAAGAGTACAGTACCTTCGTAAAACCTGCAGAAAGTAAATTGAGCTCTTCATATTTATGTACTTATTTTTGCAGT
This sequence comes from Calotriton arnoldi, assembly GCA_963921515.1. Classification (NCBI taxonomy): domain Eukaryota; kingdom Metazoa; phylum Chordata; class Amphibia; order Caudata; family Salamandridae; genus Calotriton; species Calotriton arnoldi. Next base: position 1,462,383 of record CAWUFW010003480.1, on the reverse strand, counting down.
TTTATACAAAGCATGAGCACTAGAGGGCCTTTCAATTATGCAATTTAAAAAAAGTTACAAGGATACAATAATATAGGACACACACAAATTCACAGAAAAGAAACACAGGTATAGTGCAGGTACGGTTACAAAACAAAACCTAAAAAACACTGAAATTTACCATTTATGGTTCAGTAAATTAAGTATAAACTTGCACACCATCATGCACTTCTTATGACCTCACATATTACATCATTCATTACATGTTAAATGACAGCATTCATAAAATAATTGATGACGTCATCCATGCTACTGCTGTTCACATCACTCTACAAACTCTAACAAAGTTTTAGACAAGAAAATAAGAAAAAAGTGTCTATGTTCATATACAGTATAAGACTACTGTCTACAGAGACAGCCGCATGGATGGGACATAGACTAGTAAATAAAACTAACTCCTGCTGTGCATAGTGAAAACAAATCACAGCAGGAATTGGCTACCCTGAAAGGTCTGGGCGCAGGAAGTAATCCATATTGCGCACCTTAAGGGCCGTGTGTGTTGGTGTTCGATGCCAAGACATACACTAGCAGCTAATATGGACTGTGTACTTCCATCAACTGCACACTGTAGGGGTAAGCAACAGGGTCTCACAGGCCAGGCCCTGAACCCCAAGCTCAAAAGGCAGTGGAGGGTGGGGTGCAAAGTGTGACCTCTGTCTAGCCCCTGCAAACCATCCTTCGTCTAAGATTCACAGTGGATGGCCTTTTGATTGTCTGCAATGGAGGTGAGACCAATGGTCTCAAAGTTGTGCACTGCATGGTCCACCTTCCAGGTCTGTCGAGCCCCTGCAAACCATCCTTCGTCTAAGATTCACAGTGGATGGCCTTTTGATTGTCTGCAATGGAGGTGAGACCAATGGTCTCAAAGTTGTGCACTGCATGGTCCACCTTCCAGGTCTGTTTGACACCCGCATTGCAGACAGCATTTGGCTATGTACAGAGGTGAGTTGCAGGGCCTGGTACCTTGTCAGGCCTTGCGCCCCACTGGTGTCCAATCTCCATTATTCACGGCCTTCAACTGAACACAGAGCGTGAGCTGCAGGGCTCTGCATAGCCAGTTGGTGAAGCTTGCCCCGGAGTTGGTATGAAGGGTGGGAGGTATCTTGGTGGTACCGTCTAATATCAAGCCTTTTATGCTGGCGCAGTCATTAAGCTTGTACTCAGTGGTAGTGTATCAGGTGGGCAGTACTAGTCCCTATGAGCTTCGGCCCCTTGAGTCTGTGAAGTCCTTACTTGAGCCTCCAGAGACAGACCCCTTGAGTCTGCCGGCCTTCGGTGGCTCAATGTAGATGTAGGCTCAATGTAGATGAAGAAATGTATGTTCATTTATAAAAAGTGTAAAATACTACCTAGCAAAATAATAATGCCACAGACCTTTTTTAAGTTTTTTAATATTGTTTTCAGAATTACTGCCTCAGTGGTTTGATTTTCGGCCTCAAGAAGCCAAATGAGACTGAAAGTTGGAGAATGATTACAGAACCTCACTGGGGCAGAATAATACAGTAATAATTATGTATAATACCGCTTGTCAGTAATGGAGAGATTTTATATAGATATCTATATATATATATATATATCTATACATACATATATATATATATATATATATATGCAAAAAAGAAGCAGAGAACTCTGGGTAGTTCTCAAGCTTCCCACCTAAACTTGAGAACTACCCAGAGTTCTCTGCTTCTTTTGCATAATGTATGCATATATATATATATATATATATATATATATATATATATATATATATATATATATATATATATATATATATCAAACCACAGTCCCGAAATCCAAGTCCTTGGAACAAACAGGTACGGACCACAACGTGCTTTCCAAATCAAAGTGCTTTATTGCATTGCAGTCAGCATGACGCGTTTCGGCCGTGTCTCCACGGCCTTGATCACATGACATGCTAGGGCACATGACAACACAATTTATAGTGACGTGAGTGAACCATTAACCAATCAGACTGTTTCATGGTATCATGTGGCTAAACAAATTAATGGTTCTATGCAGGGTAATATATATAACAACAGTACTACAATCGTAAGATTCAAGCATAAATAAATAGATATATACATATAACTATTACATTAAAATATTGAATATCTGCAGGTTCTGGAGTATATTGCGATCTAATTTATAAATTTATGCCTACAAAGTGCAAACTCCTGTTGTCAATGCTGCATAGGAACCGCGGAAACATTAAAACTCATCAGAGTTTAAAATTACATTTATTACCATGACAGACTGAAGCGCACGAAAACACCAGTTAAGTGCACATGTGGTTTAAAATTGGCTGATACGCCATCCTGTATCCGCTATTCACATCATAGTCGGATATGGAATATAAAAACAATGTGATTTCATTTCGGAGGCCATGGAAGACCACCATAGATACCTTAGACTTCTTCTACTCTAATCTGATGATGCTCACACATATATTGCCATTAACCTGCACAGTTTGTAATCCCAAAACTACAGTTGTGTATTATATGTAAATAGATCCAACCGGACACTCATTATAAAGGGCTGGTGCTATAAATATAACCTGTTTCCTGTGTGCTACAAAGTTAATTGGACAATAGGTCATAGTAGCATAGACGTGTGTATGCACGAACATGCTCGACGGATCCAATACAGACAGTATAGGATAAAGTGCAAGTGCAAAATTACATAAGGATTAGCAACAAAAACCAAACAGGCAGTACAAAATAAAGTGCAAGTGCACTAATATACGCAGTTTAGCAGCAAATCTAAACAGAGGTCTTACAGTGCAAATGTAATTTTCATATGGATTCAGAGTTTGTAGCAATTTTCAAAATCATAGAAAATGCCGCACCAGCTAAAGCGCTAAGCCCAAAAGAAACCAGGGGGAAAAAATTTAACTATAACATTAGAACATTAGAATAACGGTTTACGCGATTAAAAGTGTAGCCCCTAAAACTGTCCTAAAAACCAGCATAAAAACCCTGAACGAAACCAAGTAAAAACCCTTAGGTAAAACCAAGTATAAGAACAAGGCCCAAAAACTGGCTAAAAAAATGGCTAAAAAGCTAACACTAAATAATCTAGCGTAAAATCCAAATATACAATATTAAAATTGATATATCTCATAAAAAGTTATGCAAATCTTCCCCTGTGTTCAGGCCATTGGGCATCCTAGTATCAAGCAGCAGTATGTAGTGAGATTCCAATTGTCGTAATTTCTTTTCCCTATTGCCACCCCTGAGCATCTTGGGTGTTGAATCTACTACAAAGTATCTCAAATCATTTAAGTTATTGTGATGCACTAGCTTAAAATGACGAGTTACCGGGTAGCTTGAGTCAGAGTTGACAATAGCATGCAAGTGTTGGAGTATGCGTGTGAACACTTGCAGTTTGGTACTCCCTACATATTTTAACTTACAAGAACATTCCAGTATATATACTGCATGGTCTGTCTTGCAAGTATACAATCCTTTTATTTTAGTAGGAGTAGATTCAAAGGCATTGTAAAACTCAGATGTATTGGTACCAAATTTACATGCTCGACACGAGCTACACTTGAAGAAACCATTGCGCTTAGATAACCATGTTCCTGTCCCTGCTACCTCCGGGCTGTTTTTAACTAAGGCATCCCTCATGGAGGGAGCCCGCCTAAAAGTAATTTGAGGGAGATCTGGCACCATTTGAGACATGGTTAAATCAGTCTTAATAATGGGCCAGTTCTTATAGATGATTTTTCTTATCTCTTTGTCTTGGCAGCTGAAGGTGGTTATCAATCTTACAGTTTCTTGGCTCTGGGAAGAACTGGTGGAGCTCATAGTTTTCTTAGATACGGTACCCAAATAGTCATCACGACTAAAGCTATTGGCTTTTGCTAAGGCTGCTTTCAAGTCTCTGTTTTTATACCCACGTGCCAAAAATCTCTGTAGAGAGTCGGTATGGCATTGGATAAGGTCCATTTCTGAGCTGCAAATTCTTTTTATGCGTAAGATATATCTTTCTCCGTGCATATCTTTCTTCCTGCAAGTCATCCAGCCACTTCAACCCCGCGAGGTCGGTGCAAGGCAGCTGGGCACAGGACCCCGAAATTATGAAAAAAGCACCCGTGCAGCAAGTAACGCCCGCACTCCGGAGAAGTTTTCCAAGATAAGTCTTTATTCGGCTGCTGAATAAAGACTTATCTTGGTAAACTTCTCCGGAGTGCGGGCATTACTTGCGCTGCGGCACAGGTGCTTTATATATATATATATATATATATATATATATATATATATATACATATATAACTGCTCCTCCTTCACCTTTGGCCGGCGCACTCACAGACGGGTGCCTCAATCGCGGGGGTGTACCCGCGTTAATAAATTGCGGCTTCACAGAATCAGGGGAAACCCTTCCCTGAATAAGAGGCACTCGCGGGGGTGAGTTTAAAGATTTAATCACTCGTGCAAAACAAACGCGTTTCGGCAGTCGCATTCTTCGGTGTTGCTATATCGACCCCTAGTAACAAAAGCAACAGGGGGGGCTGGCCCGTCAACCAGCCCTGACCAGGCCAGTCAATTAGTTTTCCATGACATGGGATCATTGTTGGTCTTATATTTGCTCCCACCAGATACAATATGGCTAGCTCAATCTTGAGCTGCCTACAGCATTTGGAGAAATCTCCTCTGCTGGTTTAAATAAAGTGCCATGCAGTGCTGTAATCTAGAATATATGACTACCTGACTACCACCTTTCGGTGTTCCCTACTAAGAATCAAACTGAATTTTGATTATGGAGATACATGAAATGTAATGCTTTCAGATAGCTTGCTATTCAGACCTCCTCATTTGAGTTACCATGCACGTCCAGCAATATCTGAGTTTCTCCACATACATCTGCGACCTTAGGCCATGCCCAAGCCAAGGGCAGCATACAAGTATTGAAAAGCACAGTAGAAGACAAAACCTTGAGGAAATGAACAGGTCTCTGAGACATATAGGGATGCACATTGACCCACTGAATGTGAGCTACTGAAAGTGAGAAAAGAATGAATCCATTACATTACAAGTCCCAAATGCCCAGTAACTTGTCCCAGAGATCAAGGAGAAGGATAGGGTTTCACAATGTAGAATGAAGATTAAAAATGTAAGTCATAAGTCTACCACAGTCTCTCAAATTAAGGCGCGTTTTCTAATGCCAGTCTCTGCCCCCGTTAGAGGACAGTTGTTTGACTGTGTCTAAAGATAAGAAGTATTTTCCACATGGATTTGGAGCTGATCATTCACTTTTGCCTCTATTGCATGTGCTATAATTAATAAGATTGATATGGGCCAAAAATTTAGCACGTTTGAGGAACTAACAGGGGGACCCCTAGGGCTTCTTTTCATTTCATGGAGCAGCACCCTCTTTGTAGCAAAATATTAATTATGCACTAGTTATCTTCAGAATTGGTCCCAATATCCTATTTTACTTATATAGCAGGCTATGCATCTCACCTTGAGAAAAAGAACATTTTTCTGAGAATGTATTTGGCACATTGTTCCCAGACACTTGTTATGATCAGAGTAGAAGAATATGGAGACTATCCGTCAGCCTCTGAATTTCGTAATACCCTCCACTCTGTGCTGCAGAAGATTGGGAAGTAGGATCAGGAGATACTGGGTGAAGGTAGGCAGAAAACACAACACTGGTCCAGCAGCTCAGGCAGGAGCACACCATTTGCTGTAAAGGCAGAAGTTCATTAATACCACAATAACACTTAACAGTATTCAAAGTAACCCAAATGCATACATACTAATCACCATTAGGCCTGAGTGCAACTTTTACGGGGAGGAAACTGGAGACTGGCTCTACTGGTAGGCTACAGGATTAACAGGAGAGAGTTAAGTAGCCAGCAGTTATACAAACACCTGAAGAAAGGCCTGAAAACACTAAAAATGTGTACACAAAGGAAATGGACCGGTTGAGCAATCTTGGCATCAGCGGAGGGCCCCACCAACTACTGATATTGCCAACCACAGAGTAGAAAGAAGCGTCGGCTTACATACTTTCTGAGTCCCTTTTAACCTGGAAGTAAAGAATCATTAACCTGAAAGTGAATGATGGTCATCTTTAATTGGTAAATCAGCCATTAAGGAAACAAAGGCCATAAAAATTAAAAGGCAGTGGCCATTCTGAGTTAGGTAGAACCATTGCAAGCACAAGGCAGAGAGCATGATGAACAAGCAATATCCATCGCTGTCATCATGAACATCGACACCATCCTCCACAAACTGGTAAGGAGGACCCCTAACACCTCTAATAAAGATGTAGAAGCAGACTACAACTTTCTGTCAACCTTGGGGTCTCCAGAAACCCCTGCCAAGTCCTGAGAGTAATCCCCTGTCCAACAAAACCCTCTTCCCCCAGTTTGGAAGGGAATGTCCAACAAAAGGCACATATCAGCTGAGCCGAATGTACAAAAGAAGCCACTTTTTTCAAGAATTATCAGATGGACTGTAACCATTCCAATGAATGATACTGGAGCTCACCCCAATACATACAGGAGTCAAGAATCGCACAGTCCTCATATTCAGGTGACATCAACCTGTACAGGAGTAGCAGTGAGACAACACAAAATGCATGGGAGAGGAAAGACAGAGCAAGGATAGGCTGTATATGCCAATGAGACAGCAATGGTATCTAAATCATTTATGAAGTCAGAGACAAGGAAATGACCCACAAAGCATGGGTGATGCTTTATTTGAACCCCAGGAAGGCAAAGATAATGCTTAGACAGCCATACCGAATCTTCAACTGAGTAGATAGGAGCAGGAATATGTTGATTGTTTAAAAATTGTTTATATGTAGCCTTAGTATGCATAAAGTATAAAACCGGATCCTTATGTATAGACTGAAGAGAGGAAACGAGAAAAGAAACAGATAAGGAAGTGGGAATACCTTCAGGAAACTTGCGTGGATGAAACCATAAGAGTAGTAAAAAAGTGAGGAGTGCTGTGAGGATTTGGGTATACTATATGACATGGCTGTGGAGCACACTTGCAAATGCTGTCTTGGGTACAGTCAGTTTTGTTTACTTAACCATTGTTCAATCCTGGGTAGCTGTGGCTGCGAGCAGTAAGGCTTGGCAAAGGACTTAGTGTAAAGCATTTAACAGCACCAAATAACGAAATAAAAAAGTTGCACACCAAGAAAGAGACACAAGAACAATGTATTACATAGAGCTTATTTTTATGCATTTTTAGAGACCTTGATCATGAAAATCCACTGGAGGGTTTCAGAGATACAGATTTGAGATGTTTTTATCACTTTGAAATGCAACCACAAACAAGCACTGGTCAACAAAAAGTTTGTAAATGTTTCATAACTTTGAAAGAGTTAGTGCGGGTACTCAGGCCCTAGTTGGGTGACCAAATCCGGCAGGGAACAGGTCTAGGGGGCCAAAGAGTTTGGACAGTTACCAGAGCATTTGTAAGGCAAGTTCCAAAGGTTACAGGACGACCGCCATAGACATCATTTGACTGGCTGAGGATACAGGCAAAAGATGGTCAAAGGATGCTCCGGTTGTGGTGTGGTCGATGGGGGTGTCTTTGTGGTGGTCCCTCAGTCCGGTGATATGGGGTGACTTTGCTCACAGAGATCGAGGTCCCTCGAAGTTCTCTACGTTGCAGTGGTAGGCCAGCCAAAGCTGGGCTACTGGTTTATTTCACTGTGTTTGGGGTGAAATCCCTAGGTGGGGGCTAGTGACCCTTGAGTATGAGCAATCCAGTCTTTGATAGCATTACCAGGTCCGGCAGACATGGGTACAATTTTCGGCTATTTCAGATTTGTCCTTTTGTGCACTCAGCGATTGGTAGAAGCAAAACTTCTGCAGTGGCTATCAACTTGATGGTTTGGGCTTCTTCAGCTCTTGTGTCCCTGGAGCTGGTTCCAGGAGATCAGCCGACCTGATCCTTGGAGTCACTGCTGTAGGCTGGGAATCAACTTTTCCTAGAGCCAGGAGCCACAGTCCAAACTTAGCTAGCCCATAGTGCAGCAGGTGCAGTCCTTCTGATGGTGCAGGCTCTCTTTGTGCACTTTCAAGAGCAGCAGGGCGGTCCTTCTTTGGTCCTCTCTCCAATTCCAGTGTGATCTGAGGGACAGGGTGCCAGGGGTGCCACATTTATCCCATCCCAAGAAAGAGCCCTGAGGAGACCACGCGGTCACTAGCCAATGGGCTACTGGTTCCCCTCTTTCCTAGTGACATGTTTCTTGCAATGTGTGGCATCTAGCTATCCAAAAGTGCCCCATTCTTGCCTCTTTCAAAATGGCGCGACCCTTCTTTGTTTGTCAGGAGCACAGTAGCCTACCCTAGAGGTGTGGCTACCAGTGGGTTACACACCCACAGGAAAACTGGTTTGTGGGCAGGTTTTCCCTCTCTCTCTCCTAATTGTCTACAGGAACAAAAGGCATCCTGCTCAGGGTTGTTGATGCAATCGTCTCTTCAAAGGCGGCTTCCCCTTTTGGGCTACCACCCCGAGTGGGCAGCCTCGGAGAGGAGGTCACACCTCGCTCTGTGGCAACTGCCTTTGTTCCTGGGCCGGGGAATCATTCACACGTCTCCCCAGATGTGCAAAAAGCTGTCCGTGTGCCAGGGCTGTTGTGAGGTTGCTGGACTAGCTGGAGTGAAGAGTGACAACTTTCTAAAAATTGCTTTCTCTAAAAGTGACATTAAATTTGTTGTGGGCATCAGGTTGGGTTTAATGTCACGATTAATCTGATATCTTACTTGACCCAATTAGGTAGTCCCATTCAGAGGTCAGTCAGGCTGGGGTGCCAGTCGGTAATCCTGTTAGCCAATGGGGCTACTAACCTTACACAGCAAAACAACAATTTGGAAGTGTTGCTGTTATGACATATGAAAATTGTATGTCCTACTTATTAATACATAGCTCCCCGCCATAGGGCTCTATAGGCCTTCCTTAGGGGAGACTACCATATAATATTAAGGGAAGTGGGGGTTTGTTATTAGTTGTAATGGCAAAGTCGAACTAGAAGTGTAAACACTGTCCTTTCAGTCTCCAGTGGAAGACGGGGGTTCATTTAGTCCTGTGTCACACTCAGGATGGCACAAACAGTAATGCAGCCTTGGTTGAGAGGAGGTAGGAAGTGGGATAAGAGAAGGCCTAATGTGTAAATATTAAATAACATCCTCATGCCGTTGAGGCCACCATGCAAAACGGGCATCAAGATCTTGGGTCTATGGGATTCCAGAATGACTTGACATATCATCAATGTAAGAGTAATTTTTGTAATGATTTGCTAGGCAGATATAAAAAAAATTGGAACAATAATTCTCACGTGTTGCTTTTTGTGTGAATGCTCTTGTACCCATATTAGACTACTAATCTTTTATTGTTCTATTTTGACTAACTCTAGAAAGGATTATTTTAGCAGCGCACTGACATTGAAATACTACAAAGAAGAGGATTCAGATGTTCTGTTTCTGGAGTTTCCCAGAACGAGATAAGGTATCCGTCTTTCAATGTTGCTTTCCAACGTGGTACTATACGTAAAAATTGAAGCATGAAAAGATAAGTATTTAATCTGCATGATGTTGTGTGAAGATGACCCCAACTACAAGCTGAACTTAATTATTCAGATACAGATGGGCAACTAGTTGGAAGGAGGCCCCTGGGGCAATTACTCCACCTAACTGACACAGATTCCATATGCCATCAAATAACATTCTAATAGAAAATGTGTTTTATACGTATGCAGTATACATTTAAATACATGTCCCAACACAGTGATTTTAACATCCCATGGATTGTAATGATGGTCAATATACAGAATTAATTGATGAAGAGTCTGTTCCACCAAATGTCCATAATGTGCAAATGAAGCTTTAATGGCGACTTATTCTTGGTTGTAGAGCGTATAATGCTGTTCTGTTGTGGACACAGTTAGTGAATAATAAACAATGGCATGCAATGGCTGAGTATGAACATATTGTTGCAATAGTATGACTACAATGACTCCAGCAGAAGCATCTGTTTCTAAATAAATAAAATGCAATGAATGGTGAAGAAAAATACGGATGCCTCAGAACTGGAGCTGTTGTAAAGGCAGTTATAAGAGTCTCAAAGACTTCTTGTTGTGTTGCACCCCTCACAAATGGGGTACCTTTTCAAGTAAGTCATACTAGAGATGACAACACCACAGAAGATTCCTATATAAATGCACAATAAACCCAAGAATCGTTGCACTGGTTTAATGGTGGTTGGAACAGGCCATTGTTGTACATCTTGTACTTTAACAGGATCCATTTCAATACCAGCACGGGTGATAACAAACCCCAGGAATTCTACAGATTGAGCTTCAAACATGCATTTCTCCAACTTATTATATAAAGAGTGGATGCAGACTTTGAAATACTTTTCAAACTTACTTTCACAGTTCTGTCAGGGTGGTATGTTTATGTCAAGAATGTCTCGTAGAGCATCAATGATTAGATGCTGAAATGCTGCTGGAGTGTCGGCAAAGCTAAATGGCATTATGAGGTATTCATAGCAGCCATTTTTGGTGTAAAAGCAGTTTTTTTCCATTCTCCCGCCGACTTAGCAGTACCAAACTGTAAGTTCCAGGAAGATCAAGCTTTGTGAACTATTTTGATTGACATAATTGATTTAATAATATAGAAGCTAGATGTAACGGATGCCGATTGCGAAGAATTATGGCATTAAATTCACAATAGTCTATGTAAGTTCTTCATTCTCCCTGAGGTTTAAGAACAAAGAGGACAGGTGGCCCATCAGGGGAATTAATCCCCTAGCCAAAGAATCTCAAATGTACTTCTTCAGTTTTTATTTTTCACATATGGTGAGGGCATGCATTCGGTCATGAGCCATGAAAGCTCCATAGATCAAATCAATGGAACAATCTTAAGGCCTGTGGGGAGGTAAAGGTATTAGCTCCTTTTTCTTCCAATGTATCCAGATAATCCTGAGTTTGTGGTAGACCTGTACAGTGGATGTTGCATTATGGAATATTGCTAGCATATATTGTAAAGCATGTTGCTGTTGCTTGGCAATAAGGAGAAGTAAATACAATTGTATTGTTCACCCAATCTAGATGGAGATGGAAATGATGATGCTGGATCTATGTGGTGCCTCAGGGGATTGAAAAAGCCTGCACGTTGATGATGTTGGAAACCAATCATCACACATAACCAGAGAATGTTGCAAAAGTAAGCAGGTAAGATTCTTGGGTAACATCACCTCCAGTTAGGGGAGTCGATCCACGGTACTGATAGATTCTGCTGCCTTCTTGAAGGATAGGGGCACCTCACAAGTCTGAGCAATTCCTGGTATCCATGAAGGAACCCGAGGCTCTGGAATCCAGTAAATCATACATATGCATAGGCCCTTTAGGCAAAGATAAGAACATGGGTATGAAAGAATGCAACATCTAAAATAGGCTCATAACATGTTGTGCTCGGCTCCTGCCTACTGCTCAGGATGAGTGTGGGAGCTTTTCCTGCAAATGAGAAAATTGCTTGAGAAAATGACTCAAGTTCTCTTTTAGCAGAAGACAATCTCTTTCTGGTATGACAGATCTTCATTGATTCTTCGAACGTAATGCGTAATGAGTAATTAGGATAAACGCTGTCGAAATATGTGTGCATATTTTCACTTTTTGATGGACTTTAATCAGAGCATGCAGCAAGCATCGTATTTTGTTTGGTTTTATGGTTTTTGTCACGTGGCCGGATTCAAATACACCTGGGACGTTTACGTTTGTTCGATTGAACATTTGCACCTCTGTGTTTTTGGGCAAGATGGAGCGTGGTTTCCGTTGAAGGTACACTGCACATTTAAAGTTGGGAGCTGGCAATATGTTTTAGAAATGACACAGCACAGTGGTGTTTTAGTATCTTTTTGTTTTTAACATAGGGGGATGGTTTATTGACACATAGTATGTTTTTTTAACATTAAGTTAAAGATTTTAGTTTATTTGCATGATGATTATGTATGTACACGTTTAGTTTGTTTCATTTTGGTCACTGTGTTATGGACGCATGAAAATAGAAGTTTAATCACATCTGCAGAGGTGCGCATCAAATAATAACAGTTCATGTGAGTTTGGGAAGGGCACTGGGGATTGAAATGTGTTTTATTTTATTGTAGTTACCCCTGAAGAAGGGCAGGTGCTGCCCAAAATGCATTGGGTTAAACAGGTTTTCATCGCGCCATGAAGAAAAGTGAATCCCCATTTGTTTAGAAGAAAAGCCATTGGCAAATGCTGAACTTGTGGTCGAAATTTGGAAGCATCAATTTATTTGGATAAAATGAACTATGAATTAACTGAAGGCAATAAAAAGGTTTAAACAAGGAGAAAATTATCCAAACTCATCTGTTGGTGAACACATTACAATGCTGCGCATCCTTGGTCGGGTCCTGACGAGGTTCCAGTACATTGTTCAGTATATTTGATACCCATACTTCTTAGCATTTTTTTCTGTGCTGATTGGTATGCTACTGCTCAATTTGTAGTTCTACATCAATTAATGGTTTCATTGTGTTGGTATATACACTACCAAGGATACTGAGGGCCTCATTTACAAACTTTTGACGCAGGGCAGCGCAGCCCAGCAGGCCTTCCTGCTGCGCTGCCGTGCGTCAAAAGAAAAGAGCAGGAATGCGCCATATCTACAAGATACGGCACATTCCTGTCCTTCTCCCCTGCGCCGGCGCACAAACAGCAGCCGTGCGCCAATGCAGACACCCTTGCTTCATGTTGCAAGGGTGCCTGTGTTGCCGGGATGATTGTTTTTGTGCCGGAAAGGAGACCTTCCTTCACAAAAGCAATAATTGATGGCATTTTCCTCTTTCTTTGCGTGCTGTAGAATGCAGCACCCATAGAAAGAGGAAAAAACGAGGAGAAATAAACATATTTATCCTCATTGCGCCACACCTACGCCTTCCCTGGGAGGCATAGGATTCTGCCGCATTCCCAGCTTTACGATTCCTCGTAAATCTGGGAATGTTTCAGATTCCATGTGTGTTGCGTGGGATCACCCACAGTAACACTCATGGAACGCACCTTTCACGCAGTGTTCTGCGTGAAAAGGGCACATATTTACAAGGCCACAGAAAGTGGCTTTGCGTGGCCTTGTAAATATGCTGCAGCACATTGCGCCACCTGAGTGTTGAAAAAGCACGCTCTGGTGGCGCAAAAGTGCCACTAGAGCCTCATAAATGAGGCCCTGAGTCTTTTACCTCTTCACATAATCCTTGATAAAAGGCAGCCGCAGCTGCCTCAACGGTCTGTGCTGTCTCTGAGCAGAATCTCTTGAAGTGTGCTGTATACTGGCATAAAACTTGTTTCTTCTTACATAAGGCTAACTACCATACATGTGTGTCCTGGGAGGTAAGTTTTCTCTAAAAAAAAATAGAATGAAACTGAACTACAAAAGGTAGTATAAGACTGCAGGCAGGGGTAGTAATGTAGAATCAAATCAAGGGAGTTTCCCAACTAAGAGAGTTCTTAGTGAAAAAAGCCTGTATGACAGAGATCGTGGCCGTCATGTAACTTAGCCGTAAACTATAATTGGCATTGTGCCATAAAAGGGGAAAAAAGGCTCTGGATCTCCAGTGAATTTCCCTGGAGGTACTAAGGAGGAGGTAAATTGTGGGGGGTGAGCAGCAAGTAGATCTATAAAGGGCATACTGAGCCAGGCTATGGTGGTACAACTGTACAAGAGGGATTAGCCCAGTGAGGAGGAAGGTGGTGGAGCGGCTTAACTTTGTAACTGGCTTACTCCATTAAGAATGGGCACCTTGTTGTGGTATCTAGGTTACCTGTCCCTTTGTAACGTGATGCTACAGGCTCTGGAATGTTGGATACAAGGGAGCGGGTGGTGACGGATGGGAGGAGATACCGGTGGTGTTGGTTGTCACATGCTTGCTCTCCAATAAATCTTCGACTCACCTCTATGTGTACCAGTAATCATTACAAATAGGCGACTATTTTGGGATCCCTGATCCACATGAACCATTGGCGCCTCCAAAGGGGAGAGCAAGCAGAGCTGCATGAGCACTATCTTGTGGTTACTGCTGCAGACTCCCTGGTCGGACTCCTCGAGTTTTGGGGAGTCGCTCGAGACTGACCTACAGGTGTTTAAGGCACTGAGGTGGCCGCAACGCAGTGGAGGGGTTGGAGGCAGAATGAGATTTGGGTGAGCGCGACCACTAAAGAGGCGCTGCACAAGCTCGGCCTCACGCTACTGTGCCAATTGGAGGGGCGTGAGACTAGTGAACACGTCGCAAGACAGAGGCAGCGCAAGACAAGTGAGCATGTCACAAAGCAGAGGTGTTTCAGCACCAATCGTGTGTGACGTGAGGTGCACGCCAACATCGGTGCCATTTTGTGAACAGGCACTGCACGGCCGGAGTAGTACTGTGTGTTTCTCAAGCTGATATGCACACCTCTAAGATTGTTGACCTTGGAGACTACTGTGCGTGTCTGCGGTGATTCGCACACCCTTGTTATAATAAATAGTGTATATAAGAGCACAAGTGAGTTAGACAGAGTTGATCAATTTTAAAACTCCTTCGACATGAGTTCACAGAATTCTGGTCTTACACCACCTGTACCATGTCTTCCACATGCTGGCGAACCTCAAATGAAATGGCCAGGAATATTTTATTAATTACATATCGGCCATAAAGGAAGAAAATGGTAAGGATTTTACCTCTTCAAGGAAGAAGAAAATCTTATTACATAGTCTGGGTTTAGAGGGATTACGAGTCTACAGCCAGATGGAAAACAAATTGAGGTATACTAGCACAGATATATTTAACGAGGCCCTTGATGATTTAGATATCCACTATCACTCTGCAGTTTGTACAGCTATTGACAGGTATAACTTTTTCCAAAGGAAACAAACTAAATTGTAATTGGTAGAAGACTATGTAGCTTCATTCAAGAAACTCGCAACTTCATGCAAATTTGGGGCTTTGCATGACAATATTATAAGAGATCAAATCGGAATACATTCTAACAATGAGGGCAAACAAGAAAAGTTATGTGTGTGGGGATGCACCACTTAATGAAACTGTTGCAATTGTCAAAAAGGGGGAGATGTCAATAAGGTACACTATAGCTGCACTGAAAAATTGTGCAGAGAGTGAGTCAGTGTGCAAAGTATTGAATAGCAAGTAGGAGGATAAGAAGATGGATAGACGTAGTGGCAAAAATATTGTAGGGAGAAAGACTGACAACAGCAAGCCTGATATGGAGGACAGATGTCCTGTATGTTTTAGATGTGGGAACAAAAGCCATATAGGTAGAGATAAGAATTGTCCAGCTATAAATGTAAATGTGCATATTGTGGAATTATGGGCCATTTTGCTAAAGTCTGCAGAGAAAATAAAAATAAGGGGAACAGGGCAATGAGGAAGAGTTAGGAGAGATCGAATCTATGAGTGATGAGGGTATCCTTAGTATTGAAGATGCGGTGCTGGATGTGAATGTACTATCCAGGAAGAAACCCATGTGCAATATTACCACAGATAATGTGAACATACAGATTGTGGCAGTTTCTGGTTCACCATATACCATTGTACAGCATTCTGTGTGGATGGATAAGTTTGCAGCAGTTTTGGGTGGCCATTTAAATCTCATGGATGTACTCCCTATCACTTTTACGGGAGAATAGATTCCCATGGTAGGATACAGGGAAGTCAACTTTGAATTTAAAGGGAGGACAGCTCACAGGAAACTGTATGTAGCAGAGAAAGGACCATCGGTACTGGGCTGAATTGATCAAGGGACTCCAGGTATTTCTCTTGACCCCAACAGTGGAGACCAACTTATGCTACTGGGTGAACCAGTGATTCCTATGGAGGATGAACTAACATACCATAACATAACATGTGTATTTGTAAAAGTGCACTTTCACCCAAGGGTATCATGGTCCTGAATAACATATGTTTATTGTTACCCAACGGTACTCATTTTATCAACCTCAGCAGGATGTAAGGCTGAGTGGGCCCACTGAGATTTGAACCTATGACAATGAGGACGAACACAGGCCCCTACAGTGGACGCATTAGTCCACTAAGTCACCAGACCCGACTAAAGGCACAATTCTCAAGTGTATTTTCAGGCAAAGTTGGAAAACTAAGTGGGTTCGTTCACAAAATTGTATTGAAAGGTGGAGCACTGCCTGTATGTCACAAAGTCAGGAATATACCGATGAATGTGAGGGACAATGTTATTGGATGCCCTGGAAAGCAGGGCATCATAGAACCTGTGGAAAGTGCAGAATAGTTGGCCCCTTAGTCGTAGCTCAGAAACCTAATGGGCAATTAAGATTATGCATTGACCTCAGAGAGCTGAATAAGAATATTGTGGTCGATAAATTCCCTCTCCCTAGGATTGATGAACTCTTGTCACAGTCCAAAGGCGTCAAACGTTTTTAGATCATAGATTTGACTTTGGCCTATCATCAGGTTCAGCGGCATCCATTCAGCAGAAGTCTAATGTTGTTCGTCACTCCATTTGGATGTTATAGATTCATAGGCATACCGTTTAGCCTCACAACAGCTGCTGCGGTGTTTTAGTGCTTGATGCACAGGCTATTTAAGGGTATCAAAGGAGTGACATACTTCCAGGAAGACATACTGGTGATGGGCAGGGCAGGCAAGAGCATGATGCAAGGCTGAGAATGGTTTTAGAGAGGTTGGCTGATAAAGGATTGACCGCTGAATTAAACAAATGCAGATTTGAATTAGGGTCCGAAAGGGGTCCTGGGCCTTCGTCAGAATCTGGATAATTAGTCACTCTGCTAGAAACAAAAAGAGATAGTGAAAGAAGATACCAGCCTTGCAAAGGTAAGTCTGGTAGGAACGGGGATGGGCCGAATGTACCCTGGGACCACAGGCGTTCTAAAAGGAACAAACAAAGAATGAGTTAATAAGAAGCCAAACAAAGTGAAGCCCAGTTCACTCACTGGGCTTCACTTTGTTTGGTGTTAGGCACTGAATACACCGAGTTAAGAGCATTTAAAGAAACTGGCAACTTCTTCAAGAATGCCATTGTAAGCGCTTCTTCTGGGTTGACAAAGGGCAGAAACATGTTGACCACTTAAAGGGGATATATATGGTAAAATCCCCTTGCCCTCTTATATTTTTAACCATATCTTGGAGGGCATTAGAATAAAGTCTTTCCAGCCCTCCTGAGATTGTTTTATCAATTTTTTCACTTTTGCTTTGCACTCTGCCCCTCACTCACTGCTGATATCTGCTCATCATTCTTCAAAACACCTCAGCTCCTCCCCATTGGGGAGTTGAGGCCCACACCAGTTACCTTGTGGTCCTTGTGTGAGGAGGGAATCCAATGATGAAGCATGTCACCTTTGGGTGAGTGAAGGTTCTTGTCCTTGAAGAAGTGTTCTTCCTTTGGGATACTTACATCGATGTGTTTTTTTGTTCCCTCGAATGCATATACTAGACATATCTTTTTGTGAGTTTCAAGATTTGAGCATAGACATTTTGGTACCCATTTTAGATGAGTGGTGAATATACAGACATGTAATAGTGGTCATTGACCACTATTCTAAAAGGGCAGAAATTGAGGTAACTGATGTGATTGATACCAGTACCATAATTTTCTTCCGGGAGAAGACATTTTTCCCAAATGCAGCTTAAGCGATATTGGACCGCAGTTCACTTCAGAAAAGTATGAATAATTCTTAACAAGGAATGGAATCAATAGGAAGAAAAGTCCTGTTTATCATCCTGCTGGGAATGGCATTGTGGAACACTTCAACAGGGTGATATTGGGCAGTATACAGGCAGCCACCAATGCTGGCAGGGATTGGGAGAAGGAGTTGAGAAGTGCAATTTGGGCATACAGGATTACGACCACATATTGATGTGGTCGTAATCCTGTATGCCATTGGGGCTATAGTCCATTTAGAATTCTGAGTGGAAGAGAGCCATTTACAAAAGACAACATGGCTTGGAAGACAATGAAACTTTGCAGTAAATGGTCTCCTTCTGTGGTGAAAAGCAACTTACTAAATATGCAAAAGTTGTACAAAACGTATTATGATAGGAGGCATGGAGTGAAAGGTGTGAAGTTGGCTCCAGGTGACTGGGAAATTGGGCCATAGAACAAATTTTAAAAAGTAGCACATTTTCAGACACTGCAAATTGAAAAAGATTTTGTTAAGTCTGCCTTGTTGAGCGACAAAAAGGTTAGGCATTTTTTGCAGGATGTACAGATGTAATAAGGTTCTTAATTGGCAGACTACCCAAAGAAGCATATACAATTCCAAGGTGTGGGACATTCTTCACTTGTACTGGGGAGTTAGCACCTACACCTACAGGGGGAAAGAATGAAGAGACTAAGAATACTCATATTGCTGATGCGAGTGGGTCAAGAGATGGAAGAATGACTACACATCTGGAAGACCAGTAATATTACCTAAAAAGTTCAGCTATTTTGTAATGGAATAAGTGCAGTTCCATATGTCAAGGGTTGTATAGTGATACTTATGTATTTGGATAGTGATATATACAATGTTGTATCAGTGTGCACCAGCTTAAGGATGAAAATCATGTACAATGTATTGGGTTCTTGAATTTCTTTTGTATTATGAAAGAATATGGGGTGTTGCTTTTGCTAATGCATTACCATCCTACACGAGTCACTTATTTTTTCCTTTATTTATTATCTGTTCATTTATTGTTATGTCTTAAGATTGTTATGATTAAGAAGAGGAAATGTGGTATCTAGGTTACCTGTACCTTGGTAACGTTATGCCACAGGTTCTGGAATGTTGGATGCAAGGGAGCGGGTGGTGACAGTTGGGAGGAGATACCGGAGGTGTTGGTTGTCACATGCTTGCTCTCCAATAAATCTTCGACTCGCTTCTACGTGTACGAGTCATCATTACACCTGCTCTGGCTGATTTTAATTTCTTTTGTATGCCTTCTACAGCTTGTGACAGAGCATCAAATTGATGTTATTGTCACTAAAACACATGGAAAACCGTAAGGCAGGGAGTCCCATCTGCTTACCTTGCGGGGGTGACTGTGGTTTTGTTACGCCACTGCAAACGTAGAGGGGGTCTGTAGTCAATGGTAGGTCACAAATAGGGAGAGGGTCTGTGGACAAAGGCAGAGGTGAGGCTCCTCTCATTCAATATGGGCTTTTTCTCAACACTCTGGCAATCAGAATGTTATCAAGGTATGACTTACTTCATGTGAACTTTGCTCTACTCCGTCACACTTCATCATGATGAGCTTAGTCTGTGAGTTTCTAGTTTCATTTTTGGAGATCAGAGTGCAGCTCATGCACAGTCTGCAGGAAGCTCTTTTATACACCAGGTGCCAGGTGGCATAGGGAACCCCATCATGACAGAAGAGGTGGGCCCCACTTCCGCACAACAGGGGCCGGTGGGGCCCTGTGTTATGGCCCTGCTCAGAAGGCTAAAGCACAATTAGGCTTGCTGTCCACCACAATAGCATCACAGGTCTGTTTTCAAGATCTCTAACCTTTCACCTGACACAGAATACAGGAGAGGAGAGGAAGCCCTGATGAAAAATGGGACGATAGAACAATCACTGTCTGTTCAAAGAAACGTAATGTTTACCGTCGGGTTTACCATCTAGGAGGTGCAACACCCCAATGAACTTCAAAGAGAAGCAAAGTGTTAGTGGTAACATCACCCCAGAGAAGTCTTGCTACTGTGTCTACAGGATTAGCACTATTTCAGCCTACATGTTCTGCTCTACCTTCAGCGTCAGCTTGTGTATTCCCCCGTCACCTAGGTAGCCTGACAAAAATAGGAAAATGACAAATACAGCGCTCTTGTTTCT